>JAYESA010000004.1:78313469-78430272 GCA_036927795.1 Iris macrosiphon | reverse complement strand
TTTCTACTGTTGTTGTATATGATTCCTAAGTTGACCCTCTACATCTTTAAACCAAAATAGAGTTCCCCAAGTGTAGACTCGAGCCAGTCCTGCCCATTGCACTCGAGCTAACCTGTAGTGTACATCATCTCAGATTTGTACCCCATACCAAAGTACCCCTGATACATGTTATTATCCTTTCACACCAACATCAACATGGTTCTATTGTAATTTTCCATCCTTTGCACCTTCCATATAATGCATGTCTTGCCCGACTTCCATTAGTGCACTGCTTGAGCAGTGCATACTTGTATTGCTGCCACTGCCTACACTTAACTGAGGTTATGCTACTTCTGTGTTGCATAAATTCAGGTCTTGAATAGACCTTATTCCCCCCCCCCCCCCTCTTCACTGCTATTCACACCAACGTCAACAACAACAAAAACTAATAATAACTTGCTACAGTGGCAGCAATTAACCCGAGCACCCCCCCCCCCCCCCCCATGTTCACAGAATACTTCACACAACATCAACCATAATAACAAAATACCTCACATATGGGTCCAACTAACACTCAACCACACATCCTAATGTATATATATATACACACACACACACATACATACATACATACATACATACATACATACATACATACATACATACATACATACATACTCACACTAGAGGTATTTACACAAACATTTAGAGTGGAAAAGATAGGATACTCATGATACACTCTCAACTAAATTACCAAATCTTATAATACATTACAAATACCTTTTATACATATTAATTATATATATATATAACTAATGCAACTTGTTACAAATAAAATTAAAAAGTAATTACACAAATCATCCAAAATGAATCCCCTATCATACTATATCATAAAATTCTATGATACGTTCTACTCGTGTCCAATTATGGATACGTATCTAGTCTCATATTATCAATCTAAGTCTAATTAGATCTAATTAGTCTCATGACACACACTTGATGTATCAATCTAAAAATTCCCTCAAAAAGGGCACTAATCTTCATGTAGAAATCACCATAGAGGTTCTATGAACCTAGTTCTTGTTCCTATGGGTAGCCCTAAGCCAGTGGAGATTTTCTAATGGTTAAATGCATAAATTCGAGTCTAGATTATAGGAAAAATCAGAATTTACCTATTGGAAGATGGATTCCCAATAAAATGCTCAATAGGACATAATTATGACACAAGGTCCTTGTCAATTCCTCCTTCTTTAAGTGCTCCTTGCTAACCAAGCTCCAATGCTCCTTAGATAATATAATTGGAAGAAAATAAGAGTGGATTATGATAAATTTGGTGGAGGGATGAGTCAATTTAGGAAAGAACATAATTGGGGATCAAGAATGAATAAATTAATGAGAGGATAGAGAGAAAGACCCCCCTCTTCATGTGGCCGGCCCCTTTCTCCCTTTCTAACAATGTGTACAGTCTAAGTTATCCCTACTAGTTAGTTGTGAGGTTTAATTAGGAAGGGCTATATTAGAAAACTTTTAATTCTTCATGAAACTAATCTAATCTCCTGTCACCCTAACTTTTCCAGCTATGGGTAGTTTGATAATTTGATATGGGTATTTAATTTTAGGAATAAATATTGAATATTAATGTGATAATTATATTTATTAATTTGAGCTATAATTATTTATGACTTGTATTAATTATTTGTTAGAGACTTGTGTTATTTATTTTTGTTAGAGAGACTAGCTCAATATTTAGCCTTGACATATGTGGACCCATTTAGATTTATCATGACAATTAGTGAGCCTAACTTGGACCCAAGCCCATTAGGCATTTTTACTAATTAATTAAGAAGAATTAGTTTAATTATAATTAGTTAGAGACTTTCAAAAATATCCACCTTAATTATTCCTTATAATTCACCATGTAGGGATAACTTGGGTATATTATTTTGCTTGGGGAAGGGAAGAAGAGGCCGGCCACTATTAGAGGGGGGTTCTCCTCTCTCTCTCTCTCTCTCTCTCTCTCTCTCTCTCTCTATCTCTTTCTTCATTTGCATTCATTTTTGATCCAAAATTCTAGGTCTCCAATTTTTTTTTCACTCCATTAATTTTTTACTCAATTCACCTCTATTTCCTTCTCAAATCCATCACTCTTGGAGCTTTGGAGCTTGGAGAAGCAAGAAGAATAAGGAAGAGGAGCTTTAGAGCTAGAGATCGTATCTAAAACGTGTCCAATTATATTTTTATTGGGAATCCATCTTCCAATTGGTAATTCCTGAATTTTTCTCTCATTATAGCTTCTTAATCATGCATTTAACCATTAGGAATGACCCCATGGCATAGGACTACATATAGGAGCAATTTTTAGGCTAATTGATTATGTATTATGAGTTATATGTGATATTTTGTGTACATGTTGAAAGAAATACGAATTTGACACATCAATTATGTGTCATAAGACAACTTAGATCTAATTAGACTTAGATCAGGATTATAGGACTGGATACGTGTCCACAAATGGATACGTGTAGGCCGTATCACGGTATTTTGTGATACGGAGCTCAATTTTGGGTGTTTTGCACATTTCTCTTCAGTTTCTATTAGAGCAAGTTACATTGGTTATATATAGATGTTATATATGTGTATGATTGATAATTGTAGGGAATTGGAAGATTTGGCACTTTAGTGGAGTGTGCATCATGGGTAACTCAATTGTGCATATCAAGTGCTTGATTTAATACTTGTGTGGGTGTGTACATTGGTTATATATATATACATATATTACTAGATAGATATATCACTATTATGTGTTGTGTGTGTGATAGAGTAGCATGCCAAGTATCATTCACCAGTATGTGTGTCAGTTTATAGGAGCCTTGTTGCTCGGGCAGTAGCAATTTTGGGGTTTGTGTGAACAGGTGAGGCATCGGGCTTGTGACATTTAGTATGCACACTTGTGTGATATGTGTGGGTGTGCTTGACAGTGTATCTTTAGTACCTTGGCTCAAAGTTCAGTTATGGGGTTAGATGGCAGAGTAGAGGATCGGCCTTAGGAGTAGTTGCAATAGCAACTAGGTGCCTATTTGATGTAACAGTAACATCATGCAGTGGGTACTAGGCTTGGGCGAGTATTAGTGGGTTTAGGAGCTTTGGTGTGTGTTAAATTGTATAGGTAGGTCTGATATCTATTAGGAGTACCTAGATTATGCAATAATAGTATCATCATGAGTTGCCTAATGTATCAGTTGTTAAGAAGGTGGTGGACTTGATAGGAACAGCAACATTAGCAGCAGTCACATGCTGTGTTATGGACAGTGAGTTATATTAGCAGTAGCAAAATAGAAGGGCTCGAGTATGAACTGAAACCTAGGTATCAGTGTGTGGAAAGGGGGACTTGATGTCATGCAGCATCAGTACGCAACAGTGATGAGACAATATAAAACACTGTTAAGGTTGAGCTGCAGTTTGGAGGGTTGATGCTCCCAACTGTGGCCTGCAGGTAAGTATAATAAATGTGCAAAGATGCACACTTGTGCACGATGTGCACAGACTTGGAGCAATGCCTGCACAGATGGTGGCTAAAAGAAGAGTTAAGGTATCCGTAGGATATAAGGGGGAAACAAGAAGAGATTGATGTAGACCTAGTGAGAAGTTCATTCTATTTTAGGAATTTGTAGTGAGATAAGGAGTGAGGTATTCAAACAGTTAGTAGAAGAGTAGGTTCATTATTGGATTATGCATTTGAATGTAGACTACATCTTAAGCTCAGGTACTGAGCAAGATTTATAATTGCAGGCAAATGAGTAAGCTCATGAGTATGTGTGAAGATTGTTTATATGTTGATGTTTGAATGTATATGAGTACCAGGAAAGGGTTGGGTAAGTTGTATCTAAAGTAATTCTCCTTCATTAATTAGTGAAAATGCCTAATGGGCTTAGGTCCAAGTTGGGCTCACTAATTGTCATGACAAGTCTAAATGGGTCTATATGTGTCAAGTCTAAATATTGGGCTAGTCTCTCTAACAAAAATAAATAACGCACGTCTCTAATAAATAATTAATACAAGTCACAAATAATAATAGCTCAACTTAATTAATATAATTATTACATTAATATTTAATATTTATTCCTAAAATTAAATATTGATGTCAAATTACAAAACTACCCCTAGCTAAAAAAGTGAGAGTGACAATCCTACCCACCTTAGAAAAATTTTGTCCTCAAAATTAAGGAAGAAACTAACTATCAATAACAATTAATACAAGCAAGAAAGAATTATACCTCACAGCTCAAATAAATAAGGATATTGCTCGCACATCTCGGCCTCTCGCTCTCAGGTACTCTCTCCTGGCGAGTGAAGCCTCCATGCGACGCGCACCAAAGGAATCGTCTGATTCTGCAGCACCTTCTTCCTGCGGTCCAAAATCTCCACGAGCTGTTGTGGATAGCTGAGAGTCGGACCAACCTCGATCTTCAAGTGATCTAGTACATGGCTAGGATCTTCCACGTATCATCTCAGCTGCGACACATGTCACGACCCGCACTCAGATATTTGGATATGAGTACGTGGGTACGTTCAGCCTATGTCGCAGCATTGGCAGTAGAACGCTCTCTGGGTCAACTCTACTAAATAAATATCTCAACAATATATACATGGTACCTATCAATCATCTCAATCCCAAACGGAGGAACAATATGGTATCTGATAAAAGAAAACTATACTCAATCATAATACAAACTAGGGAAGATAAAGCACAATATAGAATAGCAAAAGAAAATAGTCACAATACATCCACAAGTCTGAAATAATAAATATACATGTAATAGGCCTCAATGAAAGTCTAATACAAGTCTAAATAAATAATCTAAACCTCCTCAGACTATGATACTAAGTTCTCCTGCTCTACAGGAGTATCCTCTAATGGAATAATGTCATGCGGTCGGTAGTATATGGGACACTGGTCTACGAGCCAATTATCTCAAAAATATATCCAGTCATGATTGGAGCGAAGTACATACCTTTGAAAGCATTTTTAAATACATAATCGAGCATATATAACAAATAATAGAAAAGAATACAAGATAACTAAACAACAGAATGAAATGAAACTAGGGTGAACATGTATTGTACTAAAATAAAGAACAGACAGTAGAATAACTGTAATATAATATAAATAAATAAAATCTAGCTAATGTGCCATGGAATACAAGTTCATTATGTGATCGGTTTAGGTTGAACACGAATATAATATGGTAACTCGATTACACGTGTAATATGTAATCGATATGTATACGAATACACTGGGGATTAATCACATAATCAACTTCTATTCCCCCAACCCCAACCAATACCAATGGATCCAATCACGACACGTTAGGAACACGAATATGGGCACACTGAACACGAGCAGTGTCGCGTACACGAATATAAGTACACTAAACACGAGAAGTGTGTTGTCACTACCACATTCCAAAAATAGGGGTATTTTTGACTTTTATATATATTTAATATTGTAGTAGTTATTTTAAATAATTACATGATAAGTATATTTAATTTAAATAATTATATGAGATGTGTATTTAAATATTTATAGTGTTCATTAATATTTGAACTGGTAGACTTGACCTAGAAGCCCACTAGACGAACACCTGATCGAATTATGGGATTATGTATTTAATTGTTTTATTTAGAATTTAACTGTTGGAGGTAGTAATTAATTATCGTAATTTATTTAATTGTTGCGCATTGCCGTTGCTTCGATATTTTGAGTGCTACCCTAGCTTTTGCCTTCCAACAAATTTTGCAACCTTGCCCTAGACGTGCCCGCCTTCCATTTTGCCATTTTTGTAATTCATAATCATGCTCCCTTGTGCTTCATTTTAGCCGCACAATATTCGTCGCGGACGTTTATTTAATTTCTAAATAAATTCCAATTTTGTACCGTTGTGCGTTCCAATCAAAATTTGAGGCAATCTTGACCCATTTTTCGTGCAACCCAAATTAGAGTAATATTCTGTTCTGAGCTTCTTTACTAATAGTAATTGTGACCCAACCTAATTTTTGCCCCATGTACTCCTAATTAATTTTAGAACACAGCTTGCATTTATTTCTAATTAAATTAGGGATACCTTTTTGACTAATCCCATTTAATCTCAATTTAATTCCAATGTCCCACTAATTAAGCCCATACCCAACACACAACACCCCCTCACCCTACAAAATGCCAAACACTAAATCGTCCACCAAATTTTTATCATTTTATGTGTCTGTGCAAATACCCAAATTTAAGGGGGATAATTTGTAAATATTTAATTTGGTATCAACACCCCATTGATTCACACCAAATGGAGATCCCAAATAATTTGACTAGTCAACAACCATCATCCCCATATGAAGAAATTCCTCCATGTCTAATCCTGACCATCCATTCAATGGGTGCACCTACACCATTCATTCCCACATACCCTCTCCCTATTTAATGTCCCATCATCCCCTCTTCCCAAGAAAACCCTAATCCTCAAACCTAGGGAAGCCCCTATCTCCTCACAATCCCCCAACCGTAGCCACCCTCCATTTCATCATTCTTCCTTTCTTCTTCTTTTTTCTTCTTCTTCTTCCTTTCTTCTTCTCCTTCTCCTTGGTTTTTTAAATTTAGAGAAGGAGGGAAACCTCACATCTTCACTGTTCACCATACAACCCCCGACCCCTGTGTTGTACTCCGGCTCTGGCACAGCTCCCTCCTTCAGTCGACCTCCTCCAACTCCTCCCCCGGCCGAGCTTCACTGCTCCGGTCACACACTCCTGATTCCGTCCAGGCCTCGACCCGAAGCCCCTCCATCGAGCCGGCCTGCACACGACTTCACCCGACTTCAGCTCCGGCCCATCTCCGGCCCGGCCACGGTTCAGCCTCCGCCAGTTTTCTCCTCTTCTTCTTCGACCACGTTACTCTACCACTGTAGCCCAGCCACTGCGGCACCTCCCTTCCCGGCTGTGCCACCACCATATCACCATCGACGCCATCGTCATTACCCGCACAGCCGAGCTTCGACCCCAACTCCTCCCTGCCTACTCCTCACACCACCACCACCACACGACCACTGCTCCTCCACCTCTGCAAGCCCCGACCCAGAGTCCCGAGCTCCTTCCCGACCACCCGGCCGAGCCCCGCAAATCCCCGGCCTCCTCCTGCATTTCCTCCTCCTCCTTGCATCTACTCCGGCCCCGCACTGTCAAGCCCGGCCGAGTCCCGAGCTTCGACCCCGGCTACTCAGCTCCGGCTTCCTGCTGCAACTCCGGCCACCCTCCTCCGTGAGCTCCCTCTCCTCTCCCTCTCCCTCCTTCTTTAGTAATATTTATACGTATAAATACGTATTTGTGTGTGTATGTGTATGTGCGGATATGTGTATGCGTATATGTGTATATGGGTATGTGTATATGTATATGTATGTATATAGTGTATTCTATTAGTGTATATATATATATATATATATATATATATATATATATATATATATATTCCGTGTATTTCCCTATTTATATATATATATATATATATATATATATATATATATATATATTCAATGTATATATCTGTTAATATATACATATATGTGTATGATATATGTTAATGTTCGTATTAGTATATTTATACCTGTATATAGTATACGTATTATTTTGGTATAAATATATGTATATGTATATATATTTTTATTTTGGTATATGTTTAATAAAAACGTATTTTGGTATAAATATACCTGTATATAGTATAAGTACTAATTTGGTATAAATATAATATATATATATATATATATATATATTTGTTTTGGTATATATGAATAAGTATTTTGGTATATGTATAAACATATATATATGTATGTATTTTGGTATATATGTATATGAACTTGTATTAAATATAGTATAGGTATATTTTATATATATATATAAATATAACATATGTATATATAATATATATATATATATATATATATATATCTATTTATTGATATATACTTGTACATTTTGTACGTAATTTTGGTATAACCCTATATATGTATTATATTAATTATTGAAATTTGTGAATATTGTAGGCGACCCTAGTGTAAATACGGATACCCCGTAACTACACATGACCTGTAACCCTGTGAAATGTTAGTTAACTTCCACATGTTCACTGACGTACTGGCGAGCCCCGCATCATTTTGATCGTCTGTCTTGCACAGCAATCACAGACGCGACGCCCGTGCAACTTGACGCACACGGACCCTACTTGACCAATGTCATACCTGGCATAGCCCCTGAGTTCAACGTATTATGTTTACGTGTTAGTTTAATGTCTGATGCAATATTTTTATGATGATATATCTATAGGACTGTTGGTTCATCCAGACGATACTCTGGGACAGGACATTGGTATTGACAGCTAAGGACCCAAGGCGAGTACATTCTCTGACAGTTTCTATTATGTTGATTATTTCTATAACTCTTGTTGTATAGCGTACATGACTCTGACACTGTTCTTTACACGAGTTGGCATCATTGAGACCTATCACGAGGAGTCGTAATCTAGAATCCATTGTGCTAGCTGGGAAAAAGCGGGAAAATATTAGTAGTTATGTGATCATACCCAACTTTACATGCATCATAGCTCACCCACGCCTCACGTCGGTGCAGCCTTACCATTACATGCCTCATCACTGTTACATGCGGTTAGCCTGACTATTACTCGCATCATAGATATCCGGATGGATTAGCCTGACCTCAGGGATGATTGCTAACCAATGTAATGAGTCTTATCAGTCCCAAGCCGATCACATGATATGCTGATATTTTACACACTTAGTTAGATGATTCTTGACATGTATCTCTAGTGTATTGATCTAGCATCCCCACATGTTCTAGTTTTGTTCTTGTACATCTTTACATACCAGTTCATTATTCTAGCGTGTACTTGGATTTCTATTTCATTTCTAGATGTACATTATATGCTCCAATATTCCTTATTGCCAGTTTTCATATCTGTCTGTATTTCTTTACACTGTATTATAGTTTTATCAATATATGTGGAACTACTGTTAGAGGTGTATTTTGTTCCTATCCTGACTGGATATATTTTTCCAGACTATGCCTAGAGGACTGGTGTCCGACACTTATGGATCCCAGGGTGAGTAGCTGCAGTCTTGGATTTTGGTAGTTCAGTTGTGATTCCGGGAGGTTTAGCTGGAATCACTAGTTATCTAGTTAGTTCTTAGTTGTCTATTTTGGTACCGGATTTGTCTCAGCAATCTTATTTGAGACTTGGATTATTATTAGAGTTAGACTATTTCTATTTTAGACTGATGTTGTATTTTGTTTCTTTGAGATCTTATCGTGATGTAGTTGGGATTGAGTATGATGTTCCTATTATTTTGTGGTATCCGTGTCTCCTCTTGGAGTCGGATACTCGTGTGAGATTGTTTAGTTAGCATCAAGACCTAGACAGCGTTCTACCGCCGATGCTGCAGCGTAGGCTGGACGTACCCACGCTCTCGTGCCCCTATACCAGGTGCGGGTCGTGACACATTTTTAGTGGTGGCCCATGCAGACCTGACTTCGCCAGTTGTGCGATGTCGTGGTGGTATGACGTATTAATTGTACCACTGCATGCCTGCTATAGAATATAGGACATAGGATACTAGGATGAGAGTGGATACTCAATCACAAAATTCTTAAGAGATTCCTGGGATGACCCCTTGAGAATCTTATTATAATTTCCAATTTAAATCCTTCACCTTGTTTCCGTCCGTCCTCACTCATTGATATTGAGTTTGATTCTTGTTGACCAGTTGTTAAATTTAAATTCTTGGTATCGTTGTTGAGTTGATTTTATATCGAGATGAATTTTACGGGCTAAAATTTATGGTATCATCTGATAGCATATATTGATGAGGACAGTGAGAAAGGTAAAACGTCTACTTTGGTTATGGAACCTAGAGTTTATCGCAGCCATACTAGCTGTCGTGACGAGAACGTAGGAACCTGACTTGGATGTATATACTGTAGTTATGAAACTTAGAGTCTCTCGCAGCCATACCGGTTGGCGTGGCGAGGATTCTAGATGACATAATTATAGGGTTGCATACCTTAGTTACGGAACCTGTCGTTTATCGCACCTATGCTTACTGGCGTGGCAAGGATTCTGAGTGTCATGATTTCGGACAGACGTGTATGCTTATCAGATTATATCTTAAATTGGTTCTTAAAGTCTTATCTCAACACTTATCTATTTCTGTTGTTACAGGACTTTATTCCATCGTTCTTTTGTTTGCTAGCAGTAGAAATACCTTCAGTCCTCAATCCAGTCCTTGTTGAGCTTCTATTCTTTGAGGATTCCTTGTTAAGTATGATAATTTGTGACTTGTAATTATGTCTATGTCTTGAGTATTAGTATTGACTGAGTGTTGCTTGTGAGTTTGTAAGTTGGACGTGTGAGCAGTAGGCCTTAATCTAGAGTTAACCCATAGCATAGTACCTTGTAGCAATAGTTCTAGGATAGGTGTCATTATAGTACTATGAGTAAAGGAGAGTATAGAGTATCAGTGATAGTTCCAAGAGTTAGTATCAGAGCCAACCTACCCGTCCTGGATAATCATGATTATGTAATTGGATGATCTATGTAAATAATTAAGTATCTAGGAATTGTGTTAAGGATTAATGGAGCATGATGTTCAATTTGATAATTGATATCATGTGTGTTAAAAGTAAAGAAATATATATGCATAAAGAGTTATAAAGAGATGTCATGAGTAGAGAAATATCGAAATTGGTAATAAAAATGGTGAAGCATATCACAGATTAGTTTAACAGGCTGTAAAAGATTAAAGGAAAATACATAAACATCAATCAAGATGAGGAACCATATACTCGCCCATGAGAGTAAAAAAATATGAGTGTTATAGAAGGTACAGGTAATCATGAGTTCTAATAAGTTTGATGAGATAATCCAATAATGAAGCTAGTGATATCATACCAAGAGTACTAATGATTCTATATCGAGGATTAGTCGAGAATGATGCTAATAACAGTAAGCATTTTGCGTGATGATAATTAGATGATATACTAGTTGATATAGATTGAAAATCAAGGAAGAAAATATGTGTGATGATAACTTTAATCATTGGGAGTAATGGTGCAAGTAATTCGGGCAGTACAATTTTAGTACCCAGTTGAGAGTTGTATACAATAGATGTATTGGGTGCACCTTGAGTATTAGAGATTGTGAGTATTTATATGTGTGCTTATGGATTTAAAATTTGAAGAGTGGAAATGAATTTCAATTTTAAGTATTTTGAGGAGTTGAGATTCTATGTTATTAAATGTTTGAGGATTCAAAATTTTGATTTAATAAACACAGTCAAAACTATAGAGATTTTAGAAGTGATTAAAATTTTATTTCGATATTGGGTATTTGACTTTAAGGAAAGTATATGCATTTTACTTTAAATTGTTCGAGGAGTTGATTTTTGAGGATTTTATTTTGAGGATAAAAAAATTTTTATGGCGGGTAAGAAAAATATATTAGTATATGAGTGGATGAAGTGCATAGGTAAGGATCTGTTGACTTGGGCATGATTGAGATGGCACTATAGGCAGTTGAGAGAGTTGCCCAGCAGTATCCTGGCCAGCGACAACCGAGGGCATTTCAGTATCAACAGCAGTACCAGGCACCAGTTCGTGTTCAGCAGGATCAGCAGACTTGTCATTACTGTAGGAAGCCAGGTCATCTTAGGAAGAGCTGTAGAGCGAGACTAGGACTTTGTTTACGATATGGCGATGCAGGACACCGAATGAGGGATTGCCCTCTAGTTCAGCGCACAGCTCCAAATTATAGAGATCCAGTTAGGCTACCTGTGGAACCATATATTGCTCAGCACCCGCGAAGGGAACCACCCCAGCAGGGCGGGGCATTTGCGATGACGGTCGAGGAGACCGATACTGCAGGTAATGTGTTAGCATATTCTGTTCCTTTCTTTCCTTCTGTCCCCTCTATTGATTGATTGATTGATTCCTTAGTACCGTGGCTTCTATTCGTGATTTTCTTGATAGAATATAGCTAGTAGTACACCCTGACAGAGACTGCAATACCATGATAAAACAGACCATAATCATGCATGTTTCCTCTAGTTGTATGTTGTATGACTGTAGGTAAATTTTTCTTAGACCATGATCATTGGGGCTTGACGATAGCAAAGATCTATGAAGAGGTTATGACTTGACAAAAAGGGACTAGATGATTGAAATTTGAGGATAAGCATTAATTTAAATAAAGAGTTAAGGAGTTAATATAACAGAATTGATGGATCATTGATTTTAAGAAGATTGAGGTATGATTGAAATTTGAGGATAAGCATTAACTTAAATGGAGAGTTAAGAAATTAACATGGCAAAATTGATAATTTATTAATTTTAGGAAGGTTATGATATGATTGAATTGGTTATTAAAATTTGAGAAAATTAGGGAAATTATCATTATATCTATTTGATTGCAATATAGAAATTTAAAATTTTATATTATGAATGTTGCATTTGAAGATTCCATAAGTATCGCATTGTTGAGTATTTTGAGGAAAAAGGAAATCAGGAAATAAAATCATTAATGGAATAGTGTCGAATTTAATTCTCGGGATGAGGATTTAGATTTTGAATATGCATCGATTGGATTTAAATTGAAGAGTAAAAATCAATAATGGATTGGTGTTTAAATTTAAACTTTTCGGATGACATTTCATATTTTATGAATATAGTTGATTAATTAAATTGAAGGGTTGGATTTATGGATTATATTTTTAGATGGGAGTCTTAATGTGCATTGAGTGAATTAGAGGATTGGAAGTCAAATTTTGAGTATTTAATTTTTAATTTAAATTCGGAGGAAATTGTAAGGAAAATGGAAACTGGTTTTTTTATTTCAAGGATTTTTCAGGAATACAATAATTTTAGAATTTTTGAAAATTGTGAAATGACAAGGTGGATTATTTCAGGATTATGTGGGTTGGTGAATTTAACTATTGATGGAAATAATATAATGAATAAACACTACTATGAGGATTTTAAATTTTGAGGACAAAATTCTTTTAAGGAGGGTAGACTTGTCACTACCATATTCCAAAAATAGGGGTATTTTTGACTTTTATATATATTTAATATTGTAGTAGTTATTTTACATAATTGCATGATAAGTATATTTAATTTAAATAATTATATGAGATGTGTATTTAAATATTTACAGTGTTCATTAATATTTGAGCTGGTAGACTTGACCTAGAAGACCACTTGATGAACACCTGACCGAATTATGGGAATATGTATTTAATTGTTTTATTTAGAATTTAACTGTTGGAGGTAGTAATTAATTACCGTAATTTATTTAATTGTTGCGCATTGCCGTTGCTTCGATATTTGGAGTGCTACCCTAGCTTTTGCCTTCCAACAAATTTTGTAACCTTGCCCTAGACGTGCCCGCCTTTCATTTTGCCATTTTTGTAATTCATAATCATGCTCCCTTGTGCTTCATTTTAGCCGCACAATATTCGTCGCGGACTTTTATTTAATTTCTAAATAAATCCTAATTTTGTACCGTTGTGTGTTCCAATCGAAATTGGAGGCAATCTTGTCCCATTTTTCGTGCAACCCAAATTAGGGTAATATTCTGTTCTGAGTCTTCTTCACTAATGGTAATTGTGACCCAACCTAATTTTGGCCCCATGTACTCCTAATTAATTTTAGAACACAGCTTGTATTTATTTCTAATTAAATTAGGGATACCTTTTTGACTAATCCCGTTTAATCCCAATTTAATTCCAATGCCCCACTAATTAAGCCCATACCCAACACACAACACCCCCTCACCCTACAAAATGCCAAACACCAAATCGCTAACCAAATTTTCATCATTTTATGTGTATGTGCAAATACTCAAATTTAAGGGAGCTAATTTGCAAATATTGAATTAGGTGTCAACACCCCATTGGTTCACACCAAATAGAGAGCCCAAATAATTTGACTAGTCAACAACCATCATCCCCACATGAAGAAATTCTTCCATGTCTAATCCTGACCATCCATTCAATGGGTGCATCTACACCATTCATTCCCGCACACCCTCTCCCTATTTAATGTCCCATCACCCTTCTTCCCAAGAAAACCCTAATCCCCAAAACTAGGGAAGCCCCCATCTCCTCACAAGTCCCCAACCATAGCCACCCTCCATTTCTTCATTCTTCCTTTCTTCTCTTTTCTTCTTCTTCTTCTTCTTCTCTTTTCTTCTTCTTCTTCTTCATTTCTTCTTCTCCTTCTCCTTGGTTTTTTAAATTTAGAGAAGGGGAGGGGGAACCTCACATCTTTACTATTCACCATACAACCCCCGATGTCATGCCCCAGTCCCAAAATGCGTAGGACTAGGAACACATAAGCATGTCAGCCGCATGGATATGGCAACTCCAATATATGGAAACCAAACCCATACGTACGTTGTAATATGAATATAAAATCCACAAGTGGTATAAAATGTATCACAAGTCACAGGGTACAATCTAAATCCCATCCACAGAAAATTAATATAAATAAATAACCAGCATCTATATAACTAGATCTCAACATAAGTATCTAAGGATGATAGTTGGATGGAAACAAATCCACTACCAACTAGAATGTAAGAGCAACTACAAATAAGTACAACACAACAATACCATATAAGAATACTAGCTAGCAATCACGGGTTCGAAGAGAGGATATCCACGAAACATATATAACCATCCAAATCTGCGCTCCTGCAAATACTCAAGAACAAATACACCTGGCAGAGGACCAGGTCCTTAGAGGGACGTAACAAGATACAGAAAAGCGAGCCAACTTGAATACAGTAAACATGCATATAATTTGAAAATAAATAAGTACGTTGTATAAGACAATCTATATGAATGCAAATAAGGACAACTTTTCAACGTATGGGCAAGGGTAGGCTACTCGATCTAATCCTCACACCTCATGCGCTCGTCAGTGGACATCATCAGCCGACATACCTCTGGGGTAGCGACCCTCGGACTCCATCAATCGACATACCTCTGTGGTAGCGACCATCGGACACGACCACCAAAGTGCGTGCTAGTTACTACGGTTTACCAGAGTGGTTAAAAGCCCATACGCCTAATGATTGTCCTCTATGATACTAAGTGCCAAGTGTGTGTCAACATATCTAATATATAGTAATGACTGAAAGAAACTACACATGCAATAAATAACAGAGATGTAATAAATATACAGAAATATACTAAGCATGCAAAATACTGTAAACAATTTGGCAAGGTATCTTGCCTAGTAAGAAAGCTGCAAGGTGTACTGTCCAGAAGTCAATGCGCAAGATCAAAAGCTATGGCCGCAGAACAAATATCTCCGGATGCTGAAATAAACATCACCAACGTTCCCAGAATAAGAAAAATAGCTAAAAAGCACTTTCTTTTCGTCCAATTTGGACACAGGGGAAAAATGGTAATTTCGGGTAAAAGTGGGGTCCACGTGTGGCCCACTTTGCACCGAAAAGCGTGCCAAGGGTAACAGTCTCTAAATAGGATAAACTATAGGTCAAACAACTCTAAATGTCAGTACGAACCCAACGGTATGTCCAAATGTGGATTCTGATGGGCCGAACACAATTTTGTCCAAAAAGTCAACTGTGGGGCCCGCCAATTGGCGACTTAGTCAACCATCTCAGAATTGTGTGAAAATTGGGTCACAGGACCAGCCCGTTACCACGAGTCCAGTGGAATAAGTTTCGTCGTAATCTGACAAGCGTGCACAAAATATGTGCGACTTCCACAAAAGTTGCGACAGGATGTGTCCGCGGATACGGGCTGATTTTGGCGCGCACAAGCGTCCGAATCAGTTTCTGTAAATTTTTACGTGTCCGATTACGATGCGTGCACCATTCGGTACACTTGGTACACGACGGAGCGGTCCCATTTGGTGGGGCGCGCTCCGTTTCACAACTTTTGGAAATCTGGAAATGTGGGTTCGCGGGATTTTGTGACGAATTTAATTCTGCCCACAATAGCTAATGATCTAGGGTTATTTAACAGAAAATAAACTAGGTCAAGTGGTCTACGCATAGCAAAAAGAATCATCGAATTCGGATCTCTGTGGTGGGAGATACGAACTCGGCAATATGGGTGGTCACCGCAGTTTTCTGCGATCCCAGAATTCGGTCTGCTTGTGCCAACTTGGACGCTGTTTTCGCCTATGGGTAACGTTATTCGAGGTCTGCTATCATACAGATATGGAAGAGGGTTAAGAGGTGAGCATACCGGTGAAGACGGAACAGCGTTTGGTTGAGCGAGTCGACAGAAAGCAACTCCGGAACGAAGGCACCTCGTGTGGGAATCTGCAGTGCGCGGGGTCGGGGTCGTCGGGATTGGTTTGGACGGCCTGGCGGGGTTCTCTGGCTGCGGTGGCGGCTCTAGATGAGAAAAGGAGGGTCTGAAGATTTTAGGTTAGGATTTTATGAAATAATATATATATATATATATATATATATATATATATATATATATATATATATATATATATATATATATATATATATATATATAAATTTATGAAAGGGAGAGAGAGAGAGAGATTGGTTCGGGTCCGCGTGCAACAAGGGGGGAAGAAACTTGGCTGCTGTGCTATTGGGCGTGGAATGCTAAGTTGCTAAGTTTTGAATGCTAGCAAGTTGCTAAGTTTTCTTTTTTTTTAACTGATGTGCTTTACTTGTTGGTTATTAGCATTATTATTATTATTAGTATTAGTTTATTAATAATTCTTTTCTTTTGTTTTTCTTTTTTTTTCTTTTTCTTTTTAATATATATATATATATATATATATATATATATATATATATATATATATATTTGTATATACATATATATATATAATCATAAGAAAAATTTATAGATTAGAATAATGCACACCGTTAGGCTAGCAACTGCTCAAGGGGTCTCCTACATGAAATAAATTCCGAAAAATTTCTGATGGTCCCATAAATCCTCCAAGTGCCCGAACAACTAAAATAAAAATTATTAAAAATCTATTTCTCCTAATTAGCCACTAATTATTACAATTTAATTAATAATTAATAAAAAAAATTACAGTTTTTAGAAATAGGGGTTTTACATTCTATCCAACTAATAAAAATTTTGTCCTCGAAATTAAAATTAAGCCACGGTAGAAAGTCAATGGTGGTATAAGATTTGCATTGTTTAAAATGCAAGGCTAGGTTTAAAGGGGTGGGCGATGTCGCGCGTTGCACATCCCAAAAAAAAATCATGGGAAAGTCCACATGAGCGAAAATAGGTTTCTTCATGTGTCATGTCCAACGGTGTGGACACCTAAATGCTCTTTTGCATAAAAGCGCCCAATAATTGGAAAATTGCACAAAGATGAGAATTGGATGATGGCCCGTCTAGGATAAGGGTGTAGGATTTGTAGGAAGGCAGTGGCTAGTGTAGTGCTCCAATTATCGAAGCACGATAAGGTGCGCTAAGTGATATAATTATTACAAAATTAAATAAAAATATTGTGTTCTATCTCTACTGGATTCAATCTAGCCTTAGGCTCACTATCTAATCCAAGTAGGTCTAATTTTGGGTGAGGGGTTCACAATCTACCGAACTTAAAATTTATCCATCTATCACCTAAGGCTATACATCTAGGAAACTATTCCTCAATTTATTTAATCAGGTTATTTAATCCTTAAAATTTTAACACCAAACATATCACCTATGATATGCCCTTAATCAATTATAAAAGAGGGTCACTAAGGCATGTGATTAGCCTTATGGGGTATATCTAGTACTATCAGTGTCAACTTACCAGCACGAGGTTTCGTCTTTCCGAAATAAGGGAAGACGGAGAGCAATAATAAAAAATTTAAGGTAAAGGTGATAGAATACAAGTACGAGGTTCAAAGATATTAAGGAATTCGAAAAAAGAGTTGTCAGGGCAGTTGTGGATTAAAATCTTATTTTTGGTAATTTTCTATTTACATGCTCGTATCAGTACAGTTACGTAACTGATACGATATGTCAGACATGTCTAGGGGCAAGTATATTCGTCTACTACCATATATCTCAATCCACGTAAAGTAGTCATACGAAGAGCGAACCAAGTGCACTAAGGTTAGCTAGACCTTAATACCCCGATTCTGATTAGGCAATTGTATCATTGTGTGCACCCAATAATACATATGCCATGAGCAAGCTCGATAAAAGAATAAGCTTGCAAAAACTAGGCTATAATAGCAGCATAAGTCAAGGTAGTCCAGCAAACATAAATACGCTGGATTATGATGAAAGAAGGTGCATAACAATTCAAGTTCACAAAACATAAGACTCCATAATCTCTACAGTGGTCATACTGAATCCTTGTCTAAGTCGATAATCGACCAAATAGGGATATGGGCTTCTAAGCTCTACAGCCTGATGAAACATTATCTTCTTATGCTAGCACGCGGTTAATGTCATTCAGCTACACTTAAATAATAGGGCAAAAGACTATGTGATACTTAGGTTGTGAGGTATGCTACCCAACTTATAACAATAAACTAATACTGTAATTGCCTTAAGGATACCGTAGAAACTCCTGTTAAGGTCTACGGGAAGGGGTCTTGGTACTTATTAGGGTATCCTTTTATATTACATAGGTCATGGTCGTACTAAGTCTTAGTCTTAGTGCAAGTGTCAATAGTAAGAACGGAACAGTTACTGGCCTTCCAGGGGAAAAGGGGATATAACTCGTATCGAGGTGGGGGTACAGGTTACGTAATTTAAAACTAAGGGATAAGCAACAGGTCTCAATCTACAAGAATAGCTTAAACCATCAAGTTCTAACTACTAAGCACACAATTCAAAAATTCAAGAGTAACAACCAAAATCCTAGCAAGCTATATATATCCTATCATAGAATAAATCACCTGGCCTACAATCAGAAGTGCCAGATAGCACGAGTTGAAAGATGAAGAGTAGAAGAACAAAATTTAGTCGTCGCACAATTAGCGAGCGCTAAGAGTTCAGAGGAACAAGTCATAAAACTAATATGGAAAGACTCTGGACAATGTCATGGTTTCCTAAGGAAAGATTATATGCTAATCTCTGTGTTCGAGGTATGTTCCAAAAAATGTTATATTCATTCCCTTTGGCCTCCTAGGTGTTGTCTACTAATAATAAGACAATGATCTAAGTTTATAGTTCTAATATTATCTCACCATAAGAATTAGGTCCAGCCCTAATATTTAGCCTTGTATTTCTATTTGTTCCTCAATACTAGGGTCAAACACTATGGTCAAACTTCTAACTAACTCTAGTAGTGTCTATACTACTCTCAAGTCCTCATAATACATCAAGGGGTATTGGTAAACCAATATATAGATAAAGAATTCTAGGGTTCACTAGATATTCTAAACTTAGTGGTGTGTCTATATTCTCGTTGTATTCTTAATAGGTGTGCTACCATAATTATCATCTTAATAATAGGGGTTCCTATATTCTAGCAGAAGGCTATTCTCAAAGAACTATTAGGGAAGTACAGGAATCAAGCAAGATGCAATTATTCAGATAGAATGGATTGGAAGAAGAGCGAATCATAGTCAATTATGGATGAGATCCTATACTCTATTCCTAGGTGCAGGTTTGTTCGGTACAATAATGTAACCGAGACAATATACTCTCGACCTGCATGGGCCACCAGAAAAATATGTCACGCCCCAGTCCCAAAATTTTAGGACTAGGAACACGTAAGCATACCAGCCGCATGGATATGGCAACTCCAATATATGGAAACCAAACCCATACGTACGATGTAATATGAATATAAAATCCACAAGTGGTATAAAATGTATCACAAGTCACAGGGTACAATCTAAATCTCATCCATAAAAAATCAATATAAATGAATAACCAGCATCTATATAACTAGATCTCAACATAAGTATCTAAGGATGATAGTTGGATGGAAACAAATCCACTACCAACTCGAATGTAAGAGCAACTACAAATAAGTACAACACAACAACACCATATAAGAATACCAGCTAGCAATCATGGGCTCGAAGAGAGGACATCCACGAAACATATATAACCATCCAAATCTGCGCTCCTGCAAATACTCAAGAAAAGATACACCTGGCAGAGGACCAGGTCCTCAGAGGGACGTAACAAGATACAGAAAAGCGAGCCAACTTGAATACAGTAAACATGCATATAATTTAAAAATAAATAAGTATGCTGTACAAGATAATCTATATGAATGCAAATGAGGACAACTTTTCAACGTATGGGTAAGCGTAGGCTACTCGATCTAATCCTCACACCTCATGCGCTCGTTAGTGGACATCATCAGCCGACATACCTCTGGGGTAGCGACCCTCGGACTCCATCAATCGACATACCTCTGGGGTAGCGACCATCGGATACGACCACCATAGTGCGTGCTAGTTACTATGGTTTACCAGAGTGGTTAAAAGCCCATACGCCTAATGATTATCCTCTATGATACTAAGTGCCAAGTATGTGTCAACAAATCTAATATATAGTAATGACTGAAAGGAACTACACATATAATAAATAACAGAGATGTAATAAATATATAGAAATATACTAAGCATGCAAAATACTGTAAATAATTTGACAAAGTATCTTGCCTGGTAAGAAAGCTGCAAGCTGTACTATCCAGAAGTCAATGCGCAGGATCAAAAGCTATGGCCGCATAACAAATATCTCCGGATGCTGAAATAAATATCACCAACGTTCCCAGAATAAGCAAAATAGCTAAAAAGCACTTTCCTTTCGTCCAATTTGGACACAGAGAAAAACGGTAATTTCGGGTAAAAGTGGGGTCCACGTTGGCCCACTTTGCACCGAAAAGCGTGCCAAGAATAACAGTCTCTAAATAGGATAAACTATAGGTCAAACAACTCTAAATATCAATACGAACCCAACGGTATGTCCAAATACGGATTCTGATGGACCGAACATAATTTTGTCCAAAAAGTCAACTGTAGGGCCCGCCAATTGGCGACTTAGTCAACCGTCTCAGAATTGCATGAAAATTGGGTCACAGGACCAGCCCGTTACCACGAGTCCAGTGGCGTAAGTTTTGTCACAATCTGACAAACGTGCACAAAATGCGTACGACTTTTACAAAAGTTGCGACACGGGATGTGTCCGCGAATACGGGCTGATTTTGGTGCGTACACGCGTCCGAATCAGTTTATGTAAATTTTTACGTGTCCGATTATGCTGTGTTCACCGTTCGGTACACTTGGTACACGACGGGGCGGTCCCGTTTGGCGGGGCACGCTCCGTTTCACAACTTTTGGAAATCTGGAAATGTGGGTTCGCGGGGTTTTGTGACGAATATAATTCTGTCCACAACAGCTAATAATCTAGGGTTATTTAACAGAAAATAAACTAGGTCAAGTGGTCTACGTATAGCAAAAAGAATCATCAAATTCGGATCTCTGCGGTGGGAGATACGAACTCGGCAACATGGGTGGTCGCTGCAGTTTTCTGCGATCCCAGAATTCGGTCTGCTTGCTCCAACTTGGGCACTATTTTCGCCTATGGGTACACGTTGTTCGACGTCTGCTATCATACAGATATGGAAGAGGGTTAAGGGGTGAGCATACCGGTGAAGACAGAACGGCGTTTGGTTGAGCGGGTCGACGGGAAGCAACTCCGGAACGAAGGTACCTCGTGTGGAAATCTTCAGTGCGCGGGGTCGGGGTCGTCGGGATTGGTTTGGACGGCCTGGCGGGGTTCTCTGGCTGCGGTGGCGGCTCTAGATGAGAAGAGGAGGGTCTGGAGATTTTAGGTTAGGATTTTATAAAATAAAATAATATATATATATATATATATATATATATATATATATATATATATATATATATTAATTTATGAAAGGGAGAGAGAGAGAGATTGGTTCGGGTCTGCGTGCAACAAGGGGGGAAGAAACTTGGCTGCTGTGCTATTGGGCGTGGAATGCTAAGTTGCTAAGTTTTGAATGCTAGCAAGTTGCTAAGTTTTGAATGCTAGCAAGTTGCTAAGTTTTCTTTTTTTTAACTGTTGTGCTTTACTTGTTGGTTATTAGTATTATTATTATTATTATTATTATTATTATTATTATTATTATTATTATTATTATTAGTATTAGTATTAGTTTATTAATAATTTTTTTCTTTTCTTTTCTTTTCCTTTTTTTTAAAAAATATATAAACATATATATATATATATATTTGTATATACATATATATATATATATACTCATAAGAAAAATTTATAGATTAGAATAATGCACACCGTTAGGCTAGCAACTGCTCAAGGGGTCTCCTACATGAAATAAATTTCGAAAAATTCCTGATGGTCCCGTAAATCCTCTAAGTGTCCGAACACCTAAAATAAAAATTATTAAAAATTTATTTCTCCTAATTAGACACTAACTACTACAATTCAATTAATAATTAATAAAAAAATTACGGTTTTTAGAAATAGGGGATTTACACCCGACCCCGGCGCTGTACTCCGGCTCCGGCACAGCTCCCTCCTTCAGTCGACCTCCTCCAACTCCTCTCCCGGCCGAGCTTTACTGCTCCGGTCACACACTCCCGACCCCGGCCAGGCCTCGACCGGAAGCCCCTCCATCGAGCCGGCCTGCACACGACTTCACCCGACTTCAGCTCCAGCCTGGCCACGGTTCATCCTCCGCCGGTTTTCTCCTCTTCTCCTTCGACCACATTACTCCACCACTGCAGCCCGGCTACTACGGCACCTCCCTTCCCGGCTGTGCCACCACCACATCACCACTGACGCCATCGTCATCACCTGGACAGTCGAGCTCCGACCCCGACTCCTCCCTGCCTACTCCTCACACCACCACCACCACACGACCAGTGCTTCTCCACCTCTGCAAGCCCCGACCCGGAGTCCCGAGCTCCTTCCCGACCACCCGGCCGAGCCCCGCAACTCCTCGGTCTCCTCCTGCATTTCCTCCTCCTTGCATCTACTCCGGCCCTGTACTGTCAAGCCCGGCCGAGCCCCAGCTTCGACCCCAGCTACTCAGCTCCGGCTTCCTGCTGCAACTCCGGCCAGCCGACCCAGCACCACCACCACCCTCCTCCGTGAGCTCCCTCTCCTCTCCCTCTCCCTCCTTCTTTAGTAATATTTATACGTATAAATACGTATTTGTGTGTGTATGTGTATGTGCGGATATGTGTATGCGTATATGTGTATATGTATATGTGCGTATATATGTATGTGTATATGGGTATGTGTATATGTATGTATATAGTGTATTCTATTAGTGTATACGTATATATATATATATGTATATATATATTTTGTATATTTCCCTATTTATATATATATATATATATATATATATATATATATATATATATATATATATATATATATATATATTCAATGTATATATGTGTTAATATATACGTATATGTGTATGATATATGTTAATGTTCGTATTAGTATATTTATACCTGTATATAGTATACGTATTATTTTGGTATAAATATATGTATATGTATATATATATTTATTTTGGTATATGTTTAATAAAAATGTATTTTGGTATAAATATACCTGTATATAGTATAAGTACTAATTTGGTATAAATATATATAATATATATATATATATATATATATATATATATATATATATATATATATATATATATATATATATATATATATATATATATATATATATATATATATTTGTTTTGGTATATATGAATATGTATTTTGGTATATGTATAAACATATATATATATATATGTATGTATTTTGGTATATATGTATGTGTACTTGTATTAAATAGAGTATAGGTATATTTTATATATATATATATATATATAAATATAACATATGTATATATATAATATATATATATTTCTATTTATTGATATACACTTGTACATTTTGTACGTAATTTTGGTATAACCCTATATATGTATTATATTAATTATTGAAATTTGTGAATATTGTAGGCGACCCGAGTGTAAATATGGATACCCCGTAACTACACATGACATGTGACCCTGCGAAATATTAGTTAACTGCCACATGTACACTGACGTACTGGCGAGCCCCGCATCATTTTGACCGTCTGTTTTGCACAGCAATCACAGACGCGACGCCCGTGCAACTTGACGCACACGGACCCTACTTGACCAATGCCATACCTGGCATAGCCCCTGAGTTTAACGTATTATGTTTACGTGTTAGTTTAATGTCTGATGCAATATTTTTATGATGATATGTCTATAGGGCTGTTGGTTCATCCAGACGATACTCTGGGACAGGACATTGGTATTGACAGCTAAGGATCCAAGGTGAGTACATTCTCTGACAGTTTCTATTATGTTGATTATTTTTATAACTCTTGTTGTATAGCGTACATGACTTTGATACTATTTTTTACACGAGTTGGCATCATTGAGACCTGTCACGAGGAGTCGTGATCTGGAATCCATCGTGCTAGCTGGGAAAAAATGGGAAAATATTAGTAGTTATGTGATCATACCCAACTTTACATGCATCATAGCTCACCCACGCCTCACGTCGGTGCAGCCTTACCATTACATGCCTCATCACTGTTACATGTGGTTAGCCTGACTATTACTCGCATCATAGCTATCCGGATGGATTAGCCTGACCTCAGGGATGATCACTAACCAATGTAATGAGTCTTATCAGTCCCAAGCCGATCACATGATATTCTGATATTTTACACACTTAGTTAGATGATTCTTGACATGTATCTCTAGTGTATTGATCTAGCATCCCCACATATTCTAGTTTTGTTCTTGTACACCTTTATATACCAGTTCATTATTCTAGCGTGTACTTGGATTTCTATTTCATTTCTAGATGTACATTATATGCTCCAGTATTCCTTATTGCCAGTTTTCATATCTGTCTGTATTTCTTTACACTATATTATAGTTTTATCAATATATGTGGAACTGCTGTTAGAGGTGTATTTCGTTCCAATCCTAACTGGATATATTTTTCCAAACTATGCCTAGAGGACTGGTGTCCGACACTTATGGATCCCAGGGTGAGTAGCTGCAGTCTTGGATTTTGGTACGGAAGGTTTAGCCTGAATCACTAGTTATCTAGTTAGTTTCTTAGTTGTCTATTTTGGTATCGGATTTGTCTCCAGCAATCTTATTTGAGACTTGGATTATTATTTGAGTTAGACTATTTCTATTTTAGACTGATGTTGCATTTTGTTTCTTTGAGATCTTATCGTGCTGTAGTTGTGATTGAGTATGTTGTTCCTATTATTTTGTGGTATCCGTGTCTCCTCTTGGAGTTGGATGCTCGTGTGAGATTGTTTAGTTAGCATCAAGACCTAGACAGCGTTCTACCGCCGATGTTACGGCGTAGGCTGGACGTACCCACGCTCTCGTGCCCCTATACCGGGTGCGGGTCGTGACATGTGTGAACACAGAGTACACTAAATCAATACCCGATAGACACGATAAAATACATGTGAAGGAGTACCCGCTGAACACGATAAGGGATAACATCTTCGGACAGGATCCATGTAGTACCAGTCCGTGAAACCACTGTGTCAAAATCAAGTATACAGCTCTAGAACATGTGATATATATACTATTATGAAATTAAAACTAACAGAGAAATGTACTTGTCTGAGGTCCTGAGCAAATGGTATAACTCGTTGCCCGAGATGGTGTCACACAAACCTATATATGAAATATCAATGTCAGTTAGGTGTAATAGATGATAAATGAGTTAAAATGCGCTAATATAAATTTTTAGAGCATAACAAGGGCAAGGGCAAGCTTTTACCCTATCTTTGGAGAAGGCCTTGACATCAAGTGACGTGGTGGCAGTTAACCTTCTCGTTACATCTTTTCTTACCCTAACTTTATTTGATTCTGGAGTATCTGATTCATTTATATGTGCATGATTTCTGACACATATTGGATTACAGCTTGAGGCATTGCCAGAGAGTATGAATATACTCACTGGCAATGGTCTCATAGGAGTCAGTAGAGTATGTTTAGCGTGTCCAATCGTAGTGTATGGGCATTTATTACCTGCAAGGTTGATCGAGTTCCCTATAGGTAATTTTGACATTATTTAAGGCATAGATTGGTTGAGAGACCGTCATGCAATGATAGATTGTCATAGGGGTAGAGTATTGTTTAACATCCCGGGCAAAGAAGAGTTTATCTTCAACAGAATGGTGAAGGACCAGCATGAAGATGGCACTATAGCAGTAACGGGAGTTGAAGATTAGTTTCCCAGAGTGATTGAAGAATCTCTTGATGTATTTTCGAAAGAGCTTCCAGGATTACCCCAGTAAGAGAAGTAAAGTTCTGTATAGAGTTGAAACCAGAAGCAGAACTAGTTTCCAACAAGATCTATTAGATGTCACCAATAGAATTTAACCAGTTATATCAATGCATAAAGGAACTGAAGGCGAAGAAGTTTATTCGGTCTAGTGGATCACCATGGAGGGCACCAATGATTTTAGTAAAGAAGAAGGATGGGTCGACATGGTTGTGTATCGACTATAGGAAGTTGAATGTCTTTACAATGAAAAACAAGTATCCATTGTCTATGATTGATGACTTGTTTTGTTAGTTGAGTGGAGCAAAAGTATTTTCTAAGATAGACCTTCGATCAGGGTATTATCAAGTAAGGGTCCGAGAGCAAGATATACCAAAAATAATATTTTGATCTCGATATAAGCATTATTCTTAGTTATACCATTCGAATTGACTAATGCTCCAGTAATATTCATGGATTTAATGAATTATATCTTCATGCCATACCTAGATCAATTTGTAGTAGTATTCATAGATGATATTCTTGTCTACTCCAACAGTGAAAAAAAAGCATAAAAATATCTTCGAAAAGTGTTGCAAGTTCTGAGGGAGCATCAGTTGTATGCCAAGATCAGTAATTGTGAATTCTTGTTAGATCATGTGTCATTCTTGGGATACATCATCTCGGGAGTAGGAGTATTAGTGGACCACAAAAAGGTTGAAACAGTAGAGAATTGGCCAGTCCCGAAGACAGTAGCAGATGTATAAAGTTTCTTAGGATTAACGGGATATTACCGAAGGTTTTTGGCAGACTTTGCACGGATTTTAATAACAATAAGTCATCTAACCCGCAAGAAGGTAAAGTTTGTTTGGTCGGTAGAGTGCCAAGCAGCATTCGAGAAGTTGAAGGAG
This sequence comes from Iris macrosiphon, assembly GCA_036927795.1. Classification (NCBI taxonomy): domain Eukaryota; kingdom Viridiplantae; phylum Streptophyta; class Magnoliopsida; order Asparagales; family Iridaceae; genus Iris; species Iris macrosiphon. Next base: position 78,403,002 of record JAYESA010000004.1, on the reverse strand, counting down.
AAGTTGATATCAGCACCGATCCTTATACTTCAAGTAGGATCAAGAGGATTCACAGTTTATTGTGATACATTTGGAACATGACTTGGATGTGTATTGATGCAGCACGGAAATATGATAGCTTATGCATCTTGGCAGCTTCGAGATCATAAGAGAAATTATCCAACACATGATTTAGAATTAGCAATAGTGGTGTTTGCTCTCAAGTTATGGGGACATTACCTATATAGCGATCGGATAAAGATATTTATATATCACAAGAGTTTGAAGTACATATTCACCCAGAAGGACTTCAATATGAGGCAAAGAAGGTGGCTAAAATTATTTGGTGATTATAATGTAGCACTTCAGTATCATCCAGGCAAGGCAAATATGGCGGAAGATGCTCTAAGTATGAGAGGCAGCGCATTCATTTTGATAACTCAGAAGCATATATTTGAAGATCTTCGAGAGATGGACATCGAGGTAGTCTTACCTCAAGGAGCGGGAGTATTAGCCAGTCTTCAGATACAGTCAACTTTGGTGGAGATGGTCAAGGCAGCCCATGCAGAAAATTCTCAGATTCAGAAGCTTAGGAAAGAATGTGAGTCAGGTCTTAGGAAAAAATTAAATATTCATGAAGACGGAACACTCAGATTTAAAAATCGTCTTTGAGTGCCAAGTGGAGATATCAGACATAAAGTAATGACCGAGGCACACAGTTCTCAATATTCTATACATCCAGGGGCACAAAGATGTACCAGGATATCAAGCAGCATTTCTGGTGGAACGGAATAAAAAAAGAGATAGCTCGGTTCATTTTATGGTATCTCGTGTGTCAGCAAGTGAAGGCAGAACAACAAAGACCAGCAACATTATTACAACCACTGCCTATTCCAGAGTGGAAGTAGGAACATATTACGATGGACTTTATGACCGGTTTATCTAGAACCCCTACTGGATGCGTTGCAGTTTGGATGATAGTAGATCGACTCACGAAGGTGGCATATTTTTCTCCTTCTGAGTTGGGCAGTCTACAGAGAAGTTAGCATATATGTATATGCGATAGATAGTAAGGCAGCACGGAGTTCCAGCAAGTATAGTATCAGATCGTGACACTCGCTTTACATCTCATTTCTGGAAAAACTTGTACGAGCGCTTGGGTACCAAGTTGAGATTCAGTACCATATTTTATCCCTAGATAGATGGGAAGTCAGAATGGACAATCTAGACATTGGAAGATATGTTGCGGGCTTATATCCTAGACTTTGGTGCTTGGGAAGATTATCTTTATTTATTAGAATTCTCGTACAATAACAGTTATCAGGCCAGCATACAGATGGCTTATTTCGAAGCATTATATAGTAAAAAGTACAGGTCACCCTTAGCATGGAATAACATTGGTGAATGAAAGATGTTGGGGCCTGAGATGATTACTCAAATGGTTGAAGTGGTTAAGCAGATCAGAGAGCGGCTTCGGGTTGCACAAGATCGTCATCGTCATGGACAGATCAGCATCGTAGGTCGTTAGATTTTTCTGTCGACGATCACGTATTTTTGTGGATTTTTTCCACCCATGGAGTTATTAGATTCGGAGTTTGCGGGAAACTTAGTCCACGATATGTAGGACCGTTCGATATTCTCGAGAGGGTAGGAGATATTGCTTATCTTCTTGCCCTTCCGTCTTTGCTTTGTGAAGTGCATATTGTATTTTATGTGTCTCTGTTGCGTAGGTATGTCCCGAATGAGGCATGTCCTCCATTATTCTAAGTTAGTCGTTGGTTCTGACTTAACTTACGAGGAACAACCCGTGTCCATTTTGGATCAGTTAGAGAAGGTACTCAAGAACCGGACTATCCGTCTTGTTCGTATTGCTTGGGGCTATCACTCCTTGGGGGAGTCGACGTGGGAGCACGATGACGATATTCGATCTCACTACCCGTACCTATTCAACTCGTAAGGTATATTTTCTCCATATGCCTTCACATTTTTTATTCCGTGATCGGCAAGCACTCATGTAAGATAATGTTGCTCTGCTTCATGATATGTGTTGTTATACTTGCTTATTTATATGTATAAATTGCTTATAATTAGTTGTTGCTTGTCTTGATATCTCTAGCTAGCCTTGAGTTTAAATTTCGAGGACAAAAATTTTCTAAGATGGATAGAGATGTTACTCTCCGTTCTCGATATTCGTATTTGGAGCATATTTTTCTTGCTAGCATAGTTGTATGTTGTAGAGAGACTAGACCCATTATTTGGTTCACTTGGCTCTTGATTTATTTGTTTGGTTTAGATGAGTTGAACCCATGGTCCAAACCTCAAACCCTCCATATATAACCCAACTTCATTCTCTCTCTTCTCATTATTCTTTTGCCATTCTCTCTCTTAGGTTTTCTCTCTCCCTTCCTAAGCAAGTATACCTTGCATGAGGAATGAAGAAACCCTCTATTTTATTATTTTATTATGTTTATTATATGTTTCTCCATATATTTAGAACTTGATATTTTTGGTTTTGGTGGATGGATTAGTGTAGATCTAGACTTTTAGTTTAGAAGCTTTTTATGTTAACTTGAGTTTTCTTGGATTTTGATCTCCTAAAATTTTATGTTTTAAAAAATTTGTTGTTCTATATTGATGAGCACTTGATTTTGAGTAGTTTTGAACTTTACTTTGCTGGATTTGGGCATCATTTGAGGTTTCTATGGAAGAAACAATTTCTTATTTTCGAGCATTTGGCCATGACCGAAAAGCTGTTGTTGGAGAAGACGAAGGAGCGCTATGCAACACTCTGTGCTATATGGCCTGGACTTCTCATCTCGAGTCAGCATATGGCCAACCTTGTTGGATGCATGACTGAATATGCGCATGCGCCCCTTGGCCAAATGCATGAACTTGGACGAATGAAACTTCACAAGTTGAAAAAAAATTTACTAAGCCCCAAAATATTTTATATGGCCAAGTGTGTATGCGATCAAGAGGTGTATGCTGCCTCGTCGACCATGTGGCCAAAAGCTATGCGTCTCTCTTCTTCTGGACGCATAACTTCTTACTGACTTGGCACGACTTTGTATGATTTTATCTTTTCTTCTGACATACTTTATTGTATGTCACATCACTTACATCGATCACTTTATGTCACTTCATCTAACTTGCATTTAATGATGGTCATATTATACATTTTTCGAAGAGTGGACTTTGCTTTACCCATGCGTCCAAGCCAACCATGCGGCCTCGATCATGTACGGCCTTGACCCTATGTGGCCTCAACTTTATGCGGTACCCTATCTCATGCAACACCGTATTTCTTGCACACGTTGACACTTGCTTGATTTGATGTTTTTAATTGATTGATTGATTGTGATGCTATGTGTTAAACCTAGAAATAACTTGTATGACCCAGATGTGACCATGTTCTTAATTTGACTAAGCACCTGACATGAGCCCTATAGATGTGGCCTTATATGTACTAACTTGCTAATTAAATACTTTTCCTTGACCACCTTATTGTACGTTGGATAGAATAAGGGCGTAGTTCAACTCAGGGGTTGGGTCTGCAAGCCCTGTCCTTGTTTGGTTTAAATATTGTGAATTTGATCTCGAGGGGTTCTCACAATACTCTTATCCTCATCTATCGATATAATAAAGTGACAATTAATGTGACCAGTGATTGACTATCATGTCCTGAATAACTTGCTAAGTGACAACTTGTCCATGATCTTGATTCTAGAACTTGTTCTTGCCCTGACTATTGTATCCGTTCTGATACACTTGATCGCACCGAGAGTCCTACTTGATAGATATAAATATGGTGTGCCATCGTGTCACACGCACTTTCTACATAATATATGTAATTATTTTCATGCACAGATATGGTAGTTGGACAGTGAATTTAGCCGTGGCTAGATAGCACTGATTGTTGTATTACACTTGGGTGAATCCAGATTTAACTTTCAAGTGACAATATAGATTCATATCAAGTGTGCCCGTACTTAAAGTACAACATCTAATAAGGAATGTTCATGTGACCACGATATGGGATTCTGATTAAACTAGGATTAACTAGGCAACTAAATTTGTAGAGCATTGGGAGGGAACGGTATCTCGAGATCGTGCATGTCGAACCACCATAAATTAGCTGGGAGTAAAGGCTGGCCACTACGGATACTGTATATCATCCATACTAGTAGAGTACAGTATTTGATTTAATTATAAGATCGAGTCATTATCTTTTTTATAGAAAGTCTAAAACTGTTACTAATCATTAATTAGCTCAGTGTCCTTGCAAGGGACTGGTGCATCATTTTGCATATACACTTGCTCGTATATCATTGGTTCAGTCAGCCATGCTCGATTATGGCATGATATGAGGATACTCATATATTGCATTACTGGGATAACCCAGAGATCACATATCAATCCGTAATACATGATTAGTCATCCAATTTGCATATATTATATGTTTAGCCAGGAAAGTGGGCTATCGTGGTATGATGATTCAACAAATATTCTTATTTGGTTATTGGGTTGCGTCGTTATGTTACGATAATCCATGGACCGAAGCTATGTTATTTCTTATATTGTACCTCTGCTTGCGTATTGTGTCTTCTGTTAAGTAAAATTAGGGACACAGGATGTTGTGGCATGATAGTTCAACTCATGTCCTTTTTTAGTTGTTGGGTTGCGCTGTTGTGTTACGATAGGCTGTGGACTAAAACTACGATGCAGAATTAATTTAGCTTGACCTTAATCAAGGGACGTATTCTATCTTGATGTGATAGGGCACTTCTTGTCCTTATTTGGTGAAAGGGTGTCGTATCATGTCATGGATGGGACATATGCCATTGATTATTGGCTCATGCATCTCATGCTATAGAACTGGTTTTGTTTCTTCATTTCATACTTTTTTTTGTGGTACTTACTATTTGGAGTCTGACCCCACTGCTTTTGTATGACCAGGTTTAGGGACAACACCTGAGGATCAAGCTTATTTCTCCCTCTCTGATGGCACGCACTAGAAGGATGGCTGCTGAGGGTCACGAGTGGATTACTTGTTTTATTGCTCGTCTTTTGTCATGATATGGATATTATGAGTTCTTAGTGATGTCATGCGGATTGACCAATTCACAGCAGTATTTATGGATCTGATGAACCTTATCTTCATGCCCTATTTAGATCAGTTTATGGTGGTATTTGTTGGCGACATCCTGGTGTACTCCCGTAATAAAGAAGAACATAAAGAGCATCTCAGAAGGTGTTGTAGACTTTGAGGTTGTATGCGAAACTTAGCAAGTGCGAGTTCTGGTTAGATCATATTTTATTCTTGGGACACATAATCTCAGGAGCAGGAGTATCACTGGTCTGTCACTCCCCGTTTTCGATATACATATTTGGAACATATAGTTTTTCTGCTTATATTATTTCTTGCTTGCATGGTTAATTATGTTGCATGTCATGAAGACTAGATCAATTCTTTGGTTCACTTGGCTCTTGGTTTGATTGTTGGGTTAGTTTAGTCATGAGAGAATCCATGGTCCAAACCTCAACCCTAGCTATATAAGCTAATATCGTTCTCTTCCTTCCTTCATTCTCTCATTTCTCCTCCTTCTTTCATTTCTAGGCAAGTACACCTTACATAACATGGAAAAATACTAGATTCTTATTCTTGATCTTTTCTTGCATTTTATTAGCCTAATATGTGTACATTATAATTTTAAGCACTTTTAATACTTGGAGTTTTCGGTTTTGATGGATGAGATTTAGTATATCTGAATTTTAGTTAAGGATTTTCATGGATTCCAAAAGTTTTTTTGGTTTTGATCTATTAAAACATGATATTTTAGAAAACCAATTTTTGTGATTGATCGAGCATTTTAGCTTTTGGTTTACTTGATTCGGAATTAAAATAAAGTTTTTAAAAAGAAAATAATTTTTAATTTTTGGAGCTTTTTCGTCATGGCCGAACTTATTGTCTGGAGAAGACGAAGTGCTCATGTGGCCAGCACTATATGCAACAGAGAGTGCTATGCGGCCTAAGTGTTATGCTGCCTGAGCTCTGTGCCGCATATACCTTCCAGATGCGTCCATCTTGTTGGATGCATGACTAATTATTACACAAAGTGTTCCTAAGCTAAGTACTTAGAAAAGTCCTAAGTAACGAAACTCCTTGTGTTTTACTCGCTGAACGAATGAGAAATTCGCTAAGTCCAAGAGGCACCTATGCGGCAAGCAGAGCATGCGAAAAAGCAGACTTATATGACCTCTTATCTTTTGGAAGCATAGCTTTATTTTGTCCTTGCACATTTTTCTATGAGTTTGTCTTTTTCTTCCTATCACTTTATGAGTTTATCTTTTGGAAGCATAGCTCTGTTTTGTCCTTGCACATTTAATGCACGTCACTCGGCAATTGTCCCAATGAGTGAACTTTGTCTTGACTTATGCGGCCTGACTCTTATGTGACCTGATCCCTATGCGGCACTGACCTCAATGCGGCCTTGACCTATGCGACATTGATCCTATGCGTCCCTGGTTCTTATGCGGCCCCATATGCATATTTTATTGTTTTACTTAGTTGGATGTTTTATTGGATTTTGTGATTCTATACGTGTTATAAATGATTGCAAATGCATGAGAACTAAGTGACCATGTGTTGTACCTGACTATATGCTTAATCCGACAATGAGTAGAAATAGACTATACGGCCAAGTGACTATGACTACCTATGTGCCTGACTCAACCCATGTGTTGCTATGTGCTAGAACTCATGAGATTTACCAATAATTGGTGACTTTACTCGACTATTGATATCCGTACTGATACACTTACTACGTGTTATGTGTTCCTACGTGCTAAGTATTCTTATGTGATTATGTTATATATTTTACATCGAGATATACCTACGTGCTCTGCGACATGTGATATAATACAATTTCTCTAGCATGGACATGGTAGTTGGTTAATAACCAAGCGTGGCTAGGACTTGTGTTAATTGGTGCATCATGCTGGGGTGAATTCAAATTGAACTACCAAGTAACAAAGTGGATTCGTATCTAGCATACCCGTACTATTGTATGACATATAAGGGGAATAACATGTGACCACGCCATGTGATTTCAGCTAACTATAGGGTTAACTAGGCAACTAAAATATGTAGAGCATTGGGAGGGACAAAATCCTGAGATCATGCTTAACTAGCCATCCTTAATTATATGGGGAGTGAAGGCTTGCCCATATGGATATTGTTTAAATCCTATTTAGTGCATGGCAATATCAGATTATTATATTATACTATGTGTTCTATGCGATCTTAGGACGGTGGCCTTTCGAGGGACCGGTGCATACTACTATGTGCTATGCAGCGATTCATGGCTCAGCTCGCCCCTGCTAGAACATGGCTCGACCTGAGGATTCCTAATATATGCATAATATTTCTGGGATAACCCAGACTCTACCTAGTAAGCCGTACAAGTGATTGGCGACTTATGTAACTAAACTTGATTATGCGTTGTACCTTCCGTTAAATAGTTTAGAGACATGGACTATCATGGTGCGATGGTCTAACCCTTGTCCTTGTTTGGTTATAGGGTTAGATTGTTATATCACGATAGGCTATGAACCAAAACTACGAGACATGAATATATATATATATATATATATATATATATATATATATATATATATATATGTGTGTGTGTGTGTGTGTGTGTGTGTGTGTGTGCTTATTCTTCCTGGTTTTGTTTCTTCATTCGTGCTTTCTTTGTGGTACTTGCTATTTGGGGTCTAATCCTACTGGCTTTGCATGGCCAGGTTTAGAGCCAGCACCCGAGGATCAAGCGTACTTCCCATGAACAATGGCGTACACCAGAAGGATGGTCGTTGAGGGACACGAGTGTGTTTCTTGAATACTGCTCGTTATTGCACGTTTTACTCTTTTGGACGTTTAGCCACCGGCACTTTTTAGCCGTAAATCTGGATATTTAGTCTTCTTACATGATTGTAATTAATCAAACTGCAGCTAATCATGGTCATGTAATTTTTTTTACTCTGCCAGCTTATTATTTTGTGTGGCTGCTTTCCAGAATGTTGTGGCAGAGCATTTGGGATGCCTTACTTCCTTGTCATACATGTTCTATGTTTATTATCCTTACTTGACTGATTGAGATATTAGATGTTCTGTGACCCTAAGTGACTTGCTTATAGTATATACCCCCTTGTCTAGTTACAACCGTGACCGTCGTATGACGTTTTATATCTTGTACGGGAGAGCTGGCCATGTCTGTCTCTGTATTCTGGTACTAGGGTGTGACAGGATCCCAAGAAAGTTGAAGCAGTAGAGAATTGGCCAGTTTCGAAGACCGTGGCAGACATGTACAGTTTTTTTGGATTAGCAGGGTACTACAGGAGGTTCGTGTCAGACTTTGCAAGAATCTCCGCACCAATGACCCGATTGACTCGAAAGGACATTAAGTTTGTATGGTCAGCGGAATGTCAGTCAGCTTTTGAAGAACTGAAGAAAAGATTGATCTCGTCACCGATCCTGACACTTCCAGTAGGATCGGGATGGTTCATATTGTATTGTGATGCATCAGGGAAGGGTCTTGGATGTGTTTTGATGCAGCACGGGAGAGTTATAGCATATGCATCACGGCAGCTTCGGGATCACGAAAAAAATTACCTGACTCACGACTTGGAGTTGGCAACAGTGTTGTTTGCGCTCAAGTTGTGGAGGTATTACTTGTACGATGATTGGGTAGAAATATTTACAGACCATATGAGTTTAAAATACGTATTCACCCAGAAGGATTTGAACATGAGGCAGAGGAGATGGCTGAAATTGTTGAAGGATTATGATATGAAACTTTAATACCATCCGGGCAAAGCTAATGTAGTAGCAGATGCTCTTAGCAGGAGAGGTGGTGCATTTTTCCTGACAACGCAGAAGCATATCCTAGAAGATCTTCTAGAGATGGACATTGAGATATTGTCTCCACAAGATAAGGGAGTCCTAGCCAGTTTACAGATACAGTCCACTTTGGTAGACAGGATCAAGGAAGCTCGGGAAGGAGATTCACGGATCCAGGAGGTACGAGCAGAATGTGAATCGGGACTCAGGAAAGAGTTGACTATTCACAGTGATGGAACGTTAAGATTTAGAACTCGTCTCTATGTGCCGAGTGGGAATATACGATAAGAGATCATTACTGAGGCCCACAATTCTCAGTATTCTATCCATCCTGGCGATACAAAGATGTACCAAGATATTAAGCAAAACTTCTGGTGGAACGGGATGAAGCGAGAGATAGCACGTTTTGTACCCCGATGCCTGATATGTCAACAAGTGAAGGCAGAGCAGCAGAGGCCGGCATGATTGTTACACCCTCTCCCCATTTTAGAGTAAAAATGGGAGCATGTTACTATGGACTTTGTGATCGGTTTACCTGATCCCTGATCAGACGAGATACAGTTTAGTTGATAGTGGATCGTCTCACTAAAGTGGCATATTTTTTTTCCTTTCAGAATTGGACAGTCTACGGAACAATTGGCAGATAAGTATATACGGGAGATTATGAGACAACATGGTGTACCAGTGAGCATAGTGTCAGATCGAGATTCGAGGTTTACTTCTCATTTTTGGAAGAGCTTGTATGAGAGATTGGGGACTAAGTTAAAATTTAGTACGGCGTACTACCCTCAGACATATGGGTAGTCCGAGAGGACTATCCAAATCTTGGAGGATATGTTACGAGATTGTACCCTAGACTTTGATGGATCTTGGAAGAAACACCTGCACTTGGTAAAATTCTCATATAACAATAGTTATCATGCCAGCACCTATATGGCACCTTTTGAGACATTATATGGAAGAAAGTGCATGTCACAGTTAGCTGGGGATGACATTGGTGAAAGAAAGATGTTGGGCCCAGTATTGATTACTCAAACTGTGGAAGTCGTCAAGCAGATCGGAGAGCGGTTGTGAGTCTCGCAGGATCGACATCGCCATTGGGCAGATCAGCATCGTAGACCTCTAGAGTTTTGTGTCGGCGACACGTATTTTTGAGAATTTTTTCCACCTGTGGAGTCATTAGATTCGGGGTTCGCGAAAAGCTTAGTCCACGATACGTGGGCCGTTTGATGATATTTATCGAGTTCTTCCAGAGTTGATGATGTTTATCTTCTCGATATGCAAGTATTGTTACTAGGTACTTGTATCATGTCTTCCGTAGTTATATATATTTTGTTCTCGTTGTTTATTTCTTGTTGTTATTGTCACGCCCCGATCTCCCGCAGGCAAATCAGACGTTCCCGCTAGGCGGGAATCACCCTCGCCAGTGCTCCCACGGAACGATCGCTTAACCCATCCGGGCGTGATGCCGCACGAGCGTGATCCACGCCCGTGCAAGGCCATGGTTCATTGGCTGGCGGCAAGAGTTCTAAGCCACAGAGTCGCACAGAATGTCCGAGTACAGCGGAGTCATGAACGCATAAGCGATTGGTAACAGGTTTACTGAGTTGACAATGTATAGCGGAAGCATTGAAACAAGTTGAAGTAAAGCAACTCTTTATATTGATATAAACATGTGTTACAGGCGGCGTATAGCCGAGATTACAAGTCGCTCAAGCCTCTCTCTCTCTAAAACAGTAAAAGCGTGCCAAGTGGCTACAATTGTGTAAATGATTGCACAGACGATGTTCAGGCGATGTCCAACATTATGTCTTGTATATGTGCTTCTGTTCCGGACGTACCGTTGCAAGGCTTCAGAGGGAACTCCTGGCCTTAGCACGTACGAAGGAGGCATCCGCACCGAACGAGGTTCTCCTGCACCCTGCATACAAACTGGTGGATTATCAGTACATTGAATGCACTGGTGGGGAAGCTACTCGCCCGCTCGACAAATCCAAACACGTAATATAAGTTTCGTGCCCAACTATTTAGTTGTCTTTCTAGTTGCCTTAGGATCAGTTTCATGCAAGATTTGAATAGCCTAATCCGTGTGGCAGTGCGCCGTACAACATGAGAGGAAACACGGCAAAACTTACCAACTTACCATCTCCTTCCCTGTCCAAGGCAAATATTGAGGCAAACATTATTAATTCAAGCACGGCAAGTATAAGCATTAAGGGGCATATCATATGCAAACACGAGGGTCGTTTTAACATGATCACTCAGGTTTTCAGTTGTTTCTTGATGCGATGCAATGACTCGCACGCAGGTAGCCGCTAAGCGAGGATAACTTATCTATATGAACGTTTGTCGCTGACATAGCCATAAAGGACCATTTAGTCTTGAACAATGATGGAAAGCAACAAAGATTCGTTGTTGGTTGCAGACCATCCTATCCAGATGCGTGAGACTATCGTGAAGTTCCATCCGGATCGGAACGGTCCCAGTGCCCCAGTGACCGCCCGTGGAACGAGATCCGAAGATCACCTTTTTACAAGTTGTCCGCGACATGCAGGTCAGGGTCAGTTTCAAATCCACAACTTGAATGATAATCCATGATTCGTGATCTGAATGAGCGTTTGCTCCAAGAGCTGAGATTCGTTCGTTATATGACGTGATTCTCGTTCAGATATAAACTTGATGTGATTATCATTCAGTTGTCACGTTAAAGGATTTACGTTCAGTATTCGTTACCCTGATGCGTGCCCCTGGTTCGGGGATTGCCTTGGCGACCCAATGGTCCCGGATACTTGCAGGTTCATTCAGGCACGGAACGACTACGTAGTAGTCTCCCGGGGTTTGGATAAAAACATGGCAATATACAAGCAGACAAGCATGCGTTTCTAAGGAACATAAGTAAACACGTTTGCTCGGACCCGAAGGTAAGCCGAGAGATGAAACCGTTAGGGACTTAGCATGCGAGGGTCTGAATATATACAGTATTTCGATTTCCATGTTCTAGCATAGCAATACAAGTTGGGATTATTCCCTTAGCTAGGTGCGTTGGATTTATTAGCATACAGGGGGTGAATCACCTAGCGACTAGCATAAATTTTCCAGATTTTATGTGTGCTGGCTAAGCAAAGACAAGTTCACCGTATCCACCCACCTTAGCGATGATTTGCCTCGGTAGAGCGATACGTCAAGCGAGCCTCTGAAAGCCTAAGCTGAATTCCTGTAGGGACAAGTCTGGAAATCCTTTGTTTCTTGATCGAGGCAAAGCGGGTCGGGACAGCTGCACTATTGCCGTTTGAGACGGCAGTCCGCTTGAGCGGAACGGGGTGTTACATCCTACCCAACTCAGAAAAAGTCTCGTCCTCGAGACTTACTGAGGACAAGCAGTAATCTAGGGTTGAGGCAATCCTAGACAAGTCGTTGTACTTGTTCATTGGAATATTCACTTGCACAAGCTTCGAAATCAGCATATCGCTTAGACTGGATCGTGCGCACTTTCGAAGGGCCCCTCTAGCATGAACACGTCAACCAGCTTAGTGATAGTGAAGTCTTAGCACTCGAGTTTCACCTTTTCTTAAGTCTTGGATGGTGCACTAGTTCAAGGCGTCCCTCGAATAGATGCATTCAACCAAACTTAGGGTTAGTAAAAATCGGACAAGCTAAGGGTTCGCACAGGTTGGCACAAAGGCCACTCGCAGCACACAACATACAAGCAAGCATATCATTACATTCAAAACGCATTTTAAAAGTATTTAGACTTATTGTTGGAACATCCCATCGAGGCATTGAGAGAGAGCGTGCACATAACCCACGAACGAGCTTTCGAAATAGAGATATCGAATCGAAGTCCAAAGGCGTAGAAGCCAGGCTCTGATACCAACATGTCACGCCCCGATCTCCCGCAGGCAAATCAGACGTTCCCGCTAGGCGGGAATCACCCTCGCCAGCGCTCCCGCGGAACGATCGCTTAACCCATCCGGGCGTGATGTCGCACGGGCGTGGATCCCATCCGGGCGTGATGTCGCACGAGCGTGATCCACGTCCGTGCAAGACCATGGATCATTGGCTGGCAGCAAGAGTTCTAAGCCACAGAGTCGCACAGATTATCCGAGTGCAGCGGAGTCATGAACGCATAAGCGATTGGTAACAGGTTCACTGAGTTGACAATGTATAGCGGAAGCATTGAAACACAAGTTGAAGTAAAGCAACTCTTTATATTGATATAAACATGTATTACAGGCGGCGTATAGCCGAGATTACAAGTCACTCAAGCCTCTCTCTCTCTGAAACAGTAAAAGCGTGCCAAGTGGCTACAATTGTGGAAATGATTGCACAGGCGATGTTCAGGCGATGTCCAACATTATGTCTTGTATATGTGCTTATGTTCCGGACGCACCGTTGCAAGGCTTCAGAGGGAACTCCTGGCCTTAGCACGTACGAAGGAGGCATCCGCACCGAACGAGGTTCTCCCACACCCTGCATACAAACTGGTGGATTATCAGTACATTAAATGCACTGGTGGGGAAGCTACTCGCCCGCTCGACAAATCCAAACACGTAATATAAGTTTCGTGCCCAACTATTTAGTTGTCTTTCTAGTTGCCTTAGGATCAGTTTCATGCAAGATTTGAATAGCCTAATCCGTGTGGCAGTGCGCCGTGCAACATGAGAGGAAACACGGCGAGACTTACCAACTTACCATCTCCTTCCCTGTCCAAGGCAAACATTGAGACAAACATTATTAATTCAAGCACGGCAAGTATAAGCATTCAGGGGCATATCATATGCAAACACAAGGGTCGTTTTAACATGATCGCTCAGGTTTTCAGTTGTTTCTTGATGCGATGCAATGACTCGCACGCGGGTAGCCGCTAAGCGAGGATGACTTATCTATATGAACGTTTGTCGCTGGCATAGCCATAAAGGACCATTTAGTCTTGAACAAGGATGGAAAGCAACAAAGATTCGTTGTTGGTTGCAGACCATCCTGTCCAGATGCGTGAGACTATCGTAAAGTTCTATCCGGATCGGAACGGTCCCAGTGCCCCAGTGACCGCCCGTGGAACGAGTTCCGAAGATCACCTTTTTACAAGTTGTTCGCGACATGCAGGTCAGGGTCAGTTTTAAATCCACAACTTAAATGATAATCCATGATTCGTGATCTGAACGAGCGTTTGCTCCAAGAGCTGAGATTCGTTCGTTACATGACGTGATTCTCGTTCAGATATAAACTTGATGTGATTATCATTCAGTTGTCACGTTAAAGGATTTACGTTCAGTATTCGTTACCCTGATGCGTGCCCCTGGTTCGGGGATTGCCTTGGCGACCCAATGGTCCCGGATACTTGCAGGTTCATTCAGGCACGGAACGACTACGTAGTAGTCTCCCGGGGTTTGGATGAAAATATGGCAATATACAAGCAGACAAGCATGCGTTTCTAAGGAACATAAATAAACACGTTTGCTCGGACCCGAAGATAAGCCGAGAGATAAAACCGTTAGGGACTTAGCATGCGAGGGTCTGAATATATGCAGTATTTCGATTTCCATGTTCTAGCATAGCAATACAAGTTGGGATTATTCCCTTAGCTAGGTGCGTTAGATTTATTAGCATGCAGAGGGTGAATCACCTAGCGACTAGCATAAATTTTCCAAATTTTATGTGTGCTGGCTAAGTAAAGACAAGTTCACCGTAGCCACCCACCTTAGCGATGATTCGCCTCGGTAGAGCGATACGTCAAGCGAGCCTCTGAAAGCCTAAGCTGAATTCCTGTAGGGACAAGTCTGGATATCCTTTGTTTCTTGATCGAGGCAAAGCGGGTCGGGACAGCTGCACTATTGCCGTTTGAGACGGCAGTCCGCTTGAGCGGAACGAGATGTTACAGTTATAGCCTAGTATTTGTAGACATTATTTCTTTCGAGTCTATTCGGACATGTGTAGCATGGGGTACACACCATGATATACATTATCCATTTTTATATTATGTATTCTTATGGATTGAGACATAGATGTATTTATTGAATTATATATATAGTTTGACCAACTGAACATCGTATACGTATTCAAGTTTGGTTGGAGTCCACTTAATGCATAGCTAGTCATTATCACGTACTCTAGTTGTACGTATTTTGGGACTAGGACGTGACAGCTTGTAAGAAAATTCCTAGTCAACCAAGGGATACAATTCAAGCACCTAAGCAAATCTTGATATAAATTTTGAATTACTACACGTACCCCCCCCCCCCCCCCCCCCCCACACACACACACACACACACATGAAGGGTACGTTGTGGACAATAAGTCCACAATAAAGTTTCCCAGCATGAACAGTTCTCAGATCCTCTAGAGCCATCCCATTGAGGTCAAAATTTTGGAGAATTCCTCCCACCTCTCAGATAAAGTCCTAATTTCCAAGACCCTAGCAGGTATGTAAGTATCTTATTTCTAATCCTCGTATAGATTAAAGATAATCATTCATCATTTTGACAAACATTCGAAGCATCTTCCCAATTAATATGTACAGATTTATCTCTGTCAATTGGACTCCTTCTCGTAGGGATCGATCATTGATCAACCATTGTCATCATCTTTTCTAGTTCCACCTATGATAGTAACCAATACCCGCCTGTCACGTCTAGCCTACCACCTCTAAACAGACAAAGATCCTTACACTGTCATGTTCAGTCAAAGCACCTCTAAACGACCAAATTCGATCCCCTACATTGTCTCCCACTCGTCATGTCCATCCTATACCTATGAATGAGTGAAACAATCCCTAGAATCGAACTTCTTTACTATCATGTTTTCTAGTAGTACCTCTAAAGCAACTATCCTTTCTATCATGTCCAGTTCATTACCTCTGAATAGATTGGATTATCCCCTAGCGGAACCCCTTAGATCCTAACAAGTTACACAATACCACCTCTGTTAGTGATCGAAATTATTACTATCACGTTTTCCAGTACTACCTCTGATAGTAATCAACTCTATGTTGTCATATCCAGTCAAAATACCTCTAAACAACCGATTTCAACCTTTTTAAGTCTTTTTCACATGTCACGTCTAATTTACACCTCTGAATGAGTGAAAACTCTCTTAGATCGAAATTCCCAGCTATCATGTTCTCCTAGTACTACCTTTGATAGTAACAAATCTCTTATGTCTAGTTCGTCACCTCTGAACATATTACGTTAACCTTGGTCTTAACTGTCCCATTGAACCTACCACCTCTGATACCCAGCTTCATTTACCATTCTATTGTATCCATCTAGATTCTAGCACCAGAACATAACAAAGGAATCAAGACACAAATCCATACAAGATACAGAAAGCAACACAAGGTAAATAGAAAGTTCATACATAAAAGTAGTGGGATACAATAACAGAAAAATAAAAAAAAATAAAAAGACAGAGACAAAGACTAAAGCATAAATGTGGAATCAGCTCGAACGCGTGGCCTACCCCCAGAGTTCGGCTTCCAGAATATGGAGTCTCCAGTTGCACCTCTCCTCAACAAAGATTCGGGACTGACGCTCCATGGTTGCTGGTTGGTTCGTCCAAAGTGCGAAGGACATTGTATGTCTAATGCACGGTCTGGCAATGGACCCGGGCCCCAAGGAGTGCCTGCCAGGTCCTCATCAGAACATCTCGTGCCGCAAAAAAGCCATCAGTTACGGTTCCATTTGGGCCCATTTTGCCTCCACCGCCTTGAGCAACTGCTGCAATTCTTCGATAACCCCGCACAAACGCTCCATCTCTCGCCGAAGGTTTCTCACCTTCGATAATCTGGACCACCGTCCAGTATTCTAAATGGCTGTCAAGACGGTTGCGTAGACGGTGCCTAAGCACTAGACAGTCGCTCTCCACGCCATTTTTGTCGTTGATGGTGGAATAGACGATCGACGGTAGTTTGACGACGCAAACGTATACCCTTAAAATATACATATTATTCAAAAAAAAACAATTGTAAATTAGTAAAAAAAGTTCCAAAATGTATCCAACGTCTAGACGGTAAGTGAACCCTCTCCGCCGTGCACTCATCTACGCTGCTTGCTCCTCCTTCTCGAGTCTCTGAGGATCATCTTACACAGAGAAGCCCGACTAGCCAGGACGTCACTCTGTATGCATACGTCGGTGGTCACTTTGTATGCGAAAATGGCATTCGACACCCTGCTGATAGTTCTCAGCCGCCTTCAAATCCAAGTCGCAGTAAGAGGGCTCATAACATTCTCGAATAGCCCATAAAAATTCATTTAGAATAATCATATTGAACTTGTTATATATAATACTTAGAAATTAAGTAATCTAGAGTTTATATAGTCAAGGCGATCAATAAACGATAAATACAATAGCTTTATTGATTAAAGTTGCTAAGCAGGATTATGACGTTTTGTTAATATTCCATTGTCATGATGTTAGTTTAGTAAACCACGGTGCCAGTGTATACTTTTATTGGAAGCCCTTCTCTTGCTGAAATATGACATTTGTTACATACAAATGCTATTCAACCATTAAAAAGAATTAGTTTCTGAATACACTCGAGAGTTGGCATATATTGCAAGGTTTCCAAAGAGGCTATTGCATGAAAGGCAAGTTCTGGCAAGCCTACTTTTACTGTTAAAAATGCTTTATTGATTGACAATCCCGTCTGCTACTCCCAAAGATAGGTTCGTAGGAGCAAGAAACAATTAGGAATTTGAATAAAAACTGCTAGGCAATATTCCAGCCAATGGTTTCCTTTCTCTGAAGAAAGAAACATAAAACCTATTCAACTATGGATACCAGTCTAATTACAAGTTCCACAAGTTTTTCAATAGAATGGGTTCCAAACTATTAAGACAACTTAAAAAATAACACTAGAATCAAATTTGTAAAAATATGTTCAGTGCCTACAATAGCAACTAGACTTTATATCACAAATTGGAAATTACTAACTAGTTCATAACTAAGTCCATCAAGCTACAGCAAAACAAGGTGCAGTCAACTTTGTGATAATTCAAAACCGAATTCTCATGAAAAGACAATACTGCTTCAGCTTTGCTCCTCACCATCTGCTGTGTTCCTCTCTTCAGCAGCAGCAGCCATCAATTCATCGAAGTTTGCTGTCTTCCCCAGCAATATCTCAATCTGAACTTGGTCAAAAGGTCAAGTCAAAGTACTGGTTAAAAATGGGGGTTACTAGGGGAACTATAAATGTGATAGGGCTATCCCAAAATTGACCATTTTAAAAATGTTAGCGTCATCACAACTATTGTTAGGACTGTCAAACTTTTGGCATCCATAATACAGAACCTATTTCTCAGGACTGTCAAAATTTTGATAGTCTTAGATACACTTTTTTTTAAGGATGGCCAAAATTTTGGCAGTTCAACGTCATCCCCATGACCTGATTTCTGAATGTTCGAACGGGATCAAAATTTAAGAAACAGTTCCAATTTGGGATATAGATTACTTAAACATGAAATCCAAGAATCAATAAAAAAATCCTAACAATTGGTATGTTGCCCCCTATATTTGGAAAACCTTAGAACCTACGAAACTTATTTCAAATGATGGAGATTTATCTTGCTGGTAAAGGAGTCTTGGTGTGTGCCATATCTGATTCAATTGCAAGAGGAAGAGGATGAGGATGAGGAATAGGGAAGAACGAAGTTGTTAGAGGAAGAGGAAAGAAGAGACGTGTTTATGTGTTGCTTCCTAACAATTTCTAAAAAGTGTGTTGACCCCTAGCCTATGATAGCTCCTATCACATTTTGTAGTGCCCCTAGTAATTCCCTTAAAAAATTATAGCATCACAATGTCGTTGTAACTGTATCTGACCTTCGCCTTCTGGATAGGACGCCCCCTTGATTCATCTTTCATATCAACAGTGGATGTCATGATCTCTGTACATTTGAGTTTTAAAACAAGATAATTAAAATGTTTGCTTGAAATCGGGTAGGATATCAAATGTCAGATTGTTCCAATGGAAGATAAAGTAGTGATCAAAATACTTTAAAAAAAAAACTTATAGGGTGGGTACGAAAAGCAAGAATCTTACTCTTCTCCACAGCTAGACCATTGTTTTTCAGTATCTCTGCAATAGTGACCACAGTCGCAATGGCTGGAAATAATACAGTTATGAGCAACTTCATAAAGTTCTAATAGTAATACATAAAATGCATAAGATTAGTCAAGGATAAGGGATTTAATTTTTTCATGTGAAATGTAATCGACTGTACATGAATGATAATACAACAGGAGTTCGCAAGCAATTTTCTATATGAAACATGTTACACAAGAAAATGAGACGAGGGGGGAGTAAGAGAAGGAAAAGGGACAATGAAGTTTATATATTTACTTGAGCTGCGCCATTGGAAAGTGAGATTAAAGTAAAACTATAACAGGTTAGAATTTAGATACAACAGGATGAAGAACATGCCAAATAAAGGTTTTAATTAAATCCAAATTACCATTACAAGACGATTTCACCACAAGCTTGATCATATGTCAAGAAAGAAATGGATGATAAGCACAGAAAGTTTCTGAGGCTTCCGAATATATTAATTTCTGAGGCTTCCGAATGTATAATTATTTCTCCTACATATCATTTCTAGGAACAAATCAAGATTCAGAATGACAGAACTTTTTTTTCCCAGAATGAAGGCTCTATATTTGATATAGTACCAACAAGAAAAATTTAATCCGAATGACCTCTCTATCATGTGGTCCAAACAGGGCAAACTACAGAAACCAAGGGCCAACCAACATCACTGCCTTTTCAGTTCTAAACCAGGTACAATACTAGGGGTATTAAGGAGTCATATATTGGTAAAGGTAATAGTGTTTAGAGGACCCGAGTATGAAAACAACTTTATTCAAACATTGCAATCAATATCATTTAGCTAAACTGAATACAAACTGGAATAGAGTACAAGACTTTTGTTGACGTCAAAATAATAATAATAATAATAATGATAAGGAAGCACCCATGTTTCTGATGGGCCATGTCCTTTGTAAATCATAACACAATAATCACATTTTTCTTCAAAACTTCAAGTGTTTGTTTAGGCCTACCTCTAATCTTAATAGCTCCTTCATGATCATTTTTCCTTCCTGGAGGAGCTATTGGAGCTATTGGCCTGTGTTGCACATGTCCAAATCACCTAAAAGATCATTTTCTCTCAAATATCGTGCCCAAGTGACGCCACCTCTAACTTTCCACAAAAACACTCATTTTGTATCCTATCTTTTGATGTATTGCCACTCATCTATCTTAGGATTCTCATTTTGGCTATACACTAATTTTTTAGACATCATGTTTCTTAAATGCCCAAGTTGGTGGATAACTATATATGCTCAAGAAGTACAAAAAGTAGGGCTAAGACAGGACCATTTGTATTTTGTTTATACTGCCTCAATTACCCATTCCCACATAGGGGTGAGCAATTTTCAGTTTTCAACCCGAAACTGACCCGATATTGCAATTCTGATCGGTTATGAATAAAACGGATCGGTAATCGGTTTGTAAGTGTGAAAACCGAATTAATTCGATTCGGATCGCGGTTCCAGGATACGGTTCCTGACCTGACCCGAAAACCGAATTTACATATGTTATTACAATTATACCCTTGTTTCCATATATAAATAAAAATTGCTAAATCTAAACACACTCACTTATGTCGCCTCTTCCTCTCATCTTTGGAGACCAGGATCTCTCCGGGAGACCAGAAAAATCGATCATTCTCTCTCTATATCCTCTGATCTCTCTATCCTGAAGAGGATGGAGACGAAGCGTCGCATAAGTGGGCCAAGTAGAGGACGAAGACGGCGGTGACGGACCCCGCGGTGGTCCGAGGAGGGGCAAAATAATGGTTGCAATAACAGGTTCCTTGCTGCTACTAGTTCTGATCTCGTTTTTTTATTGCTCTCAGTCACTTCTTCAGTCCATTTGATTGCTCTTGGCTTTATTATTATTATTATTATAAACAGGTCCCTTGTTGCTGTTAGTGCTTCTGATCTCGTATCTATCTTGCACAATCTCTTAGTAATTAGTATAGGTATATTTTAATTCATTTTGTAAATTAAAAGTCTGTTTTGTTTGCGACATGCTATGAAAAATATTGAATTGTTTATTTTTATTATTCTTGTACTATGAAAAATATTGATCTCTTATAGAGAGAGATTATAGAGAGGTTTGTTTGAAGAGATTTTTTTTAGTGTCTGGTTTTGTAAAAGACCCTGTTTTTTTAAACAAAAAGACCATATTGTTCGATGTTCCTCTTTGGATTAACCGAACCGACCGAAAACCGAAATATTTGAATTCGGTTCGGTCCGATTCGATTTTTATTTATACTGTTCGGTTTTCGGTTTTATAAATTTTTGTTTTCGGTTTATACGATTTTTATAAAATGGGTGCGGTTTGGACCGAACCGAACCGTTGCTCACCCCTATTCCCACTTCCCTGAACACAAATTCATAATATCTTACCTTCATAAACGAGAATTGGCAGTACATTTTTACAAATAACTCTCATTCTCATCTTCATAATTAAATTGACAAAGGTGTGGCACTTTTACTTCCAAAGATAGAGAAGCTTATCAAAGCGTCAGTATAGTATGGCCTATTAGCAAGCATAGTTTGAAGTATCGGCCGATACCTATCCGATACGGCCGATACCGAAACAGTTTGGCATGTCCCGATCCGATACCGACTGATACCCGATACTGACCGATACCGACATTAGAGGTCTTTTTTTCGGTCAATTCGGCAAAAAAAATTGAATTAAAAAGACCAATTAGCAAGGGTGTAAAAGCATAGTAAGATTGTAAAAGCATATAAAAGAGGAAAACTTATCTATCGCATATAAATCAATCGACAAGGGTGACTGCTATTTTATTCAATTTCAAAAGTACTAAGAAACAACACTGGAAATACTTTAAATTATGCATAAATGTATAAAATATATTTTCTAAAATGTTAATAATTTACTAATAGTCGTTTGCTTTCCGATACCAAAAAATCCGATACTCCGATCCGAAACCGCTGATACTACCGATATTGCCGATCCTGATACTTGTAGAAATGGTCCGATACCGATTCCAATACCGATACTTTGAACCTTGTTAGCAAGGTGACTTGATATGTTAAATACCTTAAGAAGCCCCTAGACGAGAAAAAAAAAACAACAACAACAAAATAATAACACCAAGAGCAAGCATCTCCAGCTACTGACATTTTTAAACTATTATCAGTGTGAACCCAAGATAATGAGCTCTCTGTGGGCATCATTCCTCAGAAAAGAAAAGGAGACTGGTCATCTCTATTCAAACTAAACCAGTCATTTACCAACAAATTGAGGGAAAGCACCCCCGCTTAAAAACATATTGTCATCAAGGCAACATCAAGTCATTGGGTATGGTTGCACTGTTTCTACTCTAATGTTAATGCCACGACATGGTGACAGAAGGATTTAACATATTTAATCATGTCATAAGAAGAGGTCTCTTGGGTTGAAGGTCTATTGTTGTAAGTTGATGGTTATTCTAAGAGGTTAAAATCAAATATACTAGACCAGCAAATGGAGACAGAAGGATTTAATGTCATTGGCTATGGTTGCACTGTTTCTACTCTAATGTTAATGCCACGACATGGAGACAGAAGGATTTAATATCTTTAATCGTGTCATATGAAGAGGTCTCATGGGTTGACTTAAAGGTCTATTGGTGTAAGTTGATGGTTATTCTAAGAGGTTAATCAAATGTACTAGACAAGCAAAATATAATGGAATAAATTCGCAACAAAAAAAATCAAATTAATCAGATGCCGATGAAATAGTTTGATTCATTATTCTGTAACTATCACATCACCTGTCTTCAAGGAACAAAATTATAGTTACCCTTCCATATAGAACCATGTCAAATCTAGGGGTGAGCAACGGTTCGGTCCAAACCGAATCGATTTTAAAAAAACCGTATAAACCGAAAACCAAAATTTATAAAACTAAAAACCGAACCGAATTCAAATATTTCGGTTTCCAGTCGATTCGGTTAATCCAAAGAGGAATGTTGAACAACAGGGTCTTTTCATTTAAAAAAAAATTGTCATTTACAAAACCAGACACTAAAAAAATCTCTTCAAACAAACCTCTCTCTATAACCTCTTTCTATAAGAGATCAATATTTTTCATAGTAAAATAATAATAAAAAAACAAGTAAATATTTACATAGTAGAAGAACAATCAATTCATGCTGCAAACAAAACAGGCTTTTAATTTACAAAATGAATTAAAATATACCTATACTAACAACTAAGACCAAGATTGTGCAAGATGGATACGCGATTAGAAGCACTAGCAGCAAAAAATGAGCCTATTTAGAATAATAATAGTAATAATAATAATAATAAGAATGATAATAATAAACAAGTCGAGAGCATTCAAATGGACTGAAGAAGTGACTGAGCAATAAAAAAACGAGATCAGAACTAGTAGCAGCAAGGAATCTGTTATTGCAACCATTATTTTGCTCCCTCCCTGGACCACCGCGGTCGTCGCCTCCACCAACGCATCCTCCTTCTCCTCCTTCATCCTCTACTTGGTCCGCTTATGTGACCGCTTCCTCTTCGCCTCCATCCTCTTTAGGAGAGAGAACAGAGGAGACAGAGAATGATCGATTTTTCTGGTCTCCCGGAGTGGTCCAAAGACTTAACTCCAAAGATGAGAGGAAGAGGCGACATAAGTAAGAGAGAGAGTGTGTGTTTAGATTTAGGATTTTTGATTTATATATGGAAACAGGGATATAATTGTAATAACAGATAAATTCGATTTTCGGGTCGGGTCAGAAACCGAATCCTGGAACCGCGACCCGAACCGAATCAATTCGGTTTGTTTACACTTACAAACCGATTACCGTCCCGTTTTATTCATAACCGACCCGAATTGCAATATCGGGTCGGTTCGAGTTGATTTCGGGTTGAAAATCGAAAATTGCTCACCCCTAGTCACAACCACAATTTACAACCATAAAATAAGATTATTGATATATCAAAAACATCCATCAACATAAAATGGACTCAAGAATTAATTGGTGGAAACTTATGCCCTAGCAATCAAGAATGAGAAACTTCTACATGATAAGATGCCTGAAAGACATCCAATTGGTCCGGCTCCGTTTATTATAGTAGTTCATGTTTTGATGTTATATTGTCATAGGGTTTCTCCTTACCAAATGGGGAACTCCCAAATAAAATTTGACCCAACTACCGAAAATAACCAACTAAAGGTCAATATATCATGCATCAATATTAGCAAGACAGTTGGCTGTGGAAGTACGAAAATTAGACTTCCAAAACACACTCGATATGCAAAAAAATGTCCAACCAACCACATTATCTTTATATTTCAAACATGAAATCTACCAATTGTGTCGATATACAGTTTTTTAACAGCAGTATACTTCCATGCCTAAACAACAAAAGGTTTTAACCACACTTTTCTTCAACCTTCCTTTAGTAAATAACAAAATCCCAATTCAAACTGAAATTCTTTTATTGCTCTGTTTATAACAGATGAGCAAGTTGATTAGATATCTTAGACTATGGTAAAAAAAAAAAGTATATGAGTTTGTAACTTTGTATATATTAGACTAGGCATATTAAATAAATTAGACTAGGGATAAACCACAAGTAAATTCAAAGAGACACTACATCATTAGTCTATGGTAGGGTCTGTAACTTTACATATATTACAACGGGTCACATTAAATAATATACAAAAATATTGACGTCTGTACTAAAAACTAGTTCAAAGAGCTACTAATATGCATCCAAATCAAACGAGGTAAAAAAAAAAAAAAGCCTGCCTCGAAGCTGAGGTACGACTTGCAATTCACCAAAAAAATAACAGTTATCAGAGACATGTGCCCAACATAACCCAACTTAAAGCTTCAGTTCTTTCCTTTTGAGTCCCACCTCAAGGTATAATCAAACAAATGAGTAGTAATAGCACATTGAATCCTAATAGGAACAGTCAAATAGCTACAAGAATCCTAATCATAAGCTCTATAATGATACCTAAGAGGAGATCAATAATGTCCATAAGTAAAACTCAATGAAATTTAGAGAAGATATTAATGCAGGTGAGATTCATGTACAAGTTGGTCACAAGTCATTACTAGATCTACTGCCAAATCACCCATCAAAGATTAACATGCTGGCCTTCCCAAGCAGCAGATACAAGTCATTAGTATATTTAAAATAGTATTAACATCGTAGGCACATCATGGCTTATCATTATCTGACACCCTGGACTCAAACAACGAGAGTAATGATAACAATGGAAATGATGAAGATGACGAACAAGTAATATTTTCATCAAGATCGCAACTTATCAGTTACATGCCCAAAAATAGTGCAGGAACATCAACATGACAAAATAATCATCAATCTCAAAATCACCACACAAAAAAAAGTTCTTTTCTGCTCATTATAGACAAAACAATATATGGTACATCCAATTAAAAATAGGAAAACAAAGCAACAAGAGGATAGAAGGGACCATACCCATGCCAAGAGCGGAGAGCTCGACTTCGTTGTGCTGCTGCATATACCTCTGCAAAAGAAACCCCCACGAAATCGATAAAAATCAAAACCCTAGACGAAAAAGAAAAGAAAAGAAAGGGAATGATGGTCAAGAAGAAGAAGAAATTAAAGTTAGGGTTTTGGAGTGGTTGAACCTTAGCGAGATTGACGTAGAAGAAGAGCGGCTTCTTGGTGTTGGAGACCTGGATCCGATTCTTCTTGTGCGTGTCGGACACGGTCAGATTGCTGATTGACTCCGTCACCTCCTCCATCGCAGTGGCAGATGACGATGATTCAGACCCTAACCCTAATTTCTGGACCAGTCTGTAAGGCAATGTTTGAGATTTATCGGTTTTCCTTTTCCTTTTTCTTTTTAGTTTGTTGCAGAGGAACTAATAATAGTACCCTTTTATTTTTCCGCTCCAATGTCGGGTTTGGATACTTGCATACTTTGAATTCAAAGAGCCCAGCCCAGCTGATTCAAAAAAAAAAAAAAAAAATTATCAATCTATCTGCATATTTCAACACACTATCAGCGTATTCGTGACTTTTTAGTTTTAACATTAGTTTTGTTGTTGTCGACGTTACAGAGATCGTTCAAACAAATATGAAAACCGAAATCACAACTGATTACCTCTCTTAATAGTCTTACGTAATCAGAATATAAACTGACTCTAAAAGAAAGTTTTAAGAAGATCTCTAGCATTCGCAACAGAAAGTACAACAAAGAACACGAGAAAGAGGAAGAAAGAACACAAAAATAAAAACATCGCTGAGGTAATGAAGATCATCGTTTCTCAAAGCAAGATTCGAGCATATTCGTCGATCTGCTCCCAGGAAACAGCAAGTTCAGATCAATAAACTTTTGGAACGCTCCTATCACTCTCTATCTTGGATCTCGAACTGGACACCTTAAAAGAACAACACCTTGATGATCTGATGGCTGCTGCAAAGGCTCCTCACAAGACTTTATGTTCTCTCTCAGTGTTTTTCACTTGTGTTGTCTCCTGGGAGAAGAACATAGAGTCTTTATATAAATAAGAGTTTTTTACTTGTGTTGTCTCCTGGGAGAAGAACATAGAGTCTTTATATAGAGAAGAGAACCCTTGGCAGCCAACTCCCTTAGTGGGCACTAAAGCCGGAGATCATATCGGCTTAGCTCCTAAGAGAAATCGATCAGTCGTTGATCGGTGTGACAATGTCGGGCACCTCTAATCACGTTCAACAGGTAGATCGACGACAAGGAAATTCATGGCTCCCATGCTTCATTTTGATCGCACAACTTCCGCGACGCAATTATGAAAAAATGACACTTAATTTTTCTTTTGTCGTTGCATACGATTTTATTATGCAACACCAATCCATTTCTTCCGACCAAATTTATATTCATGATCTTGACTGGATCTACTACATCCATGACAATTGTGTCACATTTATTTGAGCCATCGCATACTCCTTACACATTATTAAACAACTTAATAATTTTTATATTGTCTTTAGAGACCCTTTTTTATTAAATAGCCCTCAACCGAGCCCAAACACCCAACCTGAACCTTCAAACCAACTCCTACTACTCATATACAGTACTCAACACCCATCCCCACCATTACTAGACACCAAACACCCATATTTTATTTACAAAATCTTTTGAAGCCAAATGATTGCATATTTCCAAATTTAGAAGGCAATCCCTTTTAATATCAATCTTTATACCATTAAATCATGCAAATATAATTGGAGGGATTTTCTAAGATTAAATAACAGCCCAAATATGCTTCTTTAACTCTTATTTAATCCTAGCCATAGGATATATTGACTAAACCCATCCATCCATCCATTCGTTAACCTAACTAGTTGTATATATATACAACATCGTTAAACCCTGGCCCTATCAAACCCGACCCCCTCCTCCTCTCCAGCCGTGAACTCCCGCTCCCTCTCTTCCCCTTCCTCTCCTCCATCACCCTCCCTACTTCAGTCCCAATAGCCCAATGTTGCCCCCCCCCCACCCTCCAAAAGCCCGACAACCCACACCCATACCCCCTTCTCTCGGTCGACCCCTTACAACTGTTGTTGCTGCTATTGATGTGCCAATTCCAACAGTGAGGCATGCTTCCCGAGGTCAAGATCTCCCTCCCTCGAGCCCAAGATATCCTTACTTGAGTTTCAATTTGTTTGAAGTCCATCCGAATCTCCTAGAGGCCAAAATCGTGATTTAAATGCCTACCGTAATCGCAACTTAGTATCTTTCTTATTCCTTCGAATTTGTTCCATTTTTTGTGATACATTATTATAGATGTATATATTTTTGGTGTTAATGTCTTTGGACTAGAAGAATAGTCCCACATTGGCTACACCACCAAGTGGGTATCTGTAACCACCTTAAAATTTCTAATTAATAATTAAAATATAAATACTTGATTTTATACATATGGCAGTACATGAGGGTATCCTAATAGTAGATTAATAATATATTAGATGTTAAATTTTAAAAACACGTAATAATAGCTTTCATGAATAATAATAAAGGTATAAATAATAATAAGAATAATTGTTGTCCTAGGAATAATACTAATAATAATTATTATTATTATAGTAATAATAAAAATAAAATAAAATAACTAATTATTTAAGAAAATATATATGTGTATATATAATAATAAGACAAAGGAATAAGAAAAGAAAAAAAAACAAATCACCTAAACAACTAAGCAACAACAACAGTAACAAAAGTTCCTCCCCTCCACCCCCGCGGATCACGACCGACTTGACCCGTCTCGAGCGCCCCTATTCGGCTATATATATATATATATATATATATATATATATATATATATATATATATATATATATATATATACATGCAAACTAATAAAAACTCTAACCCTAACCAACGAGTGACTGTCCTAGACCCCCTCTCACATTCGTCGACCTCTCTGTTGTCCTCACCCACCGCCGATCGCCGGACGACCACCGCAGAACCCACCCGGAGCCGCGCGCGACCCACAACAACCATAGCCAGGTACCCATATCTCGAACCCAATTTCTTCCGATATGCGCGACCGAATTTTGATCCAATTATTTAGATTGAACCACAACATGAACACTTTCTAATGTCTTCAAGTAGTTTTATTCGAACCACTTTATTTCTGATTTAAATTTATCCGAAACTTTCCAAAAAATTATTGTTTTAGATATATGTGAATTGACAGTTTTCAAAACCAATATACTATTTTGGAAGGCAATTTTCTCCCAATCAGCCCTAGAAAATTTTAATTTTCTTTTTCTAATATGAAGTCAATATAACCAGGATTGAAACAACATATTATTTATGTATATTTGATCAATAGTTATGTACAAAAATTTAAATTGAAAATCACGAAAAACAGCCTTCAAGAACTTAGAAACTTGTGATACAGAGTGCGTTCCGACAAACCGGACCACCATGTCACATACCAATTGCACCAAAAGGCGTGTATGATATTTTCTGACGTGTGAGCTTTCGTAAAAGTTTATTTGGACATGTGTGCGCGTCGAAATCAACCCGTGTCCGTAAAAGTTCTTCCATATCAGTGTTTTACAAATTATTCTATTAGTTTTTGTGCGCTCGTCGGATCAACACGAAAATTATGCCAATGGATCCGTGGTATCATACTGGTCTTGTGACCCAAGTTTCGTGTAATTCCGAGATAGTTGACTAAACCGCATATTCGCGGGCCCCATGGTTTGACTTGAAGGCCGAATTTGTGATCGGCTTACCGAAATCTAAAATTGGACATATCGTTAAGTATGTATCATCGTTTAGGATTTATTTGACCTATAATTTGTCCCATTTATGGACTTTTCCCCCTAGCACATTTTTTGGTGCAAAGTGGTTCACATATGGACCCCGCTTTGACCCAAAATTACCGTTTTACCCCTGTGTCCAAATTGGACGAAAGGGTAGAGTTTTTTGACTATCTTACTAATTTTGGAGATATTTGTGGTATTTATTTCAGCATCAGGAGATGTTCATTCGTAGATAGTGGTTTCTGATCCCTTGTGCTTGACGTCTGGACGCTTACATTACACAGCTTGCTTGCCAGGCAAGTATACCTTGCCATTGTACTGTTATTTATATTCCTTATTTGTATGCATATTTTATGTTGTTTAGTTTCATATATTTTAAACTGCTATATAAACTGCGAGTCCAAGAATAACTTGGATGCAACGACGGTTGCGTCGTCTTTTATCACTTATTTATACTATTCATGTTGACCTAGTTTTGCGAGACCACCCCATAATGTTGAGGCATTCTTATGTTTTATTGGCCGTGACATATTTGTTACACGAGTATGAGTCTCATGTAGGACATGGACTTGTATGACGGGCTGGCCACCTGTACGTATGGGACGTGCGACGGATAGAAAATAATTGTGGATAGTAATGCATGTTAGAAAACTTGGCAGTTATTAGAGGTCTCATCATGTCATAGATGTGACATGAATAGAGCATAGGGTGGGGAGAACAACAAGTAAGGCATTTTGTCTCCTTTATAATTTTTATTTTATAACCCGTACGCTCCGCCGGAGATGCGTGGTCAGATGACCCTTATATTATATTATTTACAGGTGGCCTCTGACGTCCGAGAGACGCTATACTTTTTAGGCCCCTGATTCTCTTAGAGAATCATGCCAATCCCATTTTAGCCAGATAGCCCACGTATTGGAAAGTTGTTCTCAAAGTGCATTCACATAGACGGTTAAATGACCTTTGGATGTTTATTTTTAGTACTTTATTGGCATGCTTCTATGTATCTTGTTACATCTTTTTGAGAACCTGATCCCTTTTCAGGTATAGAGGAGTATCCACAGGTGTACGGACCCGGACCTGACACATCATTCTCAGTTGAGGTAGTCTTACCTTCTGAGTACCAGTGATAGCTCATTGCTGATGGATATCTTAGTTGCTGTTATTTTATTTGACATTATCTTATATTGGGGTTTTGATCTTCTTTATCATTTTAATTTTGCTATAGTCGACTGGTAGTGGATTTGTCTCTACCCGAATATTATTCTTGATACTTCATATTTGAGATTTTTAGTTATATATTTTGATATTTCTTTACTTATGTTGTGGATGAGATAAATACATGTGACTTGTGTTGACAATATATGTACCACTTGTGAATAATTATTCATATTACATCATACGTATGTGTTATGATTTTTTAACACATTGGATTTGTCATATACATACGACTGGCATGCTACGTATTCTTACTCTTACGTATTTTGGGACTGGGACGTGATAGTATCTCAATATAATGCTTTACTTGTATTGAGGTATGCACATGGGGTACGGTGGGACACATGTGGGTGCCATGTAGGGGTATTTTTCTAGGAGAAAAAATGATTAACTCCTCAAAGAAAGCATTTATGCTTTTTGTCATTCTAATGGAAAATTTTCCTAAGGAGCTAATCCCCAAAGGGGCTTAGCGACTCGGACTCGAACTCGGGATCAAGGGCGCATAGTGGCGCTTTGTTGGCGCACTTTGCACTTTGCACTTAGCATCAGCACACAACGCTTGTGCATATTTGATGTGCTCATATGCGAGTTGCATGCACGGGCGCATGAGCAGGGTATTGCATGGGCGTATGCCCAGTCGTTGCGCGACTATACGCAGGCTATGTGCAGCTATGTGTGTATGTGTGTTTATGCATATGTGCTTGTAAACCCCCTCACCCAAAAATAGGTATTTTGTGTGTATTTTTTATTTTTTTCTTGTATTTGTTTTAGATTATTTTTCAAATCAAATAAAATCCAATAATTTTATTAGGACACTTCACCATGGTTTGAATATTAATAATATAGGATTGCCCCAAAACCTTTATCGTCCTTCATATGAAGTAGCCTACACAGGAGACACTACCTGTAGGATCTTTTCGTAGTACAGAAATTTGATCCATTGGTGTTAGTATGACATTAGTATAACAACCATAGATTCTTGTGTAAATATTTAGATAATTTATATATATAATTTAATTATGGTTATTTTTCTATCCCAACTTCCTACAATTAGCATCCCATAATTCTCCATGCCAAGTTAGACATTTTTCTCTTTTTGTAAAATATGCATATTATTTACTATTATCCTATTTTGTGGATAACCATTTATTAATTACTAATTAATTACATAATACAATTATTTAATTTATTATAACTAAATAAATATCTAATTATTAATTACAAAATATTTCATAAAATATTTTGGGTGTAGTATTTTATTAAAGCTTTACAAAGTAATTTCCTAGAATTTATTTTGTGTGCAAATATTATTTTAGATTTTTATAACCTCATTTATATATGTGAATATATATAAATAAATATATAGTTATTAATAAGATAATAATAATAATGTTAGTGGTAATAATAATAGTAATAATAATAATAATAATAATAATAATAATAATAATAATAATAATAATAATGTTAGTGATAATAATAATGTTAATAATAATAGTAATAATAATAATGATAATAAAATAAAATAAAAGAAAAAAAAATAACACTAAAACATAATCCTATACAAAAATCTAAACTAATTAATTATAACTAATCATAACTAAATCATATTCTAATCCTAAACAAACCCCCCTCACCACAGAAGCCCCAGACCCGATCCCTCTCTCCCCTCTCTGTATATATATATATATATATATATATATATATATATATATATATATATATATATATATATATATATATATATATATATATATTACAACTAATCATAAAACCCTAACTAAAACCCTAAACCCTAACCCTAACGGTCACGCCTGACCCCCGGCGACCTTAGTCCCACACCGGCACCCACCGCCGCCGCAGCTTGGTCGACCGCCGCCGTCCGTCCCCATGAGTGCAGAAACACCGCCGAGCACCCATCTTCAAGGTGATGTATCTCCTTCATTTGTGATTATTTTTGGGTGCAGTTTGTTCTTGTATGTTTACAACCTAACCTTCAAGGATTTTTATTCAAGTGAGACAAGTTTTCGTGTCCCAGATTGGTCAAAAAATCGAACGGAAAATGACCGAAAAACTGACCAAAATAGTCCAAAAATTTTAACCCAAACTCCCATGTTCACACCCAATTTGCCACGAACCTGTTTTATATTTTCGAAAACTAATTAAAGGGTTTTTTTCTCCATATAACCGAAAAATTTTCTGTCACGCCCCAGTCCCAAAATACCGAGGGACCGGACGCGTGATAATGGCCAGCAGCATGCACCGAGGGACAAATCCAATTTAATGGATCCATCGGGCATACTTAAGCTGTATTACATCAGTCAGGGTTTTACTATTCTCATCCACAGAATAAAGATAGCAATATCAGCAAAAGAAATATTAAACAACAACCAGACAAAGTAAATACAATCGGAGAACAATCCGATATTAAATCTGTTTATACAAGTTCTCAAAGACAGGAAATAAAGAGTTCAATTAACAGGAAATAAGTCTATTTGCCATATGACTGAGCATGGCGAAGCAATTGTTCAGGAGAAGTCCTCAGCGATCAGCTCGTCTTCAGGTACTGTTCCGAGAAGTGCACCTGTTCCGTATACCTCTGGATAAATCTCGTCTGTAAATCCTGGGGACATAATCCGGATCCAGGTCCTCAGGGGACATAGCAAGGTACAAGAAAGCTCAAGCCAAAATAAATACAGTAAGTAAATAATGAAATAATAGGGTCAACTATATAACCATCTATGTGAAATGCAAGTTGAGAGCATCACTAGAACTTAGGCTGATACCACTACAAGCTCTGTGTCGGGGAGCCGGAAGCAGCTATACTATGAATTTACTATGTGTTTACTATGAATTATATATATATATAATCAGCCTGTATCCTGTGTGTCTCTTCCCACCCAATGTAACCACACGTCTCATGTCCATAACGTCTCATGTCCATGTCACGTGAGATCATAGCTAATGCAACAAGTCATAATCCAAGAATATAATGTCTATGTCCATCCTGTATCCTATACAGAATCACCTTGAATATCTCAGGACGATTCTGTATCATGAATAGTGTCAGGTGTCCTGGATAAAACGTACTTGATAATGCAAGCACGAGAAGTATAGGGTCTCGGTATCCATGTCTATGTGACGTTACACAACTCCGCGTACAAAGTTGGCACCCGACTATGATCGGACACTAAGCAAGTCACACGGTCCTAGGTTGAAGCATGTACAACAAGTAAATAAGGCAAGGAAATAAGTAACAAAACTGCAATATTTGGCAAGGTACACTTGCCTGGGTTTTCAGCTCCAATTGTAACTCTGTCAATAGCAGGATTTGCAGGGACTGCTCCGGTTGCTGAAACAAACATCACCATCAGATCCAAAAAATATTAATCAGCTAGGAACGCCTGTCCTTGAGTCCAATTTGGAGACAAGGGCAAAAACGTCATTTTTGGGTCAAGGCGGGGTCCAGGTGTGGGCCGCTTTGCACCGAAAAATGCGTCAGGATCAAAGGTCTCAAAAATAGTCCAACTTAGTGTCAACAGGTCAGGAACGATGATACGAACCCAACGGAACTTTTAGAATTTGATTTTGATGAGCCGTTCTCAAAATCGCCCGTCGGGTGGAGCCTGTGGGGCCCACGACACGCGATTTTGTCAAAGTTCTCAGAATCGAACCAAACTTGGCTCATAGGACCAGCGTATTGCTACGAGTCCGATGGGGCAAGTTTTGTCTCGATCCGACGTATGTCCACTAAGTTATAGCGAGATTCAGAAAAGTCGGATACGGAATGATGTCCGCGGATACGCACTGATTCCGGTGTGCACGCACATCCGAATCAGCTTCTGCGAAATCCCGCACGTCCGTATCAACGACACGCACGTATCTGTGAAGACCGCACGCGACCAAGTCGTCCCGTTTGGCGGGGCGTACTCGATTCCGGGGTGAAACAGGGTCTGGTTTTCCTGTTTTTGGATCGCGGTGTGCGATCACCACAGGACGCGATGCCCCGAGCGGTTTGTCCGGGCACCGAGGGGGTCATACAGGCTACGCGATATAATTTACGGAATCAAAATCTGAGCTACGAGTCAAAAGATACACGCACCTGAACTGGGCTAAAAAACCCGGGGTTGGAATCGTGTCCGACACGACACAGGACGCTGTGTCCTGTATCCAGTGTCCGTGTCCGCGCCCTAGGGTTCAGGGCTAGGGTTTGGGATTCCGGCGAGGGGACAGCGGCTGGGCGGCCAGGCTGAGGCGGAGGGGACCGGGGCTCTGCGGCGAGGCGGTGGCCGGGGCTCACGGCGGCGCTGGAGGCGGCGCGGCGGTGCGGGGGCTGCTCGAGCTGCTGCTGTCGACCGGGGGAGAAGAGGAGGGAGGAGAAAAAGGAGGTGGCGGCGTCCGGCGGGCTGGGCAGCGGCGCTGTGGGCGGTGGAGGTTGACGGTTCTGACGAGTCGGGGCCGCAACGGGGAGGAGCACAGCAGGGCGGTTCGAGCTCGGGTCTTCGGCAACTGGGCGGAGCGTCGGCCGGCGGGCTGAAGGTGGGTTCGTCGGCTAGGGTTCCGTCCAGGGGATGAGCTCGTCGGCTAGACGGCTTATATAGAGGCGGAGAGGGAGCGGCCGGTGAGGGGATGCGAAGCGAAGGGGCGGGGACGCCAAGCGGCAGGCGGCGAACGTTCCGGTAGCCGGAGCGATACGAGCGACGGCGGTTGTGGAGCTGAGCAGTCGGGGAGGGAGGAGAAGAGTTTTCGGGTTTACGGGCGGCCGGGTCGGGTCGGGTCAGGCGGATCCGACCCGATCCGAAAAGAAATGCGGGTCGGGTTCGGGTCTATGGGTCGGGTCTGGGCTGGACCCGGATCCGACCCGATAAGAGTTTTGGTTTAATAATAAACCCGGTTTGGTTTAAATTGGTTTGGTTTATTTAATAAAAACCTAGTTTATTTTGGGTTTAATAATTTAATTAGTATTTAGGGCTTTTAAAATCTATCCGGGGTCCAATAAATTCCCGGAAAATTACCCTATGTCTGGTTTTCTATTTTACACCATAAAATATTATTCTTATAATATTTTAATATTATTTATTAATATTTAAAAATCTTGTAATAATTAAAACACCTGATTTTAATTACAAAAAAATCCAAGAAAATTCCAGAAAATTCAGAAAAATCCAAATTTATAAATTTTGAAAATTAGGGGGATTACAATATACCCCCCTTAAGAGGATTGCGTCCTCGCAATCAAAGATTAACCGGTCAGCAGAGATGACACGGTTGCAACCATTGTTCGAAGCACATCTAAATTAAGGAGCACCTAGGAAAAATTATTTTTCTAAGCATTAAAAGTTATACAATTTCCCAAATGTGGGAAATCTAGAAAATTTCAGTTTTAGAGAACTAGGTTATCTTTCAAAACTTATCAAGTTAACATTTATAAAACATTCTGAATTATTGTCAAGTTCAAAATTAACACTATGTTATCAATTATTAACAGGTTTAAAGTTATCAGGTTAAGGTTATCAGGGTAAGGCTAGGGTCACGAACCAACAGGCACGAACTAAAGTAATAATAGAAACAGAAAACTATAGAAACTTACGCGCATTAGCTACTCCTTGGTTCTGCACGTCTTCCAAAGTCATCGCGAAGGCTTGTCCGCGTCCTGGTGGATTCCTCTGTTGCTGCTGCTGGGCTTGTTGGAAAAGTGCTGCTTGTGGTGCCAATGGTGGCCTTGGTTGATTCCCTCCTGGTGCTGGTAGAGCTTGTTGGTTTGCTCTTGGTGCTCCTCCTCGATGACAAGGACAGTCCTTGGCTAAGTGTTGGTTGGTCCCGCAAATCAAGCATAATCCCAACTTGCGTCTGCAGTCCTTCTCAGTATGACCTACCTTGCCACAGTATTGACATGTAGGTAATGTCTGCGGAGAGGCTCTGGGTGGCTGGTGTATATGAGGCCTCTTTGCAGCTTCTTCTTGTGGTGCTTTGGATGTTGCTGATGGGGTAGGCCGCTTTAGACTGGTTTCTCTCCTTGTGACGCGCTCCATGCGTCGGGCTGCAGCGAGAACGTCCGAGTATGAAGTAGGTGCGACTGATCCAATCAATTTCTGTAGCTCGATGTTGAGTCCGTCGAAAAACTTCTTGGCCTTCTCTACTTCTGTAGGGATCAAGGTAGGTGCGAAGCGACTCAGGCGAATGAACTCGGCATTGTATTCTTCCACCGTCATAGCTTCCTGGGTGAGGCGGTTGAACTTGTCCCTCAGTTCTGATCGAGCGATAGCAGGAATGTACATCTCCTGGAAGAGTCTGGAGAACTCTTCCCAAGTAACTCGGTCTGGTCCAAGCCTGGTCTCTTCAGATATCCACCAGTGATGGGCATTGTCCGTCAACTGCATCCTGACGGCGGTCATCCAACGTTCTCTTGGAAGTTCAGCTGCTTCCAACTGGTGTTGTATGTTGGTGAGCCACTCATGAACTTCGGTTGGTCCTTCTTTGCCCGAAAAGGTACGGGGCTTGAGTTGACGGAAATCAGTGATAGATCCCGTCGCTGGTCGCCTAGCTTGTGGGTTCACTTGCTCCAATGCATTTACTAGGCTGGTTCTTAGGTACTCTGCCTCCTGACGATGTGCCTCCTGTTGAACTTGCTGTTGGGCTTGCATCATGGCGTAAAACATCTGGAACATCTGCTGCCCGTCCATTGCTTGCCCTGGTGGAAAGACAGGCATCTGTGGAGGGAACTGCGACGGAGGTGGGATATTATCGCGCCTGAACCTTGAGTTATGCTGTTCAGCTTGGCCATCTTGAGAGGATTGCCCTCTGTTCTCTGGTGTAACTCCATCTCCATAGGTAACCACAGCGTCTTGTGGCGTACTCAAAGGAATTTCATCTTCAATTCTTGGATCCATCTTTCTGCATCCAAAATAAAATATAAGAAGCGCACAAGATTCAAGGCAGGATGCAAAGCAAAAATTAATTCGAGTACGATACAGATATCAAGAACGTTTTCAAGTGGATGAGATCCTAAAAACTTATCCTATCTTATTGCAGGCCTGTTCGGTCCCTAAGTTGAAATCGAATAATTTAGTCGTTGACCTGCATGGGCCACCACAAAAACCATGTCACGCCCCAGTCCCAAAATACCGAGGGACCGGATGCGTGATAATGGCCAGCAGCATGCACCGAGGGACAAATCCAATTTAATGGATCCATCGGGCATACTTAAGCTGTATTACATCAGTCAGGCTTTTACTATTCTCATCCACAGAATAAAGATAGCAATATCAGCAAAAGAAATATTAAACAACAACCAGACAAAGTAAATACAATCGGAGAACAATCCGATATTAAGTCTGTTTACACAAGTTCTCAAAGACAGGAAATAAAGAGTTCAATTAACAGGAAATAAGTCTATTTGCCATATGACTGAGCATGGCAAAGCAATTGTTCAGGAGAAGTCCTCAGCGATCACCTCGTCTTCAGGTACTGTTCCGAGAAGTGCACCTGTTCCGTATACCTCTGGATAAACCTCGTCTACAAATCCTGGGGACATAATCCGGATCCAGGTCCTCAGGGGACATAGCAAGGTACAAGAAAGCTCAAGCCAAAATAAATGCAGTAAGTAAATAATGAAATAATAGGGTCAACTATATAACCATCTATGTGAAATGCAAGTTGAGAGCATCACTAGAACTTAGGCTGATACCACTACAAGCTCTGTGTCGGGGAGCCGGTAGCAGCTATACTTTGAATTTACTATGTGTTTACTATGAATTATATATATATATAATCAGCCTGTATCCTGTGTGTCTCTCCCCACCCAATGTAACCACACATCTCATGTCCATAACGTCTCATGTCCATGTCACGTGAGATCATAGCTAATGCAACAAGTCATAATCCAAGAATATAATGTCTATGTCCATCCTGTATCCTATACAGAATCACCTTGAATATCTCAGGACGATTCTGTATCATGAATAGTGTCAGGTGTCCTGGATAAAACGTACTTGATAATGCAAGCACGAGAAGTATAGGGTCTCGGTATCCATGTCTATGTGACGTTACACAACTCCGCGTACAAAGTTGGCACCCGACTATGATCGGACACTAAGCAAGTCACACGGTCCTAGGTTGAAGCATGTACAACAAGTAAATAAGGCAAGGAAATAAGTAACAAAACTGCAATATTTGGCAAGGTACACTTGCCTGGGTTTTCAGCTCCAATTGTAACTCTGTCAGTAGCAGGATTTGCAGGGACTGCTCCGGTTGCTGAAATAAACATCACCATCAGATCCAAAAAATATTAATCAGCTAGGAACGCCTGTCCTTGAGTCCAATTTGGAGACAAGGGCAAAAACGTCATTTTCGGGTCAAGGCGGGGTCCAGGTGTGGGCCGCTTTGCACCAAAAAATGCGTCAGGGTCAAAGGTCTCAAAAATAGTCCAACTTAGTGTCAACAAGTCAGGAACGATGATACGAACCCAACGGAACTTCCAGAATTGGATTTCGATGAGCCGTTCTCAAAATCGCCCATCGAGTGGAGCCTGTGGGGCCCATGACACGCAATTTTGTCAAAGTTCTCAGAATCGAACCAAACTTGGCTCACAGGACCAGCGTATTGCTACGAGTCCGATGGGGCAAGTTTCGTCTCGATCCGACGTATGTCCACTAAGTTACAGCAAGATTCAGAAAAGTCGGATACGGGACGATGTCCGCGGATACGCACTGATTCCGGTGTGCACGCACATCCGAATCAGCTTCTGCGAAATCCCGCACGTCCGTATCAACGATGCGCACGTATCTGTGAAGACCGCACGCGACCAAGTTGTCCCGTTTGGCGGGGCGTACTCGATTCCGGGGTGAAACAGGGTCTGGTTTTTCTGTTTTTGGATCGTGGTATGCGATCACCACAGGACGCGATGCCCCGAGCGGTTTATCCGGGCACCGAGGGGGTCATACAGGCTACGCGATACAATTTACGGAATCAAAATCCGAGCTACGAGTCAAAAGATACACGCACCTGAACTGGGCTGAAAAACTCGGGGTTGGAATCGTGTCCGACACGACACAGGACGCTGTGTCCTGTATCCAGTGTCCGTGTCCGCGCCCTAGGGTTCAGGGCTAGGGTTTGGGATTCCGGCGAGGGGACAGCGGCTGGGCGGCCAGGCTGAGGCGGAGGGGACCGGGGCTCTGCGGCGAGACGGTGGCCGGGGCTCACGGCGGCGCTGGAGGCGGCGCGGCGGTGCGGGGGCTGCTCGAGCTGCTGCTGTCGACCGGGGGAGAAGAGGAGGGAGGAGAAAAAGGAGGCGGCGGCGTCGGGCGGGCTGGGCAGCGGCGCTGTGGGCGGTGGAGGTTGACGGTTCTGACGAGTCGGGGCCGCAACGGGGAGGAGCACAGCAGGGCGGTTCAAGCTCGGGTCTCCGGCAACTGGGCGGAGCGTCGGCCGGCGGGCTGAAGGTAGGTTCGTCGGCTAGGGTTCCGTCCAGGGGATGAGCTCGTCGGCTAGGCGGCTTATATAGAGGCGGAGAGGGAGCGGCCGGTGAGGGGATGCGAAGCGAAGGGGCGGGGACGCCAAGCGGCAGGCGGCGAACGTTCCGGTAGCCGGAGCGATGCGAGCGGCGGCGGTTGCGGAGCTGAGCAGTCGGGGAGGGAGGAGAAGAGTTTTTGGGTTAACGGGCGGCCGGGTCGGGTCGGGTCAGGCGGATCCGACGCGGGTTCGGGTCTATGGGTCGGGTCTGGGCTGGACCCGGATCCGACCCGATAAGAGATTTGGTTTAATAATAAACCCGGTTTGGTTTAAATTGGTTTGGTTTATTTAATAAAAACCTGGTTTATTTTGGGTTTAATAATTTAATTAGTATTTAGGGCTTTTAAAATCCATCCGGGGTCCAATAAATTCCCGGAAAATTATCCTATGTCTGGTTTTCTATTTTACACCATAAAATATTATTTTTATAATATTTTAATATTATTTATTAATATTTAAAAATCCTGTAATAATTAAAACACCTGATTTTAATTACAAAAAAATCCAAGAAAATTCCAGAAAATTCAAAAAAATCTAAATTTATAAATTTTGAAAATCAGGGGGATTATATTTTCTGTTCTTTTAGTTTTTGTTAATTTGTTCTATGTGTAGAATTATTCGACCTCCAAATCGACCAAAATCTTATTTTTTAAATATTGAAAAATTATGATACGGAGCACGTCCCGCCAAATTGGACCACCATGTCGCGTACCAATTGTACCGAAAGGCGCGTATGGTATATCCTGACGTGCAAACTTTTATTGAAGCTGATTCGGACGTATGTGCGCGTCGGAATCAACCCGTATCCGTAAAAAGTCTCCATATCGTAACTTTTATAAAATACCACCCCATTTTGTGTACGCTCGTCGGAATGCGACGAAACTTGCGCCATTGGATTCGTGGTACCATGTTGGTCCTGTGACCCAAGTTTTATGTGATTCCGAGACAGTTGACTAAGACGCCTATTTATGGGCCCCACGGTTGACTTTAAGGGCAAATTTGTGTTCGGTTTACCGGAATCCAAAATTGGACATACCATTGAGTTCGTATCGACGTTTAGAATTCGTTTGACCTATAATTTGTCTCATTTAGAGACCTTTACCTCTACCACGCTTTTCGGTACAAAGTGGCCCACATGTGGACCCGCTTTGATCCAAAATTACCGTTTTGCCCTTGTGTCCAAATTGAACGAAAGGGTAGTATTTTTTAGCTATCTTGCTTATTCTGGGAACGTTGGTGATATTTATTTCAGCATCCAGAGACGTTTATTCGGAGGCTATAGTTTCTGATCCTCTTACATGACACCTGGACGTTTATATTACGCAGCTTTCTTACCAGGCAAGTATACCTTGCCATTGTACTGTGATTTATATTCCATATGGTGCATGAATTTTATTTCTTTTATTTAGTTAATATATTTTAACTGCTATATAAACTGCGCGTCCAAGAATAACTTGGGTGCAACGACGGTGG
Source organism: Iris macrosiphon (assembly GCA_036927795.1). NCBI lineage: Eukaryota > Viridiplantae > Streptophyta > Magnoliopsida > Asparagales > Iridaceae > Iris > Iris macrosiphon. Next base: position 78,361,586 of record JAYESA010000004.1, on the reverse strand, counting down.
CGTCGTATTTTATCTTTATTATATATTATGCATATCGACCTAGTTTTACGAGACAACCACATAATTTGGAGACATCATTAGGTTTCATTGGCCATGACACATCTGTTACACAAGTGTGAGTCTCATGTAGGACACGAACTTGCATGACAGGCTGGCCTCCTGTACGTGTGGGACGTGCGATAGGGAATAACTGCTGATAGAATTTTATGCTAGAAGACTTAGCAGTTATTAGATGTATCATCGTGTCATGGATATGACATGCTTAAAGCATGGGGTAGGGAGGACAACAAGTAAGGCGTTTGGGCTCCTTTGCACTTTCCTTGTGTAACCCGTACGCTCCGCCGGAGATGCGCGGTCATGATGACCACTATATATATATTATTATTATCAGGCGGCCTCTGGCATTTAAAAGACGACATACTTTTTAGGCCCCTGAATCTCCGAGAGAATCATGCCAATCCTATTTTTGTCAGATAGCCCATGTGTTGGAAAGTTGTTCTCAAAGTACATTCACATAGATGGTTAGGCGACCCTTGGATGTTTATCTTCAGTATTTTATTGGCATAATTCTATGTATCTTGTTACGTCCCTCTGAGGACCTGGTCTCTTTCCAGGTGTAGATGATCATGACTATTTACAGGAGCACGGATCAGGACTTGCTACTTCATTCTCTTTCGAGGAGGCCTTCTCTTCGAGCCTCATTGTTCATTAAATGTACTTATTTTGTTTATCTTATATTCTAGTTTGGTAGTGGATTTGTCTCCACCCAACTACTTGTTCTTATCAAGCACCTTATACTTGATTTAGTTATATAGTTGACTGATTATTCATTTATATTTAATTTTGTGGATGATTTTTAGTAATGCCCTGTGACTTATGATAATTATATACCACTTGTGATTTATTGTTCATAATACAGCGTACGTATGTGTTATGATTTCCATATATTGGAGTTGCTATATACATACGGCTGACATGCTTACGTATTCTTAGTCCTACGTATTTTAGGACTGGGGCGTGACATATTTTTAGTGGTGGCTCATACAGGTCAAGAATATATTATCTCGGTTACGTTACTGCACCGAGCAAGCCTGTAAATAGGATTAGAGTTTTAGGTCTCATCCGCATACTTGACTTTTCTCCTTGATTTCGTTCCAAATTCTTGAACTCGCATTCCTTTCAATCTGTTCTATTAAAATAATTGTATCCCGCTTGATTCATGTACTTCCCTAATAGTTCCTTGAGTGTAGCCTTCTGCTAGAATATAGGATTCCTTGTTGTCAGGATGATAATTAGGGTAACATTCCTACTAAGAATACAACTAGAATTGGCACATCACTAAGTTTAGAATACCTAATAAACCCTAACATCACTTACCTGTAGACTAGTTGACCCTTATCCCTTGATATATTTATGAAGGACTTGAGAGTAGTATAGACACTACTATAGTTTGTTAGAAATTTGACCATATCGTTTGACCCTAGCATTGACGAACCAATAGAAATCCAAGGTTGAATATTATGACTAAACCTAACTTTCATAGTGAGATAATATTAGAACTATAACTTTAGATTCTTGTCTTGATATTAGTAGAACAGTATCTTAGGAAGCCAAGAGGAATAAATAGAACGTTTTTCTTGATCATACCTCGAACATAGAGATTAGCATACCACCTTCCCTTAAGAAACCATGATACTATCAAAAGTCTCTTATTTTAATTTTATATCTTGTTCCTCCGAAACCTTAATGCTTGCTATTTGTGCGACGACAAAAAAAAAGAATTTTTTCATCTTTCAATTCGTGCCACCTAACCCTTCTGATTATAGGTCAAGTAATTTTTTTTATGTTAGGATATATAGTTTGCTAGGATTATAGTTGTTAATCTTGAATTTTGAAACTATGTGCTTAGTAGTTAGAACTTGATAGTTTGAGTTGCTTATTTAGATTATGATTTTATGATTATCCTTTAGTTTCAAATCAAGTAATTTGTACCCATATCTCAATACAGGTTATATCCTATTTTACTTAAGGGCCAGTAACTTTTCCATTCTTAAAGTTAACACTTTGTTCTATAAGCACTATGATTAAGACCTAAGATGACCATGACCTATAGAGTTTTATAATGTAATATGATACCCTAATAAGTACCAAGATCTTTCCCTCGTATACCCTAACAAGAGGATCTTTCCCTCGTATACCCTAACAAGAGTATCTTTCCCTCGTATACCCTAACAAGAGTTTCTACTTTATCCCCACAAAGTAGTTACAGTATTAGTTTATTCTTTTAAGTTGGGTAGTATGCCTCACAACCTAGTATCCCATAGTCCTTTTGACCCATTAATGAAGTATAATTGAATGACACCAACTATAAACTTGCATAAGAAGATGGTGTTTATCCAGATTGTAGAACTTAGAGGCCCATACCCCCATTTTGTCGACTAGAGACTTAGACAAGGAGTTAGTATAGCAACTGTAGAGGCACAACATCGGACGAGTCTTATCGTCTTGGTGAACTTGAATTATTTTGTACTTTCTTTCATCATAATCCAGCGTACTTATATTTTTTGGACTGCCTCGACTTATGCTGCTATTATAGCCTAGTTTTGCAAGCTTATTCTTTTATCGAGCTTGTTCATGATATATGTATTATTGGGTCGACACACTAATACAATTGTCTATTTAGAATCAGTGTATATGGTCTAATCAACCTTAGTGCGCTTGGTTCGCTCTTCGCATAACTACTTTATGTGGATTAAGATATATAGTTGACTAGTAGACGAATATACTTGTCCTTAGACATCTCCGAGCACATCTTATCGGTTACATAACAGTACTGATATGAGTATGTGAATAGGAATTTACCAAAATAAGATTTTAATCTACAACTGCCTTGACAACTCCCTTTTGAATTCTCTAATCGCATTGAACCTCGTACTTGTATTTTATCACCTCCTCCTTGAATTTTTTATTATTGTTTTCCGTCTTCCCCTATTTCGGAAAGACGAACGCTCATGCTTGGTATAAGTTTGATACATAGAGAGTACTAGATATACCCCATGGGCCAATCATATTACTTGGTGACTATTTTTTGTAATTAAGGGCACATCACATGTGATATATTTTGTGTATTAAAATTTTTAAGGACATATTGAACAACACGATTAAATAATTTGAGGAAGTCTTTCTTAAAGGTATAGTCTTATGTGATAGATGGGTAAATTCTAAGTTAGGTAGAAATTGCATTGTCAACTTGAGGTAATTTATTTTTAGATTGTGATCAAGTAAGATTAGATTAAAAGATTTAAGTCATTTTAATTTTAAATTTTTTTAGAAGAATGATTAAGATGATGATGATTTAATAAAATTTTGAAATCTTGATGTTGCGGACCAAATATTTATACTTTGAGCACATGATTTAAATTTTGAATACTAAGGGTTGAATCATTGATTTAAATTTTGAGGATAAATATAGAATTCTAGACTTGAACAATTGGTGAATTAGATTTAAAATTTTTATAGTTTGATGATTTAAATTAAAAGTTAAAATTTGATTGTTGGATCACCTATTTGAAATATTGAGGATGGAAGTTGAATTTAAAATTTGAAGAGTACAAAATTCTTAAGTTGAGAATATAAATAAGATTTGATTAGAATTGTTTATTGTTCAAAGTCTAGAGGAGATTATGATAGTTGAAAATTATGATATAAATTTTGATGTAGAATATCATATAGATTTGAATTAGATATGGATGTGATTATTTAAAAATCGAGAAGAGATTACGATTGGTTAAAATTTGATTTAAATAGTGGTTATCTAAATTTTGGAAAAGATTGCGATTGACTTGTCCTATATACGAATGTGAAGGATTAGCATGCCTTATTTTTAATTTTGAGGACAAAATTCTTTTAAGTTGGGTAGATTGTAAATCCCCTCACCCAAAAATAGGTATTTTGTGTGTATTTTTTATTTTTTTCTTGTATTTGTTTTAGATTATTTTTCAAATCAAATAAAATTCAATAATTTTATTTGGACACTTCACCATGGTTTGGACATTAATAATATAGGATGGCCCAAAAATCTGTATCGTCTTTCATAGGAAGTAGCCTACACAGGAGACACTACCTGTAGGATCTTTTTGTGGTACAGAAATTTGATCCCTTGGTGTTAGTATGATATTAGTATAACAACCATAGATTCTTGTGTAAATATTTAGATAATATATATATATATATATATATATATATATATATATATATATATATATATATATATATATATATATATATATATATATATATATAATTTAATTGTGGTTATTTTTTATCCCAACTTCCTACAATTAGCATCCCATAATTCCCCATGCCAAGTTAGATATTTTTCTCTTTTTGTAAGATGTGCATATTATTTACTATTATCCTATTTCGTGGTTAACCATTTATTAATTACTAGTTAATTAGATAATACAATTACTTAATTTATTATAAATAAATAAATATCTAATTATTAATTACAAAATATTTTATAAAATATTTTGTGTGTAGTATTTTATTAAAGCTTTGTAAAGTAATTTCCTAGAATTTATTTTGTATGCAGATATTATTTTAGATTTTTATAAGCTCATTTATATATGTGAATATATATAAATAAATATATGGTTATTAATAAGATAATAATAATGTTAGTGATAATAATAATAATAATAATAATAATAATAATAATAATAATAATAATAATGTTAGTGATAATAATAATAATAATAGTAATAATAATAATGATAATAAAATAAAAGAAAAGAAATAAAAACAAAAGCAAACCAAAAAAACAAAATACTAATAATTATAATAACACAAAAACATAATCCTATATAAAAACCTAAACTAATTAATTATAACTAATCCTATTCTAATCCTAAACAAATCCCCCTCACTACAGAAGCCCCAGACCCGATCCCTCTATCCCCTCTCTCTCTCTCTCTCTCTCTATATATATATATATATATATATATATATATATATATATATATATATATATATATATATATATATATATTACAACTAATCATAAACCCTAACTCAAACCCTAAACCTTAACCCTAGCGGCTACGCCCGACCCCTGGCGACCTCAGCCCCACTCCGACGCCCACCTCCGCCGCAGCCGCGCTCCGCCGCAGCCCGGTCGACCGCGCCGTCCTTTCCCGCGCGTGCAGAAACTCCGCCCGAGCACCCATCTTCAAGGTGATGTATCTCCTTCATTTGTGATTATTTTTGCGTACGGTTTGTTCGTGTACGTTCATAACCTAACCCTCTAGGTTTTCATTCAAGCGTGACAAGTTTTTTTTGTCCCGGATTGGTTGAAAAATCGACCGAAAAATTATCGAAAAACTGACCAAAACAGTCCAGAAATTTCAACCCAAACCTCCATGTTCACACCCAATTTGCCACCAATCTGTTAAATATTTTCGAAAACTAATTAAAGGGTTTTTCTTCTCCATATAACCGAGAATTTTTATGTTCTTTTAGTTTTTGTTAATTTTTTCTATGTGTAGAATTATTCGGCCTCCAAATCAACCAAAAACTTATTTTTTAAATATTGGAAAATTGTGATACGGAGCACGCCCCGCCAAACGGGACGGCCCGTCACGTACCAATTGTACCGAAAGACGCGTATGGTATATCCTGACGTGTGGGCTTCACCGAAGCTGATTCGGAAGTGTGTGTGCGTCAAAATCAACCCGTATCCGTAAAAAGTCTCCGTATCGCAACATTTGCAAAACACTACCCCATTTAGTGTACGCTCGTCGGAATGCGACGAAACTTATGCCATTGGATTCGTGGTACCACGCTGGTCCTGTGACCCAAGTTTCATACGATTCCGAGACAGTTGACCAAGGCACCTATTTGCTGGCCCTACGGTTTACTTTAAGGACGAATTTGTGTTCGGCTCACCAAAATTCAAAATTGGACATACCGTTGAGTTCGTATCAATGTTTAGAATTTGTTTGACCTATAGTTTGTCCCATTTAAAGACCTTTATCTCTAGCACACTTTTCGGTACAAAGTGGCCTACATGTGGACCCGCTTTGATATGAAATTACCGTTTTGCTCCTGTGTCTAAATTGGACGAAAGAGTAGTGTTTTTTAGCTGTCTCGCTTATTCTGGGAATATTGGTGATATTTATTTCAGCATCCGGAGACGTTTATTTGGAGGCAATAATTTTTGATCTTCTGTACTTGACACCTGGACGTTTATATTACGCAGCTTTCTTACCAGGCAAGTATACCTTGCCATTATACTGTGATTTATATTCCATATGGTGCATACATTTTATTTCTTTCATTTAGTTCATATATTTTAACTGCTATATAAACTGCGCGTCCAAGAATAACTTGGGTGCAACGACGGTGGCGTCGTATTTTATCTTTATTATATATTATGCATATCGACCTAGTTTTATGAGACCACCACATGATTTGGAGGCATCATTAGGTTTCATTGGCCATGGCATATCTGTTACACTAGTGTGAGTCCCATGTAGGATACGGACTTGCGTGACAGGCTGGCCTCTTGAACGTATGAGATGTGCGATGGGGAATAACTGCTAATATAATTTGCATGCTAGAAGACTTAGCAGTTATTAGAGGTATCATCGTGTCATGGATATGACATGCTTAGAGCATAGGGTGGGGAGGACAACAAGTAAGATGTTTGGGCTCCTTTGCACTTTCATTGTGTAACCCGTACTGTCACGCCCCAGTCCCAAAATACGTAGGACTAGGAATACGTAAGCATGCCAGCCGTATGGATATGGCAACTCCAATATGTGGAAACCAAAATTCACACGTATGCTGTAATATGAATATCAATCCACAAGTGGTATAAACATATGTCACAAGTCACAGGTATAATTTAAATCTCATCCACAGAAAATCAATATAAATAACTAACCAGTATCTATGAAACTAAATCTCCATAACAGTATCTAAGGATGATAGTTGGATGGAAACAAATCCACTACCAACTCGAATATAAGAGCAAATACAATATAAGTACAACACAATAATACCATATAAGAATACCAGCTAACAATCACGGGCTCGAAGAGAGGATATCCACGAAACTTATATAACCATCCAAATCTGTGCTCCTGTAAATACTCAAGAACAGATACACCTGGCAGAGGACCAGGTCCTCAGAGGGACGTAACAAGATACAGAAAAGTGAGCCAACTTGAATACAGTAAACATGCATATAATTTGAAAATAAATAAGTACGTTGTACAAGACAATCTATATGAATGCAAATGAGGACAACTTTTCGACGTATGGGCATAGGTAGGCTACTCGATCTAATCCTCATAACTCATACGCTCGTCAATGGACATCATCAGCCGACATACCTCTGGGGTAGCGACCCTCAGACTCCATTAATCGACATACCTCTGGGATAGCGACCATCGGACAGGACCACCATAGTGCATGTTAGTTACTATGGTTTACCAGAGTGGTTAAAAGCCTATACGCCTAATGATTGTCCTCGATGATACTAAGTGTCAAGTGTGTGTGTCAACATATCTAATATATAGTAATGACTGAAAGAAAACTACACATGCAAGAACTATACAAAAATACAATAAATATACAAAAATATACTAAGCATGCAAAATACTGTAAATAATTTGGCAAGGTATCTTGCCTGGTCTGAAAAGGATGAAGTCCCAACTCAAGGCGTCGTCCGATCTACCCGTCACATAAATTAAACAAGTTAGGTTACAAAAGTAGGTGAATAGGTTCCTCCATTTTAATCTATTTTAATTATGAATAAAATAACCTAAAAAAATATTTTAATCTTATTATAATCTGATTTTATTACTAAACCCTAATTTTGGTATAAAGAAAATCAACTTTACGGATTTGTGATCCGTGGTACGCAAATCGAGGCAATCCGTTGACCAAAAAGTCAACCGACTCAAATCCTGGATTTGTGTATAAAATTCTATAGATTTTAGCGCTACATGAATGCCAGAATCGACGATTTTATAAAATCACAAGTCGGTAAAGAGTTATGGCCACATGGGCGAATAGATGATAATTTTCTGTGGTTTCCTATTTACGTCTATGTTGCACAAATTTTACAGTAGAATAAACTTATATTTTAAATTCTAGAAAAATATTTTTCTGTAATTTCATCATGTCAGCTTTTCGAAATTTTAAACGGTTCGTAATTCCGAGTTCGGGATCTCCCGAAATCTCGAAAATACCAAAACGCATCTAATTTCGGACAACTGACACTTTTAGAATTTTTTGAAAAAATAGGTTCATAAATTATTAAAATAAATTATATAATCAGAAAACTAATCTTGATATAGTTCTAACAAAAAAAATTGGAGCGCGTTTGAAGTCCGGAGCTAGGAGATATCGTCTTTTTAATTCGTCATAACTAGTAGAAAATGAGGCTGAATTTATGACGAATTTTGACTATTTTTGGACGAAAAAGAGAGAAATTTGGAGAAAAAAATATGAAGGATGAGGTATTTATAATGGTGGACACTACTTAATTAAATACGATTAGGATTGGTTAATTTGGATAGGGTTATGATGAATTAAAATAAGGATAGGATATGCATGAAGTTGCTTTCCTAGTAGATTCAGGATTTGAATTAATTTAAAATAGAGTTTGAATTTATCTCAATAATTTTTAATCTTAAATATAATTAAAGATAATACAAATACTTTATAAAATCTTATTAATATCTATTAACACTAAATTAGCATCTATCTAATATTAAGACTATATATATCCAAATAAATCCTAAATAATTTTAAAAATCTAAATAAATTTCTTAAAATTCTAAATAAATTTCAGAAAAATATAATTAAATATTTTAAACTAAAATAAATATTTGGTAGGAACAACATGCAAATATGGTCGTATAGTAAATCATAGAAGTCCTAGAAATTTATGTTTCCTAAGTTTTAATTACCAAAAATTCTAGAAAAATCTCCAAAAATCTAAAATAACCTAAAATAATTCTAAATAAATATTTATATAAGTAAATATATCAAGAAATTTATTTTCTAATTAACTAAGGAATACTCTAAAGAAATTTAATATCTATAATAAATATAATAATATAAAATACACACAAAATATCTATTTTTGGTGAGAGGATTTACAATCTACCCAACTTACAAAAATTTTGTCCTCGAAATTGACACTAACCCATATTCATAATAATCACTATAGCTATTACACTATATAGCTATCTAGCAGTGCTTCCTAAAAGTCATGGTATGTCATTCTAACACTTCTTATTTATTGTCCATACACTATCCTATTATCCTTTAACTCGTCTATACTACCTAACTTTCAAAAGTTCTACTAATAGTCACAGTCTCTTGAGGCTATTGTCTAGGTTGTAAGACGAATATATTTATTGGGTCGAGAATCTTAGGGTACTTGTCTTGAATCTCACAACCATGATTTTTTTTTGTAACCGTCAAGTATCGTAGTCTAATACTGCCATGCCACCTGACCAATATGTCTGCAAATACTTTGACTACTTTACTACAACGGTCTAGCTGCAGCTGTCGCTACTTTGCCAGCGATTTGTCATAGTTGTCAGTTCGTAACAAGTGCCTTCAATTCTTTCCTAGGCATAGTCTATGTTTTTGGGCAACAGTTAAAGTCTTGACTAACTTATAAATCTATTAAAAGTATAAACTAGTTCAAACAGTCTAATAAATTCCTATTAGCCTAAGGGATGCTATACATGATTTTTTAAAATAATAAGAGGATACAGATATTGCTATAGGTCATATACATAAGGGTTATTATTAAGAACTCATCATTTAGTTATTAATCATCTACTAAACTATTTACGTTTTAACTAACAAAACTAAGGATGGGGTCGAAGTAGACCAACAATTCATGTTGGCATGAAAAAGACGTAACTACGATAGGGAGAATTAAGCACGAGATAATGAATGGATAGAGAAGAGAAGATGAGCCACCCAAGGGGGCGAGATGGTGATAGAAAATGAATACTAATACTGCTACTCGCGTCATCTATTAGCATCACGTGTATGCCATCTGGGTAAAATATCAGTATATCCTCATAACTGCTAAACCAACACCTATATAATTCTATGTCTATTATGCACCTAAGATCTCGTGTCATAAAGGGGGTCATGAGTATGCAATGACACATATAATTAAGGTCGTACCTGTATCTACGGCTTCCTGTGGCCGCGCTCTCTTGTTTGTCATCATGAGTGCTTGGCCTATGGGGTAAATCTAGTACTATTTGTGTATCAAACTTATACTAAGCACGAACGTTCGTCTTTCCGAAATAGGGGAAGACAAAAAATAATAATAAAGAGTTCAAGGAGGAGGTGATATAATACAAGTACGGGATTCGAAGGGATTAAAGAATTTTGAAAGGGAGTTGTCAAGGCAGTTGTGGATTAAAATCTTATTTTGGTAAATTCCTATATACATGTTCATATCAGAATAGTTATGTACCTGACATGATATGCTTTGACCAGTCTAGAGGGCAAGTATATTCATCTAATAAGTTGAGTCAACTATATCTCAATCCACATAAAGTAGTGATACAAAGAGCGAACCAAGTGCACTACGGTTGATCAGACCATAATACACCGATTCTGATTTAGACAATGTATTAGTGTGGGCCCCCAATAATACATATGTCATGAACAAGCTTAATAAAAGAATAAGCTTGTAAAACTAGGCTGTAATAGCAGCATAAGTAGAGGTAGTAAAAATATAAGTACGCTTGATTATGATGAAGGAAGGTACTGAATAATCTAAGTTCACCAAGAAGATCGGTGTTGTGCCTCTACAATTGTCATACTAATTTCTTGTCTAAGTCTAAAGTCAACCAAATGGGTGTATGGGTCTTTAAGTTCTACAACCAAGAATAACACTAAAGTTTTATAGTCTGGATAAACACTATCTTTTTATGCAAGCCTATAGTTGGTGTCATTCATTTATACTTCATTAATTGGTCAGAAGGACTATGTGATACTAGATTATGAGGCATACTACCAAACTTACAAAAATTTAACTAATAGTGTTATTGAATACTAGAGTGTATATACCTAGTACAAGTCATCTTCCTAACCCCTATCAAGCACGAAAGGAGATTGACGTTGAGAAGGGATCAAGCAAGATGCAATGCAAGCAATCAAATAAGAATGCAAAATAAAATCAAGGGAGTGATAAATAAGTGGATGAGATCCTATATTCTAATCCTATGCGCAGGCTTGCTCGGTATAATGATGTAACCGAGACAATATACTCTCGACCTGTATGGGCCACCACAAAAACATGTCACGCCCCAGTCCCAAAATACGTAGGACTAGGAACACGTAAGCATGCCAGCCGTATGGATATGGCAACTCTAATATATGGAAACAAAAATCTACACGTACGTTGTAATATGAATATCAATCCACAAGTGGTATAAATATATGTCACAAGTCATAGGGTATAATCTAAATCTCATCCACAGAAAATCAATATAAATAACTAACCAGTATCTATGAAACTAAATCTCCATAACAGTATCTAAGGATGATAGTTGGATGGAAACAAATCCACTACCAACTCGAATATAAGAGCAAATATAATATAAGTACAACACAACAACACCATATAAGAATACTAGCTAACAATCACGGGCTCGAAGAGAGGATATCCACGAAACATATATAACCATCCAAATCTGCGCTCCTGCAAATACTCAAGAACAGATACACCTGGCAGAGGACCAGGTCCTCAGAGGGACGTAACAAGATACAGAAAAGCGAGCCAACTTGAATACAGTAAACATGCATATAATTTGAAAATAAATAAGTACGCTGTACAAGATAATCTATATGAATGCAAATGAGGACAACTTTTCAACGTATGGGCATGGGTAGGCTACTCGATCTAATCCTCACAACTCATACGCTCGTCAATGGACATCATCAGCCGACATACCTCTGGGGTAGCGACCCTCGGACTCCATCAATCAACATACCTCTGGGGTAGCGACCATCGGACACGACCACCATAGTGCGTGCTAGTTACTATGGTTTACCAGAGTAGTTAAAAGCCCATACGTCTAATGATTGTCCTCGATGATACTAAGTGTCAAGTGTGTGTGTCAACATATCTAATATATAGTAATAACTAAAAAAAACTACACATACAAGAACTATACAAAAATGCAATAAATATACAAAAATATACTAAGCATGCAAAATACTGTAAACAATTTGGCAAGATATCTTTCCTGGTCTGAAAAGAATGAAGTCCAAACTCAAGGCGTCGTCCGATCTACCCGTCACATAAATTAAACAAGTTAGGTTACAAAAGTGGGTGAATAGGTTCCTCCATTTTAATCTATTTTAATTATGAATAAAATAACCTAAAATATTATTTTAATCTTATTATAATCTGATTTTATTACTAAACCCTAATTTTGGTCCAAAGAAAATTAACTTTACGGTTTTGTGATCCGTGGCACGCAAATCGAGGCAATCCATTGACCAAAAAGTCAACCGACTCAAATCCTGGATTTGTGTATAAAATCCTATATATTTTAGCGCTACATGAATGTCAGAATCGATAATTTTATAAAATCACAAGTCGGTAAAGAGTTATGGCCACATGGGCGAATAGATGATAGTTTTCTGTGGTTTTCTATTTACGTCTATGTTGCACAAATTTTACAGTAGAGTAAACTTATATTTTATTTCTAGAAAAATACTTTTCTGTAATTTCATCATGTCAGCTTTCCGAAAATTTAAACGGTTCGTAATTCTGAGTTCGGGATCTCCCAAAATTCTGAAAATACCAAAACACGTCTGATTTTGGACAACTGGCACTTTTAGAATTTTTTTGAAAAATAGGTTCATAAATTATTAAAATAAATTATATAATCAGAAAACTAACCTTGATATAGTTCTAACAAAAAAAACTGGAGCACGTTTGGAGTCCGGAGCTAGGAGATATCGTCTTTTTAATTCGTCATAACTAGTAAAAAATGAGGCTGAATTTATGACGAATTTTGACTATTTTTGGACGAAAAAGAGAGGAATTTGGGGAAAAAAATATGAAGGATGAGGTATTTATAATGGTGGACACTACTTAATTAAATACGACTAGGATTGGTTAATTTGGATAGGATTATGATGAATTTAAATAAGTATAGGATATGCATGAAGTTGCTTTCCTAGTAGGTTCAGGATTTGAATTAATTTAAAATAGAGTTTAAATTTATCTCAATAATTTTTAATCTTAAATATAATTAAATATAATACAAATACTTTATAAAATCTTATTAATATCTATTAACACTAAATTAGCATCTATCTAATATTAAGACTATATATATCCAAATAAATCCTAAATAATTTTAAAAATCTAAATAAATTTCTTAAAATTTTAAATAAATTACAGAAAAATATAATTAAATATTTTAAACTAAAATAAAATTTGGTAGGAACAACATGCAAGTATGGTCGTATAGTAAATCATAGAAGTCCTAGAAATTTATGTTTCCTAAGTTTTAATTACCAAAAATTCTAGAAAAATCTCCAAAAATCTAAAATAACCTAAAATAATTCTAAATAAATATTTATATAAGTAAATATATCAAGAAATTTTTTTCTAATTAACTAAGAGAATACTCTAAAAAAATTTAATATCTATAATAAATATATAATATAAAATACACACAAAATATCTATTTTTGGTGAGAGAATTTACACGTACGCTCCGCCGGAGATGCGCGGTCATGATGACCACTATATATATTATTATTATCAGGCGGCCTCTGGTGTTCTAAAGACGACATACTTTTTAGGCCCCTGAATCTCCGAGAGAATCACGCCAATCCTATTTTAGCCAGATAGCCCACGTGTTGGAAAGTTGTTCTTAAAGTGCATTCACATAGATGGTTAGGCGACCCTTGGATGTTTATCTTCAGTATTTTATTGGCATGCTTCTATGTATCTTGTTACGTCCCTCTAAGGACCTGGTCCCTTTTCAGGTGTAGACGATCATGACTATTTACAGGAGCACGGATCAGGACTTGCTACTTCGTTCTCTTTCGAGGAGGCCTTTTCTTCAAGCCTCATTGTTCATTAGATGTACTTATTTTGTTTCTCTCATATTCTAGTTTGGTAGTAGATTTGTCTCCACCCAACTACTTGTTCTTATCAAGCACCTTATACTTGATTTAGTTATATAGTTGACTGATTATTCATTTATATTTGATTATATAGATGAGATTTAGTTATGCCCTGTGACTTGTGATAAGTATATACCACTTGTGAATTATTGTTCATAATATAACATACATGTGTTATGGTTTTCATATATTGGAGTTGCCATATACATACGGCTGGCATGCTTATGTATTCCTAGTCCTACGTATTTTAGGACTGGGGCGTGACAGCCCTCATGCGCTGCTGCTCACATGAATGCATGGGGCCACTGATCTGCTAGCTTATGCGCACAGGAGCAATTCAGTTGGACTACTATGCGTATATGTGTAGAGAGTACGGTTTACGTATGATCCCACTGATTGAGGGATTTAAACTGTTATGGAAAGATTGGACTGTTATTTCAAATCCATTTTTTGTGAGATTTAAATTTAATTTATTTCTATCTTTTCGTAATCAGTTAGCGGCCCGGATTAGGGTTAGGATTTCTGCCCTCCTCTATATATACTCTATTTGTGCCTCTTGGAGAACCTACTTAAAAAAAATGAGAGAAGAAGAAAGTTGATATTATTGCCGCCATTGGAGTCCAGGGAGTTCATGCGAGTACAGAAAGCAGGTGATAGCGAGCGTTCCAGAAGTTCTTCGTGAACTTACTGGTTCCTCAAAGCAGATATTGTGGGATCGAATCTTGTTTTGAGCAATGGTGATCTTCGTTACCCCACCAAGCAGAGATCCATCCTCTCTTTCCTTTTCTTTCTCTTTGTAATCTGTTTTATCCGGGTGTAACTGCGTTTACAAGGAAGAACAATAGTATTCTGATTATTGTAATTTTGGCAGCAAGTTGTAATCTGAATTATTTTATAGTTGTTCGTTGGAATCGAGAATTCAGAAGGTAAACATATTTGCTGGAACTTCTGAGTCTCGACTACAACTTTAGGATCAAACAGAGGGTTGAATGTAAAGTTTTCTTGAACCTCTGTTCCTAGCCCGTTCTACCATATTTTGATTAAGTCTCGGGACTAACAATCTTAAAGCAAGATCCGAGTAAGATAGAGAACAATCGTGCAAACCTTCTCGACATAAGTTTTAACAAACTTGAGAAGTTTTACGGGAAGCATTAAAACGTTTAAAAGAGAAATGTCAGCCTTAATCTTTAACTCGTAAGCGTGGACTACGTGTTTACAGATCTTGAGCCTGTTATTCCAGAGGGTGATGATGCTACTATTCGGATGATTGCTAATATAATTATTGCACAGAACAAGTGGTGGAGGGACAACAGCCTCTATAAGCTTTAATTCTGAACTCCATGGAAGATACTCTGGCAGAGTTATATAGCAAGGCGGACCAAGCAAAGGTTGTCAGGGAGTCACTGGAAAAGCATTACAAGGAAGATGAGAACCGCAACAAGATCCATGTGACTGAAAATGTCTGAAAGATGCGATTTAAGGACGACAAGAACATTGTTTCCTCAAGTAAAGGAATTCATCAAGATTTGTCAAATAATTGAGGATGATCGCATGCCCATGGTCGACGCTTTCATCATGTGAGGTATTGTTGCCAAGCTCCTACTTGGATGGAGCAATTTTATCTCTAATATGCACCGAAAGAAGATGGAGGTCAGCCTTGATCAACTACTACACAACATCCACGTTGAAGATGAGTTGAGGGCTCAAAACAAATTAGGCACGCTGTCCAAGCAGTTGGCAAAGGCCAAATTAGTGCATGCTGGTGACTACAAGGGGAAGCAGAAGGATTCTCATAATAAGAAGGACTTCAACCATCTCAAGGTGAAGGCGGTTTCATTCAAACTGAAGCCCAAGCCCAAGTTAGATGTGACTTGCTTTAATTCTGGCAAGAAGGGACACTACCAAAAAGACTATAGATCCAAGCCCAAACAGACAGAGAAAGGTAAGCCTAATAAGGTTGCTATAATTGTTCAGGTTATGACGGCTGGTGTTGACACTAACTGGTAGGTGGACACTAGCGTATCCTGTCATATTTTCTTAAAGAAGGAATTGTTTACCACCTATAAGCGTACATCTGATAAGATCATGTGTGGCAAACCAGGAATTAGCTGGAGTACTTGGGACCAGAACGGTGGTACTGAATCTGACTTTGAGGAAGTCCCTGACACTTCAAGATATGAAGTATGTACCGGTGATAGCCAAGAACCTGGTCTCGGAAAGTTTGCTATGCAATACAGGCTTGAGGATGGACATCAATACTGGATATATGGTGATGTCTTACAAAGGAACTTAAAAAAATCCTTTTGTATCGAAGGGATGTTCAAACTTCAGCTTGTAACTCCTACAAATAATGTTTATACAGTCTCTTCTTCTGGTTATTCTCGTGAGTTATGGCATAATAGACTAAGACATGTTTATTGTAAAAGAATAAATAAAATGTCTAGTCTAGGGCTTATCTCCAAATATGAGAGATAAAAAGGTACAGAAGTGTGAGGTCTGTGCACAGACAAAGATCACAAAAAACTGTTCAAATAGGTAAACAAAAGCACAAATCTTCTGGAGTTGGTGCACTAAAATATATGTGACTTCAAACAGTCTCCATAAAGGCCAAGATGAAGTATTTCATACATTCATCGACGAATACTCGAAGTATGTGTTCGTCTATCTTCTCAAGTTAACGGACAAAGCATTCAAGAAGTTCAAGGAGTTCAGGACTGAGGCTGAATGTCAAATAGGGCAACAACTCAAGAGACTCAGAAGTGATCGAGGTAGAGAGTATAAGTCTATTGAATTCGCATCTTTGCAAAGAACATAGAATTGTCATTAAGATAAATGCTCCGTATTCTCCTCAATCTAATGGAGTAGCTTAAAAGAAGAAAATAACGTTGACAGAGATGATAAACTCAATGCTGTTGACTATGGGTCTTTTAAATTGGTTCTAGAGAAAAGCTTCGCTAACGGCTACGTTCATTCTTAACAGAGTGCCGTACGCAACTTTCGATGTCACTCCTCATAAACTCTGGTTCAAAGTCTGACCCAACTTGAATGTTATTCGAGTATGGGAGTATCTAACATATATGAAGCTTTCGGACTTGAATATTCAGAAGCTGGGTACGAGGACTACAATGACCATCTTTCTGGGTTATTCTGAGAAGAGTGATGCTCGAAGTTTTCTTGATATTAAATCAAATTATATTCTTGAATCTCGAGATGTAGAATTCTTTGAAGATAAGTTTGCAAGGCACAAGAACATAGTTATCGCGGATATTCCAGAGAATAGTATGAGTGCACAGAAGGCTAACGCTTCCAATGAAGATGTAGTCCAAGAAGAAGAAGTTATTTTAGAGACAACGTTCAAACCAGAATTCACAAAACCAATATCTAAGTGAGTGAGGAGACATAAGGACTTCAGAGGTAATTTTGTCCTCTATCATGTGGAAGCATATCCGCTTACCGATGATGAGGCAATGAAGATCAGAGACGTTATCTTCTGGAGGGAGGCTATCAATGATGAGTATGATTCAATAACCTCCAACAATAATTGGGTGTTGGTCAATCTACCTGAAGAAGCTAAACCAATCGATTATAAGTGGATCTTCAAGAAGAAGATGAAGGCCGATGGAACTGTTGACAAGTTTAATGCAAGGCTGGTAGCCAAGGAATTTTTTCAGAGGTAGGGGATCGACTACTTCGACACATATGCTCCAATAGCACGGATGACAACTATCAGGATGTTGATTTCTCTAAGTGCAATTCACAAACTAGTTATTGATCAGATGGATGTTAAAACAACATTCTTGAATGGAAAATTGACCAAAAAGATTTACATGCAACAACCAGAAAGATTTATCGTCAAAGGGCTTGAAGACAAAGTCTACAAGTTTGTAAAATTATTATACGGTC
The DNA here is from genome assembly GCA_036927795.1 of Iris macrosiphon. Classification (NCBI taxonomy): domain Eukaryota; kingdom Viridiplantae; phylum Streptophyta; class Magnoliopsida; order Asparagales; family Iridaceae; genus Iris; species Iris macrosiphon. Next base: position 78,343,479 of record JAYESA010000004.1, on the reverse strand, counting down.
TGAAGCAAGCTCCCAAGATGTGGTATGAGAAGTTTGAAAAAGTTATAAGATCAAACAACTACATAGTCAGTGACACGAACAAGTTTATTTAAGTTTGTTGATGGGAGAGGAGTTATCGTTTGTCTGTACTTGGATGGCATGCTGATCCTGGGTACAGATCTATCACGTGTCACTGAGACAAAGAAGTTCCTCTCATCCAAGTTCAGTATGAAGGACTTGGGGGAAGCTGATATTATCCTGAGGATAAAGATCATCCGGACGGACACTAGAGTGGCGCTGTCACAGTCTTATTATATTGAGAAGATGCTCACATGCTACTGTTATCACGATCTTCCAGGGATCGATACTCCATACAGGTGTGACATGAAGCTGAAGCCAAATCCAAGAAAAAGTGTCAGACAGCTGGAGTATTCAAGCGTCATCGAGAGTTTGATGTATGCAACAACTGCCACAAGGCCTGACATAGCTTTCGCCGTGGGGATGCTGAGTCGGTTCACGAGCAATCCAGGTATGGAGCACTGGAAAGCTGTGAATAGAGTGATGAGATATCTCAAGAGGACTCATAAGTATGCACTGCACTATAACAGTTATCCAACAACACTAGAAGGCTTCAGTGATGCAAGTTGGTGCTCAGAAGTAGTGAACGATAATTCTACAAAAGGGTACGTCTTCTCCATGGGTGAAGATACTATATTATGGAAGTCGAAGAAGAAGACAATACTCTCTCATTCCTCGATAAAATGTGAGTTTTATGCACTTATGGCTGCAGCGGATGAAGCAGAATAAATTTGGAAGCTCATGTATGATCTTCTATTGGTTGGTGCGTAGATTATGGAAGTACTAATGTACTGCGACAACCAGGCAACTGCAACGGTAGCATCAAATAATCTCTAAAATTGTAGGAAGAGGACTGTGCGACTCAGGCACAAAGCAATGAATGATCTGATCAAGACTGAAGTCATTGCCATAATAGATGTTCGATAGTACCATGTACCAGTACCAAAGTAAGATTTAGGCATGAGTTGCTGTGTAGGATTTGGGGAGTATTAAGTGTGGTCATATTAGTATCAATAATAGAATATTTGTATCATATGATACTTAGTTTAGTATCTTGAGTGAGCGTTAGGTATAGATAAGTGGGTATCATCTAGTACTAGAGTATCTTGGTGTAGATGTCAAGTATAGAGTGTTGAGGTATTAGGATACTAAGTATATAGACTAGGCATTGTTAAGGTATTGAGAGATATTAGCTAAGATATCTTATGAGAAACTTATTATATGAGTATATATGTGAATACCTAGTGTCTATAGTCTATAGCTTTATTCATAGGGTATTGACCTATAAAGGCCTAGTTTTGACTCAATATAGCTAATATGACTTGATAGGCTAATCTAGTTGACCAATTGGAACCTAAATTTGGGTATTGACATAGTTTATCCCAATTGACCTAGTTTTGACCTAAAAATCTAGTTTTGAGGTAATTAAGCATATTTATGATTCTAAATCACCTATTAACTTGATAATTCATATATAGGTTAGTGTAATACCAGTTTGGACACTGATTTGCATCTTTTGCTCTGGACCACAGGCGTGTTTATTCTCTTATAGTTTCCTTATTTGATAGCCTCTATATTTTATAAATTTAGTATTGAGATATTTGATTCTTGACACGATGGTTTCACGGATTGGTATACGTGAATCTTGGTCATGAGATATTATTATCGTGATTACTCAGTGATCGCCGTATCGTGCTCCTGATTACTCAGTTATTACCATGATATCTTAGTGATTATATAGACCGTGATCATAGTGCATGATATTATAGACCGTGTAGTGTGATATACATGTTATAACGGGTCGTGATTTGGATCCGTGTACTAGTCGGGTGTTGGGAAAGTATTAGTGGATATGTGATCATACCTTATAGTCCGTGATTTAGTGTAGCCCATGATAGTTAGCAGATCATGCAACTCATTCGTGCTCACGCTATCTCACCTTTTTTTACCCTCACTTTTTCATTCAAGGGTAGTTTGGTAATTGACATGGATAATATTTATTTTAGGATTAACTGTATTTAATATTATGCATGCATGATTAATTAATTATTGTATTATTTATTGTTTACTAGTTGTAGTTTTATTTTAGACTTGTGTAGTGGACCTAACCAATTTATTAGAATGCATGAACCCAATATTTTGGATGAGTTTAGTTTGAGCCCATGGATTAGGAGGTTGGATTAATTAGATAAACTATTAGACTAGAACCTTCCCTCCCTAATTAAATTCTTCATGAGAGGCCCCAAGGGGTATTTGGGACATTTTATATTGCTTGGAAGGGGGTTACATGGCCGGCCATAGAGGAGGAGAGAGAGTGCTATCTCATTTTATTTCCTTTCCCAATTCTTAGATCTATAATTTTTCTCTTCTAATTTTCTCCATTCCCTCATCAATTCTCTACCAATTCTTCACCAATCTCTTTCCAAATTCTTCATTAAAGCTTCTATATCAAGGATCTACAAGAAGGAAGCAAGGATCTAGGAGGAGGAGGCCAAGATCTACAAGGAAAGGAGCTACTTGGTATTTGGGGACTTTTTATTGGGAATATATCTTCCAATAGATATATTTCAGTTTTTCCCCTTCTAATAGACTCTAGATCTAAGATTTTACCATAAAAAACTAACCCAAATGCATAGGCTACCCATAGAAATTAGTTTTAGGTTCATCGGATACGGTAGAAGTTATGTCCATTTTGGTATCAATTTTGGGAGAATTCCGAGATTGTCACATGTAGTGATTGTTATTGGGTATAATAGATCTAATTGACATATGATTGCTTGTTTATGACTAGTATCGTGTCCATAATTGGGTACGTGTAGGTCGTATCTCGTCAATTTAATAAAACAGATTGATTTTGGGGATATTCCTCCGACACGGGACCTTGTGTATATCACATTATGATACAGACACGTAGATACTCTAATTACTATACGTATTGTTCATAATTAATGTATTAGACTTGCTCATGTCCTCCGGGATGTGTTTTGTTTGGTTGTATGTAGTGATATATATACCCATATGTGTATATATATATGTGAACTTATATATATGTATGTATGTGTTTGGATATATGTGTGTGTGTGTGTGTGTGTGTATATATATATATATATATATATATATATATATATATATATATATATATATATATATATATATATATATATATATATATATATATATATATATATATGTGTGTGTGTGTATGTGTGTGTGTGTGTGTGTGTGTGTGTGTGTTGTGAGAGGTGACAGGTGTTTATATATACATAGGCGTAGTGTTGTGTTGTGGTTGTGTGTGTGTCACGCCCCAGTCCCAAAATACGTAGGACTAGGAATACGCAACATGCCAGCCGTATGTTTATGGCAACTCCAATATATGGATACCATAATACGTACGATGTATTATGAACAATAATTCACAAATGGTATATAATTATCACAAGTCACAGGGCATAACTAAATCTCATCCACAGAATCAAATAGAAATAAATAACCAATAAACTATATAACTGAATCAAGTATAAGATGCTTGATAAGAACAAGTAGTTGGGTGGAGACAAATCCACTATCAAACTAGAATATACGAGAAATAAAATAAGTACATCAACTAATGACCAGGGAGGCTCGAAGAGAAGACATTTTCAAAAAAGAACAAAGTAGCAAGTCCTGATCCATGCTACTGCAAATAGTCATGATCGTGTATACCTGAAAAGGGTCCAGGTCCTCAAAGGGACGTAACAAGATATATAGAAGCATGCCAATAAAGTATTGAAAAATAAACATCCAATGGGTCGCCTAACAATCTATGTGAATGCACTTTAAGAACAACTTTCCAACACGTGGGCTATCTGGATAAAATGAGATTAGCATGATTCTCTCAGAGATTCAGGGGCCTAAAAAGCATGTCGTCTTTTGAACGCCAGAGGCCACCTGGTAATAATAATATATATAGTGGTCATTATGACCACGTATCTCCAGCGGAGCGTAAGGGTTACACAAGAAAAGTGCAAATGAGCCCAAACGCCTTACTTGTTGTCCTTCCCACCCCATGCTCTAAGCATGTCATATCCATGATATGTATGAGACCTCTAATAACTGCCAAGGCTTCTAATAATGCAATTTCTATCAGTAGTTATCCCTATCTGTCGTACGTCAAGTACGCAAGTCTGTGTCCTACATGAGACTCACACTCGTGTAACAACTATGTCATGGCCAATGAAACATACAAATGCCTCATGATAATGGGGCGGTTTCATAAAACTAGGTCAACATGCATATATATAATAAAAATAGAATACGACGCCACCGTCGTTGCACCCAAGTTATTCTTGGACGCGCAGTTTATATAACAGTTAAAATATATAAACTAAATGACAGAAAATAAAATGCATGCACTATATGGAATATAAATCACAGTACAATTGCAAGGTATACTTGCCTGGCAAGCAATCTGCGTAGTATAAGCGTCTAGACGTCAAGCACATAAGATCAGAAACCATGACCTCCGAATAAACGTCTTCGGATACTGAAATAAATATCACCAACGTTCTCAGAATAAGCGAGATAGCTAGAAAATACTACTCTTTCGTCCAATTTAGACACAGGGACAAAACAGTAATTTTGGATCAAAGCGGGTCCACATGTGGGCCGCTTTGCACCAAAATGCGTGCCAGAGGTAAAGGTCTCTAAGTGGAATAAATTATAGGTCAAACAAATTCTAAACGTCGATATGAATTCAATGATATGTCCAATTTTGGATTCTGGTGAGCCGAACACAAATTCGCCCTTAAAGTCAACCGTAGGGCCCACGAATAGGTGGCTTGGTCAACTGTCTCAGAATTGCATGAAACTTGGGTCACAGGACCAGCATGATATCATGAATCCAATGGCGCTAGTTTCATCACATTCCGACGAGCGTACACAAAATGGTGGAATATTTTGCAAAAGTCGTGATATGGGGACTTTATATGGATACGGGTTGATTCCGACATGCACATACGTTCGAATCAGCGTCCGCAAAAGCCCATACGTCAGGATATACCATATGCGTCTTTCGGTGTATTTGATATATGATGAGGCAGTTCCGTTTGGTGGGACGCACTCCGTATCATAAAATTTTAGTTTTTAAAAGAACAAGTTTTTGGTCGTTTTGGAGGTCGAATAATTTAACACATAGAACAAACTAACAAAAACTAAAAGAACAGAAAAATTCTTGATTATATTGGAAAGAAAACCCTTTAATTAGTTTTTGAAAATATTAAAAAGGTTGGCAACAAATTGGGTGTGAACATGGGGGTTTGGATTAAAGTTTTTGGACTATTTTTGGTCAGTTTTTCGGTTATTTTTCAGTCAATTTTTTGACCAATCCGGAACACAAAAACTTGTCCTGCTTGAATGAAAATCCTAGAGGGTTAGGTTGTGAACGTATATGGACAAACCGCTCTAGAAAAGAACGAGAGATGAGAGAGATATGTCACCTTGAATATGTGCTCGGACTGCACTGCTGTGCATGCGCGCACGCGTGCGCATACTGGGACGGCGGCGGCGGTGCGGGACGGAGGCGGTCGACGCCGGGTGGGTCGCCGACGGTCGGCGTCGGGTGTCTGGTCAGCGACGCTAGGGTTAGGGTTTGAGTTTAGTTATTTGTATAAGTATATGTAATATATATATATATATATAGAAGGGAGAGAGAGAGAGAGAGAGAGAGAGAGAGAGAGAGAGAGAGAGAGAGAGAGATAGGTTCTACATGTAAGGGGGTTTGCTGTGTAGTTTAGGATTAGGATTAGGGGGGGTAGTTAGGTTAGTTGTAGGTTTTGTTTTGTTTTAGTTTAGTTTTTCTTTTCTTTTCTTTCTTTTTTTAATTTTTTTATTTCTATTACTAATATTATTATTATTATTATTATTATCACTATTATTATTATTATTCTTATTATTAACTATATATATATATATTAACATATATATATTTATATTTATAGATGATGTTAAAAATCCCAAAAATAATATTTGCACACAAAATAAATTCTAAAAATTCACTTTGTAAGGCTCTAATAAAATACCACACTCAAATAATTTTATGTAATATTTTATAATTAATAATTAGATATTTATTTAGTTATAATAAATTAAGTAATTGTATTATCTAATTAACTAAGTAAGTAATTAAATGGTTATCCACAAAATAGGTAATAGTAAATAATATGCACATCTATAAAAAGAAAAAATGCCTAACTTGGCGCGGAAAATTATATGATGCTAATTGTAGGAAGTTGGGGTTGGAAAATAACCACAAATAAATTATATATATATTATCTAATATTTAATAATTAATCTATGTTCGTTACACTAATGTCATACTAACACCAAGGGATCGAATTTCTGTGCCACGAAAAGATCCTACAAGTAGTGTCTCTTGTGTAGGCTACTTTCTATGAAGGGAGATACAGATTTTGGGGCCATCCTATATTATTAATGACCAAACTATAGTAAAGTGTCCTAATAAATTCATTGGATTTTAATTGATTAAAAGAAACTCTAAAACAAATACAGGAAATACAAAATACACACAAGATACCTATTTTTAGGTGAAGGGGATTACAGTGTGTGAGGAGGTGAGGCAACACTCGGGCAGCAACAGCCGGAATAGAGCTACTTTGACAACAAGAAGTGGAGAAGCAGTGCTCGTGCACTGCTATGCACTCGGGCTGCACTAAAGAAAGCAGATACTGCATCGGTAGAATTTACCAACAATACTGGGTATGCACATCAACTTGAGAACAGAAACTGTACAGTAAGCATCAAGGTTCAACATGTGCAGAAGCTGCACAACAAATTGAAGGAGCACAACAACAGTGAGGACTCGGGCAGCTATGCAAGAAGATCTATCAGCTCAGCAAACCAGCAAGTATCAGGAGCAAATATCGTGCATCAATATCATAAACCGCTGTTCAATATCAGCAAATACAAGAAGAGCAGCCAATTTATTGTGCAGCAAATGCACTAAGATGCAAGCTTCGCAGTAAGGATCGAGCACCCACCGTGCAAGGAATATCCGGGACGTACTGGAGGGGGGCTCAGGCCACTGGATATCGGTTTAGATACTGTGCCCGAACACAATATCGGTTCCAGTTTTAGTCAAGGTATCAGTTTCTGTGTGAGTCAGTTAGTTGGGTTTTGAGTGACTAGTTAAGTGTTTAGATGAGTTAGTATTTAGGTAGTCTAGTATTGGGTAGTTAGCTAATAGATAGTGTAGTATTCTTTGTTCAGTCAATTTTCAGTGGAGTGTCAGTATAGTTTCTCTTGGGTTTGGGTATTTGATTAGTTTAGTTGTTCTATATTAGCTACATAAATATATATTGTATTAGTTATTATTTTATAGTAGTTAGATATATGTAGTATGGTTTTTATGTAGTAGTTAGATATATTATAGTGTTAGTTATATAGTTAGTATTAGTTGGATTTTATATATATATATATATATATATATATATATATATATATATATATATATATATATATATATATATATATATATATATATATATATATATATGTATGTATTACTGTTGGGTTACCTTGGGATACCAAGGTATTACTAAGGTATTAGGTCGATACCCAAGGTATTGAGTTTGGGTATCGAGATAGGTGCGATACGCATTGGTGCAAGGCCAAGGTATCCTATTTCAATTGATTTGATTTAGTATTATAATATATGACTTTTATATATATATATATATATATATATATATATATAATACTATTTTTATAAATGAACTTGAGTATCTTAGGATACGGCTCTTTGAGTGCCTTGTTGTCTCTTAGCTTAGCTAATATAGCATAGTTTTATAGTGTATCGGCTTAGTGACTTGGTATTAGACTCTTGCAACCTAAATTTTATTGGTTTGACTTAGAAATGGCGTATCGACCTAGAATTGCATCAACTTCACTTATTTTCATTCTTGAACCTTGTATTGATCCAACGTACCATATATAGGTTGTGTGACACCAGCTTGGGCAACGAGAGACACACCTTGCTCAGGACTTCAGGCGAGTACATTTCTTTGATAGTTTTTAATTCATAATATTGTATATATGTATGTTCTAGAATTGTATACATTAATCCCGAAACAGTGATTTCATGGACTAGTACTATATGGATCCCGTCTGGAGATGTTATCCCCTACCGTATTCAGTGGGTACTCGTTTACATTGTATCTCATCATGTATATTGGATATTGATTATATTTCGTGTTCATACACTGCTCGTATTCAGTGTACTTATTCGTGTACACCCATCGCTCTTGTTCGATGGTTATGATATTCGTGTACATCCACTGATCGTGTTCAGCGGTTATATTTTCGTGTTCATAGCGTGTCGTAATTGGATCCATTGGTATTAGTTGGGGGTGGGAGAGTAGGATTTGATTATTTGATCAAAGCCATTGTTACATCGTGTACATTTTGGTTACATACCTCACTTATAATCGTCTTACCTTATCATGTTTACCCAACCCGATCACATAATAAACTTGTATTCTGAGGCACATTAGTTAGATTGCAATTATTTTATCATATTGTGATATTTATATTGTTGATCTATATTCTCATACATTACCTATATATCTATTATTCATTTATTCATATGTTTAGTGATCTTGTATTTTATTTCTATTATCGATTTATATGCTCGATTATGTTATTGAAACTGCTTTCAGAGGTATGTACTTTGCTCCAATCCTGACTGGATATATTTTTCCAGATGACTGACTTTTAGAGCAGTGTCCCATATTCTATGGGCCGCAGGACGGCGTACCTATAGATGATACTCCTATAGACCAGGAGGACTTAGTTGTAGCACCCGAGGAGGTCTAGTTTTATTTGTATTGGATTATATTAGACTATTCTTTTGGTGGATTCACAGTTTGTATTATTATTTCAGATTGTGGATTGTATCTTTATTCTTTCCTTCGCTATTATATTTGTGTATTATTCTTCCTTAGTTGGTTTTGTGATTGAGATTAGTTATTCATGTGAGATACCATATTGCTCCTCCGTTTGGAGTTGAGATGATTAACATGTACCATATTATATTGTTGAGATTTTAGATAGTTAAAAATAACCCAAATAACATTCTACCATAGATTCTGCGGCATAGACTGGGCGTAACCACGTACTCGTGCCTGAATATCCGGGTGCTGGTCGTGATACGTTTTATATATAGCCCGTGTTAGTCCCAAGCCGATCACATTATCTTACTAATATTTTAAGGCACATTTATATATATTGTTTCATTATTCCAGTTTATTACATTATTGTTCCTCACCATATTGTTCTCAGTTCCTGCCATTATTTACCATGATGCTTCTTTTCGTGATATATTCTAGTTCAGTTACTTCCATCATTTATTTTTATTGGTATTGCTGTTTCATAGTTTTTGTCAATTATTGGAATTGCTATTTGGGTTTTACTTTACTCTAATCCTGACTGGATATATTTTTTCAGATGATTCATTAGAGGACTGGTGTCCTACGTACTACGGGCCACAGGATAGCGAGCCAGTTGAGTTATCACCCGTAGAGCCTGTCGGGTTAGTACCATCAATTGATGAGGCATAGTTAGTTCATTCATGATATTGTATATGTCAGTTAGACTTTGGCATTGTATTATTATTTGATGTCTTGTGTTGAGATTAATCTTGGACTTGTGATGTATTCGTGACTTTATTTCTTTCCTTCTATTCTATATCGTGCCATATCTTCTCTAGTTTGTTATTGTGATTGAGTATTGTTTACCATTATCATATTATTCTCCATTTGGAAGTTGAGATATCTTGACAGGTACATTATATATATTGTGTGAGATGTTAGATAACATTGTTGACCTAGACAGCATTCTACTGTCGATGCTGCGGCATAGGCTGGATGTTCTCACGTAATTATGCCCTTACACTGGGTGTGGGCCTTGATAGCTCATATGCTCATTTTATGCGCTGTTGCTAGCGTGGTTGCATGCGCAGGCGTATAAGTAGGTGCTGAGCATGTGCATGTGTGGGCGTATGTGCAATCGATGAACAACTATGCACGGGCTATGTGTAGTTATGCGCGCATGTACGGATGGGCCTCTACACTGCTAGCTTATGCACACAAGAGAAGTCCGGTTGGGATATTACGGGCATATGCATAGAGAGCCCAGTTGGCGCATGATCCCATAGATTTTGGGATTTAAACTGTTATAGAAAATTGGGCTAGTATTTTAGATCTATTTTTTGTGGAATTTAAATTTAATTCATTCCTATCTTTTCATAATCAGTTGGTGGCCAAAATTAGGGTTAGGGTTTCTGTCCTCTTCTATAAATACTCTTTTCATGCCTCTTTGAGAACTTACTTAAAAAATGAGAGACGAAGATAGTTGCTACTACTATCGCTATTGGGGCCAGGGAGTTCGTGTGAGTCCATAAATAAGGTGACAACACATTCCAGAAGTTCTTCGTGAACTTGCTGGTTCTTGGAAGCAGATCGTGTGGAATAAATTTTGCTTTAAGCAACGGTGATCTTCATCAGCCTAGTAAGCAGTGACCCATCCTCTCTTTTTATCATTCTCTCTTTTTAATCTGTTTTGTCCGTGTGCAACTGCGTTTGCAAGAAAGAACAATAATGCTCTGATTATTGTAATTTTGGCAGCAAGTTATAATTTAAATTATTTTATAGTTGTTCTTTAGAATCGAGAATTAAGATGGCAAACGTGTTTGCTGGAACTTATGAGTTTCGACTACAACTTCAGGATCAAACAGAGGGTAGACTGTAAAGTTTGCTTAAACCTCTATTTTTGGCCCATTCTACCATCTTTTTATGCCTCGGGACACATATATATCATATTATAAACATAAAAATACATCTCCATGCCATGTTAAAATTATTAGAAATTTGTGTTTAACCTCGGTACCAAAGTTTGTCAAGCAAACCAAATTCGTTATAGGTTCCAGCCTCATTTTTAGCAGCCCTAGTAACTTAGAAAGGTCATAACTCCCAACTCAGAACTTTGTTTAATTTCCAATTTTTTTAAAAGAATTGTGTCGAAGTTAGATTTCTAAAAATATAAATTAATAGGAAAATTGTCTGTAACTTTCTGTAGAATTATTTGACTATCAGGTGTCTGAAAGACGAATATGTTTCAGTATTTTTGCGATTCTAGGAGTTTTCAGACACAAAAATATGATCCATTTGAAGTTTCAAAAAGCTGATGTGAAGGCCTACAACTTAGTTTAATCCCAGAATTTATGAAATAAGTCTAATAGGTATAATATTGGTTACAAGTAGAGGACAGACTATATGACATATGCTTATGCGAGTATTCTTAAAAATATGGACATTTATTTTACCAATAGACTAGAGATATAAGGTAGATAATATTGAGTAGTATTTAATTTAAGTTCCTTCTTTAGGATATTTGGGATCTGCAATAACTTTGGACGTGGACGTTGGCTTTTTTGCAGCAACCAGAAACAAACAAGTGTACCTTGCCATGTCGTATTGAGTTTTCTAATATATTACATAAATATTATTATTGTCCTATTTATTTGTGGTATATTGTGTCACCTTAGGGCCACTGTCGTTACTTCACGTCTGAGTTATACTCGGGTGCCGACGTCCATTAACGGTGTCAGATAACGATTCTAGAGATTGGCTTCACGATGTCATGATCGTGCAGATATTCTGCACGACAAACCTTAAGACACTTGATACGACATTTTATGAGAATATGTATTTGATATATTCATGGAGACTAGATTCTGCATCTTGCATTAGGATCGTGACGTGATATGTTACTATACTATACTAATTTTATGACTCGATGTACTAGATAGAGATCTTGATCTTGCATGTTATGGACATGAGATGTGAGGTTATATTGGGTGGGGAGAGCATACTCGGAGTATTGGGATACCTATTTTCATCATAGTTAACATGGAATTTGACCTGAGTTTCAGATTTTACATAGTTACTGCAGGTTCCCTAACGGAACCTGGAGATTTACTGAAGATGTCTATTCTGATCTTTAGATTTACACATTGGCGGTCTAGCGTACGAGTGATATTCTTATGTGCATATCACTTAGATGGTTACAGTAGATTACCTTTGAGTATTGTACATTTATACTGCTTACTTCTGGCATGCGGTTTTTGTACCTTGTTACGTCCTTCTGAGGACCTGGTTCCTTGCTAGTTTTGCAGCATAATCGGTCGTAAAGTTTTTTGGAGCTGTTGTTACATATCGCCTTGTCAAGCAGGCATTAGTATTAGTTACTTATATCATTTCTACCTTAGTTATGTTTACTTGTTCTTGTTGTTTACTCATCTGCTGATATAGCCTAGTTTTATAGACTTTTGCTATTTTTTTTGAGTCTAATCGAACAATTGTTGTTTGGGGTGCACACCATGATACATGTTGTCCTTTATTTTTTTTCCCTTGTGTATTGAGACTTAGAAATTTATTATATTATTTAGATAGTACAACTTATACGTATTTGAGTTGGACTGGAGTTCCCTAGATACGTAGCTGGTATGCTTACGTACTTTGGAACTCGGGCATGAGAAGAAGACTAGTGTGTGAGCAATACCCTATCCTGAGCCATGAAGTATCTTCTTCCTTTTAGTACTTGTTCTAATTTTTAATTTTGAGGACAAAATTATTTTAATGGGGATAGGATTGTAACTACCTAAATTTGGGAGAAGGGTATTTTTGTTACTTCACTATTATTTGATATTATATAGTTATAATAATATTAATATTAGTTAGTATGACTAAAATTGATTAAGTGTTAGTTAGAGTTAGTTAGTATTAATTGGTGTTAGTTAATGACTTTAGTTATTAGAATTAATTAGTACTAGTTAGCATGGATAAAATGTTCCTTCTATTCATTAAATTAGATTCCTCCCTCAACCAAAGATCATATTCATGACAACTCGTAGAGCCAATTAGGAAATAGAGAAGGACATTCAAGACATTTCATCATAACCTTATGCCCTAATAGGGGCCGGCCCTAAATATGAACTAATCCCCTCATTGTTTATCATTTATTAGCCTCCTTCTTACCCAAAGTGACTTCTTTCCTAATTCATCCAATCCCTACCAATTTTCCTAATCACATCTACCCATTCTCATCCATTCCAATCCCCATGGAGGCCTAGAAATATTAGAGTGCAAGGAGAAACTGGAGAGGAGCTTAGCAAGGAGGGATTGTGTCCACAAACTTTTATTATGTCCATTAGAAGAGTTTTATTGGGTACCAACTCCCAATAGGTAAATTTCTATCCTTACATCAATTTCTATATTAGATTATCATTTTGAGCCTCTAGGAACCCACCCATGGCTAGGTACAACCCAATATGTGATGAACTAGGTAGTAGAGGCCTCTATTTTGATTGTTCTAGGTATTTTTATGGCAAATTTAGGAAAATTCCAAATTATGCCCTCCAAGTGTTTGATTGGTGTCCTCAATAGGACTATTAGTATCTAATTATGTTTGTAGTAGTGTACTTGTGTCCATAAATGGATACGTAGAGGCCGTTTTATGATACGCCATGATATGTATGGTTAGGTTTAGTATTTTCTTGGTATTAGTGTCCATTAGTGTCCATTTCTTTATATTATGTTAAATCTATTATTTATATATATAATTATCTCATATATTATATTATGTGGTGTTTCATTGTGTTTGGGATTGATATCATAGTATTTGATAGGTGTATCACTCTAGTATCTTAGCGTGATACTTGAGTATCATAGTGGTGCACACTAAGTATTTGATAAATTATTTGTATTGGTTGTGGTAGAGTTGTTGTGATATTTTGATGATGGGTGGTTGGTATCACATACTTGTATATTGGTGTATTAATTGTGTGTAGTTGTATAGTGTTGGTAGGTGCTTTAGAATGTTCTGTGTGTATGTTTGTTGTGCACTAAATATACATACCTGAGAGGGGTTGTTGATGTGTTGGTATTGTATTAGTGTGTGATGCATTATGGTAGAGTGTTATTCTTGGTGTGATGGTAGGAAGAGTGTGTATTAGTGTGTGTGTGTGTGTGTGTGTGTGTGTGTGTGTGATAGTATAGTAGTATAGTGATAAGGTTGGGTGTAGAGATGAATGATATCAGTACACTGCTGCCTTGGTGACAACAGGATGGGGGATCGATTTACAGGTAGTTGCCCTGCCAGGTTCAGCAATAGTGCTACAATAGGGAGCTCTTGCAAGATTTTAAGGAGGTAGTAGTATGTTGTGAGGGGTAGAGGAGAGGTTGCAAACCTGGTTTATTGATAGAAGCAAGATAATCACTACATTGCTCCAATAGTGCTGTACTGTAATGGCTTAGGCCTGTGTCCAACATGCTCGGGCAAGGGGATTCTGTGTGGGGATGTCATGCAGTATGTGTGGTGATCGGGTTCTCTAATGAAGGGAAAGTGAGGCCTGTGTTGAGGCTATACACAACAATTGCTGTGTTTAGGGATAACAACAACAGTAGAGTATAGATTATGTGCAAACTACAGTGGGTAATGCAACAACTTGCTATAGAGTTTGGGGTTCTGATGCAGGGGGTAAAAGAAGATTACAGTAGAAAGATAGTAAAGAGCATCAGCAGCAGACATGACCTGCAGATCAGTGAGCAGCACTGTAAAATGGAGTACATTCTAAGCAACAGTCGTGTGGGTGTTATGGTATCCAATGTAGTATGTAACTGAGGAAGGTATGTGTCTGGATATACCTTAAAGTGCATTAGTGTATAACTGTATCAGTAATTTGAGTGTCAATGTGTGTATAAGTGAGAGTTTCATATGTTGAGTGTGTATCATGGGTAGAGTATTAGTGAGTGCATAATTAGGTTGGCTAGTGTATTAGTTGGAAGTAAGCAAGTGCAAGTGTGAGGTAGTGATGTTGTGAATGTAAGGTTAAGAGAGTGTGGTATTTGTGCAAGTGAGGGTAAGTTAATGGAAAGGGTTAGAGTGAGTATATGTGGTGCAGTCTAGGTAAGTATCTTGTGATACTTGAGTGGTAGTATCACATGATACTTGTGAATAGTACCATGATGCACTATGCCAATGTGTAGGGTATGAGTGAGTTAGAGTATAGTATCCCAGAGTGTTGGTATCTACCAAGTATCAAGGATTTGTGATAAGGATAAGGTATTGATACTAGGATACTAGGTAGTGGACTAGTTATGAGGTAAGGTAATAGGTAATGGATAAATGACTAGGTAATAGAAAAATAGTTAAGTTACTTTATGATACTAAGATATATAAGAGTCTATATAGGAAATATGATATATAGTATATCCATAACTAACAAGTATGACCTAGAAACATAGAATTAGTAAGTATTGACTAATATAACTATATAGACCAACTAGGTAGGTAACTTGAAACCAAAAATTAGGTAAAAACCTAGTTTAACTCCAATGACCTAGTATTGACTTAGAAACCTAGAATGTGGCCTAGTTAAGCTTATTAACGATTCCAAATCACCTATTTGACATAGAAATTCATATATAGGTCTTTGAGGCACCATTTTTGGCCTAGAAAATCATATTAGTGAATTTTTACTCATTTCTCATTCATTACACCCAATTGATATGATATTTTTTATTTAGATGTGTGTGAAATCAACTCGAATAACGAGTTATACTTGTTGCTCAGGACCACAGGTGAGTATATTCTTTGATAGTTTCCTTATTTCATAGCCTCTATATTTCATGTATTTAGTATTGAGATATTTGATTCTTGACACGATGGTTTCACGGATTGGTATACGTGGATCTTGATCATGAGATATTATTATCGTGGTTACTCAGTGATCGCTGTGTCATGCTTTATAATTACTCAGTAATTATCGTGATATCTTAGTGATTATATAGGCCATAATCATAGTGCTTGATATTATAGACCGTACAGTGTAGTATTATAACGTATCATGATTTAGATCCGTATACTAGTCGAGGGTTGGGAAAGTATTAGTGGATATGTGATCATACCTTATAGCCCATGATTTAGTATAGCCCGTGATAGTTAGCAGATCATGCAACTCACGCGTGATCACGCTAGCTCACCTTTTATATATAGCCCGTGTTAGGCCTAAGCCGATCACATTATCTTACTAATATTTCAAGCACATTTATTATTATTATTTCCTTTATTCTATTTTATTCTATTTTTATTTCTCACCATATTATTCTCAGTTTATTGCCAGTATTTATCATGATGCTTTTTCTCATGATATATGCTAGTTCAGTTACTTCCATCATTTATTTTCATTATTATTGTTGTTTCATAGTTTCTGTCAATTATTGGAACTGCTATTTGGGTTGTACTTTTCTCTAATACTAACTGGATATATTTTTTAGATGATTTATTAGAGGACTGGTATCCTATGCACTATGGGCCACAGGATGACGAGCTAGTTGAGTTATCTCCCGTAGAGCATATCGAGTTAGTACCAGCAGTCGATGAGACTTAGCTAGTTTATTAATGATATTGTATATGTCAGTTAGACTTTGGCATTGTATTTTTATTTGAGATCTTGTGTTGTGATTAGACTATTGAACTTGTGATGTATTTTGACCTTTTTTTTCTTCTATTCTATATCGTGCCATAACTTCCTCTAGTTTATTATTATGATTGAGTATTGTTTACCATTATCATATTATCAAATTATCCTCTATTTGGGAGTTGAGATATACATTATATATATTGTGTGAGATATTTAGATAGTATTATTGACCTAAATAACGTTATACTGCTGATGCTGCGGCATAGGATGGACGTACCCACATACTCATGCCCTTATATATGGTGCGGGCCGTGACACGTACCCTAAGCCATGCTTGGTATTATGGTAGTAATCCTCGGACTTGCCTACAGGAGCCTGCAGATGTAGAGGAAGCAGTCATCCTTTGTCGTGGTTCACGCCCCTAGCGGCTTTCAGATCGTATCCCATCTTCTGAATAAGGAGCGTGGTTTGAGAACTGTACCTGTAAAGTGGTATTCTGTTGGTATTGAGTTATGGCACCAGTTTCTCTGGGACGGAGGATTGGGACTTTCCACTCTGCCAAAGATGATGAGTTTGTCTCCCCTCTTCCTTGTTGGAACTATAAAGTGGGAGTTTTGGCTGGGGAGAACTCGGTTGACGCATAGGTGGTAGTCACCTGTGTATCCAGGTGAAAGCCAGATTGTGCTCCCTGGAATATAATGTGTTAGATGTGCTACATCTGAGTAGTTTAAAGATAGCCCTTTTTTTATAAAATAAGGTATCTTTTCCTCAGGAATTACATCGTTAAGAGAACGGACGTTAGCATGAGCGGCTATATACTCCTCTAATTTGTCCTTCCCGAGATCTACCCTAGTGCGAGCGATGGATTTGGAGGTCTCATACGCAGCTTTACCACTAGAGGTTCAAAAGTCGTAGTAGGTGCCTATTACGCCCCAGTACCGGAATATGGAGACGGATATGGTCAGCTATCCTGTACAAGGTATAGAATATCGTACGGTGGTCATGACTGAAACTAGACAAGGGGGTACATACTACAAGTAAGTCACTTAGGGTCATATAGAATATCTATTGTCTCAATCAGTCAAATAAAAATAGTAAACATAGAACATATATGACAAGAAAGTAAGACATCCCAAACGCTATGCCACAACAATCAAGAAATCAACTGTACAAAAATGAGAAGGTTGGCAGAGTAACAAGAGTACATGACTATGATCAGTTGTAGTCTGATTAATTACAATCATGTAGAGAACTAAATATCCAGATCCATGGCTAACAAGTGCCGATGGCTAAACGCCCAAAATGAGTAAAATATAAAATAACAAGCAGGGGGAGAAGAGACCTACTCGTTTCCCTTAGGGGCCATCCGCCTGGTGCATGCCATTGTTCAGGAGAAAGTATGCTTGATCTTCGGATGCTGGCTCTAAATCTGGCCATGCAAAATAAGTGGGGTTAGACCCCAAATAGCAAGTACCGTAAAGGAAGCACAAATGCAAAAATAAAACCAGGTTATAAAATATATATATATATATATATATATATATATATATATATATATATATATATATATATATATATAGTCCTGTCTCGTAGTTTTGGTTTATAGCCTATCGTGACACAATAATCTAACCCTATAACCAAACTAGGACGGGTTAAACCATTGCACCATGATAGTCCATGTCCCTAGACTATTTGACAGCAGATATAGTACACAAACACGCTCAGTTACATAATCGGCCAATCATTTGTATGGCTTACTAGATGGAGTCTGGGTTATCCCAGAGATATTATGCATATAAAAATCCTCATATCGAACCAGGTACTAGCAGGGTTAGACGAGCCACGAATTACCATATAGCACATAGTAATTTGCACTGGTCCCTCATAAGGCCACCGTGCTTAGATCGCATAGAACACATAGTATCATATAATAGTCGGATATTGCCATCTACTAATAAGGATTTAAATAATATCCATGGGGACTAGCCTGCATACCCCAATTCAGATGACTGGAGGTGGCTAGTTAGGTATGATATCGAGATTCCATTCCCTCCCAAAACTCTACAAGTTTAGTTGCCTAGTTAACCCTAATATTACCTGGAATCACATGGTTTGATCACATGGTATTCCCCTTATATGACGTACCATAGTACGGCCACGCTAGTTATGAATCCACTTTGTCACTTGATAGTTTAATTTGGATTCACCCCAGCATGATGCAACAATCAACAAATCCAAGCCATACTTGGTCATTGACTAACCCTTATGTCCATGTTGGAGATTGAGTCATATTATATGTCACGTAGCGCATAGATACACTGTAGTATAAATATGTAATATAATCATGTAGGAACACTTAGTATGTAGGAATATATAGCAGGTAGTAAGTGTATCATTACGGATACAAGTGGTCGGGTCATGACGCATAAATGGGTATAATACTTTTGTGGTCATCAAAGTCACACATATAACTCATAAAATCCAAAGGAATATTCAACCAAAACTAGTCCAATAAAACGTGTACAAGGGGCTGTATGCGCAGAAGGATCAAGGCTGCATGAGAAGTCAGGTTACATGATAATCCTGGCCGCATGGAGTCATGCCGCGTAGGGTTATGCCGCATGGAGTCAGCGTTAGGTCTACTCCTCGGGATAAGTGATAAAGCGACGAAAAATAAATAAAGTGTCAGTGATGTGACGTAAAGTGTGATATGACATAAAGTATGTTAGAAAGAAAAGACAACCATAAAAATATGTGTTATAATTTCAGAGTCATGCATACAAGGATGGTGGTCGCATACTCTGTTTGACGCATAAGTGTCGATGTCGCATGGGTTTCGATGCCGCATAGAGTGTTTGGACTTAGCAAAATTGTCATTCGTTCAGCGAGTGAACAAAAGTGTTCAAGGACACTTGTGTGATGGCAGTCATGCGTCCAACAAGATGGACTCATGCTGGTTAATATATGACAAAAGTTCTGGCCGCATAATCCTCTCGGGCCGTATAGCACTCTTAGCCGCATAGCTCGCTGGCCGCATGAAGATTTCGTCTTCTCCAATAGCAGGTTTAGCTATGGCGAAAACTCCAAAAAACTGAAATTGTTTTCTTTATAAAACTATATTTTAACTGAGAATTGAGTGAACCAAAAGACAAAATGTTCGAAATGAAGTGTTTCATCCTTCCCCAAAACTATTTTTTGAAAATACTATGTTTTAGTAGATCAAAACCACCAAAAACTCAAGGAACCCATGAAACCCTAAGTTAGAAAAGTAGATCTAAGCAAATATATCCATCAAAACCGAGAACTCCAAGTATTAAATGTGGTCAAAATCATCATAAACACAAAATAGACTAATAAAATACAAGGAAAGAACAAGAAACAAAAATTAAAAGGTTTCTCCATGTAGTACAAGGTGTACTTGCATAGAAATGAAAGAAAGAGGGAAAATAAAGAATGAGGGAAGAGAGAGAAATAAGTTAGCTTATATATATAGAATTTGAGGTTTAGACCATGGGTTCAAATTTATGAATAAACCAACCCATAAATAAACAATGAACCATGCTAAACCAGAGAATGGGTCAAGTCTCCATTCATGCAACCTAATGATCATGTGAGCAAGAAATACTCTAAGCAGGAATAAATACAAACCTAAAAAAATATTTTAGGATCGAGGAGTGACATCTCTACTGTAAACCCCCAGAATTTTCAAATTATTAAATCTTGGATTTTTCCTAATTTTTTGGAATTTTCTGGGAATTTTCTGAAATAAAAAATCAAGGTTCTTAATTATTAAATAATTTTAATTGTTAATAAATAATATTAAAATATCATGAAAATAATATTTTTGGGTGTAAAATGGAAAACTGGACTTAGGGTAATTTTTCTGGATTTTTCTGGGCCTCAGACCTATTTTTAAATGCCTAAAAACAATTTTTTTATAATTAATTAACTGTTTTTAAATTATTATTATTATTATTATTATTATTATTATTATTATTATTATTTTTATTATTATATTTTATTCCAGCCCAGCAGCCCGGCCCGGCCCATTGGGCCCGAGCCCGGCCCAGCCCTCTCGCGGGTCGGGTCGGATCCGCCAGACCCGCCCGACCGCGACCCGCAACCCGTTGACCACGTTTCCCCCCCCGTACCGCGTCTCGCGGCGGAGCCGCCGCCTCCGGCCCGCTCCGCCCGCGTCAGCCCCACGTCCCCGCTCCGCTCCGCTTTCCCCGCCCTCGCCTCCGCCATCCCCGGCCGACCCAACGCCCCTCTCCTCTATATAAGCCCATCGTCGGCCGCCCTCGACTCACTCGCCCAGTCAACGTGCCGCCCGCCTGAGCCCGTCCTCCTCCCGTCCAGCCCCTCGCCACCGCCGTGAGCCGCCGCCCTCTCCTCCTCTTCCCTCCACCGCCTCCGGCGTCCAGCAGCAACGGAGGCCAGCAGCAGCAGCGGCAGCCAGCGCCTCCGGCCGTCGCCCGTCGACTCCGCCGCCACCAGCCGCCGCCCCAGCTCCCCTCGGCGAACCGTCCCCCGCCCTCGCCGACGCATCTCCGGCCGGTCCCCGCCGTCCACGGCCAGGAAATCCGCAAACCCTAATTCCCAAATTCCGTGTTGGATACGACACGGACACGAGAATTTCCGGGTTTTCTAAGCCCTGTTCAGGTACTCATATCTTGCTCCTCGCTGCCCCATTTTCAATTCCGTAAATTTCTATGCGAAGCCTGTATGACCCTCTCGGTGCCCGGATAAACTGTTCGGGGCATCGCGTCCTGTGGTGATCGCACACCGCGATCCAAAAACAGGAAAAACTAGACCCTGTTTCACCCCGGAACTGAGTGCGCCCCGCCAAACGGGATGACTTGGTCGTGTGCGGTCTTCACAGATACGTGCGCATCATCGATACGGATGTGTGAGATTTCGTGGAAGCTGATTCGGGTGTGCGTGCACACCGGAATCAACGCGTATCTGCGGACATCGCCCGGTATCCAACTTTTCGGTAATTTACCCTAACTTCTTGTACACTCTTCAGATCGAGACGAAACTTATGCCATCAGACTCGTAGCGATACGCTGGTCCTGTGGGTCAAGTTTGGTTCGATTCTGAGAACGTTGACAAAATCGTGTGTCGTAGGCCCCATAGGCCCCGCTCGACGGGCGATTTTGTGTTCGGCTCATCGAAATCCAAATCTGGAAGTTCCGTTGGGTTCGTATCAGCGTTCCTGACCTGTTGACACTAAGTTTGGTGAATTTGGAGACTTTTGACCCGGACACATTTTTCGGTGCAAAGCGGGCCCACCGGCGGACCCCGTTTTGACCCAAAACTGCCGTTTTTGCCCTTGTCTCCAAATTGGACCCAAGGACAGGCATTTTTAGCTATTTGACATCTTCTAAGCGTGATGGTAATGTCTATTTCAGCTTTTGGACTCATCTCAGGAAATTTTCCCCAAGAACCAAATTAATCAGATCCAAACAACAGGCAAGTACCTGCACTTCAAGTTAAATCTTTATATTGTGATAATTAATTCCCTGCTTTACTAGTACCCTTGATGATTACACCTAGTATTAGAAATACTGGATTTCATGTCTTGAATATTGAAGTTCCTGTCTTGTTTTTCATGTCGGGTGGGAGAATACTAGAAGGCATGTAGTTTACC
The DNA here is from genome assembly GCA_036927795.1 of Iris macrosiphon. NCBI lineage: Eukaryota > Viridiplantae > Streptophyta > Magnoliopsida > Asparagales > Iridaceae > Iris > Iris macrosiphon. Next base: position 78,321,235 of record JAYESA010000004.1, on the reverse strand, counting down.
CTTCCCCTTGTCATATTTAATAGCTGTTGGTACGCGACTGTACCTCAGCCGGATATCAATTTTCCCTGTTTAATAGCCGTTCATGACGGTCAGATTAGCCTTATAAACCCCTACATGCCAACTATGTATTCTAAAAACAAACACAAGTTCACACGGATAGTTTTTTGGTCATGTTATATTTCTTGCTGACTGTTGTAGTTTCACTTCCTGTTTTATTTAGTTCTATTTTCTCATATTCCTGTTTACAGCATTAACTCTGAGATATTGATGTTCTCTTATGCAGTTCTCAACATGATATTCAATTTAATTGTCATAAATATTTAGTTTAACTTTGTTTTGCACTATGTACTTTGCTCCTTTTCTGACTGGATCTGTTGATTTAGGCGATGATGAGGACCTTGCCCCTACTTATTATGGTCCCTATGAGGGTACATATGATACTTATGAGGAGCTAGATCCCACCCAGGAAACCCCTGCTGCAGAGTAGCTAGCAGTAGCTATCTTTTATTTCTGTTTCTTATCTTAGTAATCGGGTTTGTCCCCAATTTCATTCTGAATTTCTGTACTAAAACATTTGAATCTGTTATCGTATTTATTTCAGTTGCAATCTTAAGTTTCTGTTCTCATTATTATCTTGCCTATGTTAATTGTGAATGAGCTAGTTTAGTAAATCTGGAATTGACCTAGACAGCGTACTACCGCCGACTCTGCGGCGTAGGCTGGACGTACCCACGCACTCGTGCCCGAATTTCTGGGTGTGGGTCGTGACACATTTTTGTGGTGGCCCATGCAGGTCCTATCCTAAAATAGGGTAATACCCTAGGACAGGGTATGGAATAAGATTGAGGATTCTAGGAAAAGCTCATTCACGGTATAGGGTCCTTATTTCAATTCTTGATATCATTTCTGCTCAATTTTCCTATCACTTTTGATTTCCAAGTAATCTATTCTGATCTTCCTATCCCTTAATCTTTCAGAATGGTCCAGACAAGGAACACAGTAGGAGGCACATCAGAACCAGCTGAGCAGAATATGCCCGAGACTCTTGCACTCCCGCCGCCTCCATCTGTTCCGGCAGTTACTCTAGATGGGGCACAACTACTTGGAGTATTACAAGGATTGGTGGAATCCTAGGAAGAACAGACTGCACTTCTACGGACCAGCCTCTCAGAAGATCTTAAGTCCCAGGAGTTATCACTCAAGAGGCCAGGGAGTGCCAAAGACTTCAAGAATCTTAGACCCCTGGAATTCTACGGAACTGAGGGCATTCTCTATGCCGATGGGTGGATAGAGAATGTCGAGAGACTCCTGAAGACTGCTCGGGTTCCTGATGATCTTAAAGTGGAGTCCACAAGCCTGCAACTGTCCGACATTGCTCGAACCTGGTTCAGAGATGAACCCCAAATATCTGCTCCTGACCTCACCTGGGAGGACTTCAAGAGGCTATTCAAAGAGAAATTCTACCCGAAGTGGCTCGGAAAGCTCTCGAAAGCCAATTCGAGAGACTGGAACAAGGTAACCTGTCTGTTGATGAATATACTGCTGAATTTAGCAGGTTAAGCCACTTTGCGGAGTACATAGTTCGTACCCCGGAGGACAGAGCCCGTAGATTCAAGAAGGGGCTATCTCCGGATATTCGCCTTGCTGTCACCACCAGCCGAGCTCGCACCTATGAAGAAATCCTGAGCGTGGCACAAGGCGTTGAGAGAGATATGGGGCATAAACTGAAACGAGAGAGAGATACCGGAAATGCGGGACCCAACAAATGCCCTTTTTAACAACAACAACAACAACAGCAGAGGGCCCCGCAGCAAACTCAGCGTCCTCTCCCTCGAGCTCCAGCACCCCAACACCAGGCTCAAGAACAGAACCAACAAGCTGCTGCTTGTAACTTTTGCCAAAAACCAGGTCATACTTGGCAAGTCTGCAGGAAGAGGCTAGGTGCCTGCCTCTACTGCGGCTCAGCAGCGTATCAAATGAGGGACTGTCCTGCTGCTCAAGGACGCACCGTTGCACCAAAGGCTCCAGTCCAGGCCAGGGCCCCAGCAGCACAACAGAGGGGACCCCTGCTTCCAACACAACAACAACGCTTTGCTCAGCACCAACAGCAGCAACAGAGGGGTGCACCGCAGCAAGGCCGTGCTTATGCAATGACTCTGGAAGAAGCTGAAGCCACAGCAGACGTGATCACAGGTTCTGTGCTTATAAATTCAATACCATCTATTACTTTATTTGACTCTGGAGCTTCACATTCATTCATGTCAGTAGATTTCCTTATGAAGCATAGTTTAATCACTAAACCCCTTAGGAATTGTTATAAGATCATTACCGGTGGAAGAATCATCCCGGTTAGTGATGCCTGTAACAATTGTCCTATTACATTGTGTGGAAGAGAACTGTATGCTAGGCTACTTGTAATGCCAGTTCCCTATTTTGATATTATACTGGGTATGGATTGGTTAAGTCAACATCATGTCACTATAGACTGCCACAGAGGTAGTGTAATCTTCAGGCCCCCTGACAAGCCAGAATTTGAATTTGCTAGAGGTTCTAGAGAAATAAGTAATAACAAAATTTATGGAGCCCTAGTAACAGAAGAAGTGCCACTACCTATCATCTCTGAATACCTTGATGTCTTCCCTGAGGATCTCCCAGGCTTACTCCCAGACCGAGAAGTTGAATTCTCTATTGACTTAGTGCCAGGAGCAGCACCAGTATCTCAAAATCCCTACAGAATCAACAAGAAGGAGATAATAGAACTAAATGAGCAAATCAAAGAACTAGAAGACAAATGCTTCATTAGGTCTAGTGTCTCACCCTGGGGAGCTCCAGTATTATTTGTGCCCAAGAAGGACGGAACATCCCGAATGTGTATTGACTATAGGGCATTGAATGCCTTAACAATTAAGAATAAGTATCCCCTGCCCAGGATAGATGACTTATTTGATCAGTTGAGTGGAGCTCGGGTATTTTCAAAGATTGATTTGAGGTCTGGTTACCACCAAGTAAGGGTGAGAAAGGAAGACATCCCTAAAACTGCTTTCAATACCCGGAACGGACACTACGAATTTTTAGTAATGCCGTTCGGGTTGACGAATGCACCGGCTGTTTTTATGAACTTGATGAACAAAGTATTTCAGCAATATCTAGACAAATTTGTAGTGGTCTTTATTGATGATATTTTGATCTACTCCAAGACCCCCGAAGAACATGAAGAACATTTGAGGTTAGCATTGGAGACTTTGAGGAAGGAAAAACTTTATGGAAAATTATCTAAATGTGCCTTCTTCCTAGACAAAGTAGAATTCTTGGGACATGTTGTGACTGGAGATGGAATAGCAGTAGATCCTAAAAAGATAGCGGCAGTAGAATCCTGGCCCCCTCCAGACTCTGTAGCAGAGATTAGAAGCTTCCTGGGACTAGCTGGCTACTATCGGAAGTTTGTGAAGGACTTTGCAAGAATTGTGGAGCCCATGACAAAATTAACAAGGAAGGATGAAGAGTTCACCTGGACTGATGAATGTCAGCATGCTTTTGAGGAATTGAAGAAAAGGCTGACTACTGCCCCTATTCTGACCTTACCTTCTGGAACCGGAGGTTTCGCTATTTATAGTGATGCTTCTGGAAAAGGTCTAGGTTGTGTATTGGAGCAGAACAAGAAAGTAATAGCATATGCCTCTAGACAGCTTCGACCCCATGAAAAGAACTACCCAACTCATGATTTAGAATTGGCAGCTGTCATTTTTGCTCTTAAACTATGGAAGCATTATCTTTATGGAGAAAAGGTGGAAATATTTACAGACCATAAAAGTTTAAAATATATCTTCACTCAGAAAGAGCTGGACATGAGGCAAAGAAGGTGGCTGGAACTAATGAAAGACTTTGATATCACCCTTCAATATCATCCTGGGAAGGCCAATGTAGTTGCTGATGCTCTAAGCAGATATCCTATGGCGATGTACTTGACTATGGACAGACACCTGCTAGAGAACTTGGAAAGTTTAGGTATTGAAGTAATTATCCCAGGAAAAGAAGGCTAAATGATGAACTTGCAGATTCAGTCTACTTTAATAGACAAGATCAAGGAGATTCAGTTTCAAGACGAAGGCCTGCGAAGCCTTCGAGGTCAAGTGCAAGCTGGATTAGTGGAAGATTTCAGAATTCATGAAGATGGATCACTGAAGCATGGCGATAGATTATGCGTACCTCAAGGAGACATAAGAGAAAAAATTATGCAAGAGGCGCACAGATCGCAATACTCTATACATCCAGGAGCCAACAAGATGTACAAGGACCTGAGGACGCATGTTTGGTGGCATGGCATGAAAAGAGAAGTAGCCAGGTTCGTATCTCGTTGTTTAGTGTGCCAGCAAGTCAAGGCAGAAAGACAAAGACCTGGAGGATTGCTTCAACCACTACCCATTCCGGAGTGGAAGTGGGAACATATTATAATGGATTTTGTTTCCGAACTTCCAAGGACACCTAGTGGAAAGGATGCAATTTGGGTGATAGTAGATAGACTGACCAAGTCTGCACATTTTCTACCCTTCAAAGTAGGGCTATCTACAGAGAAGTTGGCAGATTTATATATCAGACATATTATTAGGCTGCATGGAGTTCCAGTAAGTATTGTCTCCGACCGAGATTCAAGATTCACCTCTTACTTCTGGAAGAGCTTACAAGCCAGCTTGGGGACTCAACTCAAATTCAGCACAGCTTATCATCCCCAAACCGACGGACAATCGGAACGTACAATCCAGACACTTGAAGATATGCTCCGTACATGTGTTCTGGATTTTGGAGGATCCTGGAAAGACTATCTACATCTGGTGGAGTTCTCTTATAATAACAGTTACCAAGCAAGTATTGAGATAACTCCATTTGAAGCTCTGTATGGACGAAGATGTCGTACCCCGCTATCATGGGACGACGTTGGAGAAAGAGCCCTGCTGGGACCAGAGATGGTGATCGATTCAGCTGAGAAGGTAAAGCAAATAAGGGACAGACTTCGAGTGGCTCAAGACAGGCAACGACATTGGGAAAATAGCCACCGAAGGCCCTTGGAATTTGAGGTAATTAAATTTATGAAATTCAAGTCAATTTAAACATTTTGATTATGGAACTAAGACTTGATTATGACTTTGTTAAAGGTTGGAGAACTGGTATTCTTGAAGATTTTTCCGACTCATGGCACCATTAGGTTCGGAAGGAGTGGAAAACTCAGCCCAAGATTTATTGGACCTTTTGGCATTCAGGGGAAAATCGGAGAAGTGGCATACCGACTGGCATTGCCACCCTCTCTGGATGGAGTCCATAACGTCTTCCACGTGTCGCAGCTGAGAAAGTACGTGTCAGACCCCAGCCACATTTTGGATCACTCAGAACTCGAAGTAGGCCCAAGTCTGACTTACCAAGAGCAACCCGTGGAGATACTGGATCGATCGGAGAAAGTTCTACGGAACCAGGTCATTTTCCTGGTTCGCGTAGCTTGGAAGCACTATTCTCCCGGCGAATCCACCTGGGAGCGAGAAGACGAGATTAGAGAGCGATACCCCTATCTTTTTGAACCCTGAGGTATATTTTATTTCTCGGCCTTTCCTTTCGTGCCATTGTTATTCTTAAATTTCGAGGACAAAATTTTTGTAAGTTGGGTAGGTTGTAAACCCCCAGAATTTTCAAATTATTAAATCTTGGATTTTTCCTAATTTTCTGGAATTTTTTGGGAATTTTCAGAAATAAAAAATCAAGGTTCTTAATTATTAAATGATTTTTATTTGTTAATAAATAATATTAAAATATCATGAAAATAACATTTTTGGGTGTAAAATGGAAAACTGGACTTAGGATAATTTTTTTGGATTTTTCTGGGCCTCAGACCTATTTTTAAATGCCTAAAAACAATTTTTTTATAATTAATTAACTGTTTTTAAATTATTATTATTATTATTATTATTATTATTATTATTATTATTATTATTATTATTATTATTATTATTATTTTTATTATTATATTTTATTCCAGCCCAGCAGCCCGGCCCGACCCATTGGGCCCGAGCCCGGCCCAGCCCTCTCGCGGGTCGGGTCGAATCCGCCAGACCCGCCCGACCGCGACCCGCAACCCGCTGACCACGTTCTCCCCCCCGTACCGCGTCTCGAGGCGGAGCCGCCGCCTCCGGCCCGCTCCGCCCGCATCAGCCCCACGTCCCCGCTCCGCTTCGCTTTCCCCGCCCTCGCCTCCGCCATCCCCGGCCGACCCAACGCCCCTCTCCTCTATATAAGCCCATCGCCGGCCGCCCCCGACTTACTCGCCCAGCCAACGTGCCGCCCGCCTGAGCCCGTCCTCCTCCCGTCCAGCCCCTAGCCACCGCCGTGAGCCGTCGCCCTCTCCTCCTCTTCCCTCCACCACCTCCGGCGTCCAGCAGCAACGGAGGCCAGCAGCAGCAGCGGCAGCCAGCGCCTCCGGCCGCCGCCCGTCGACTCTGCCGCCACCAGCCGCCGTCCCAGCTCCCCTCGGAGAACCGTCCCCCGCCCTCGTCGGCGCATCTCCTGCCGGTCCCTGCCGTCCACGGCCAGGAAATCCGCAAACCCTAATTCCCAAATTCCGTGTCGGACACGACACGGACACGAGAATTTCTGGGTTTTCTAAGCCCTATTCAGGTACTCATATCTTGCTCCTCGCTGCCCCGTTTTCAATTCCGTAAATTTCTACGTGAAGCCTGTATGACCCTCTCGGTGCCCGGACAAACCGTTCGGGGCATCGCGTCCTGTGGTGATCGCACACCGCGATTCAAAAACAGGAAAAACTAGACCCTGTTTCACCCCGGAACTGAGTGCGCCCCGCCAAACGGGACGACTTGGTCGCGTGCGGTCTTCACAGATACGTGCGCGTCGTCGATACGGACATATAAGATTTCGTGGAAGCTGCTTCGGGTGTGCGTGCACACCGAAATCAACGCGTATCCGCGGACATCGCCCCATATCCGACTTTTTGGCAATTCGTCCTAACTTCTTGTACACTCATCAGATCGAGACAAAACTTACGCCATCGGACTTGTAGCGATACGCTGGTCCTGTGGGTCAAGTTTGGTTCGATTCTGAGAACGTTGACGAAATCGCGTGTCGTGGGCCCCCCAAGTCCCGCTCGACGGGCGATTTTGTGTTCGGCTCATCGAAATCTAAATCTGGAAGTTCCGTTGGGTTCGTATCAGTGTTCCTGACCTGTTGACACTAAGTTTGGTAAATTTGGAGACTTTTGACCTGGACACATTTTTTGGTGCAAAGCGGGCCCACCGGCGGACCCCGTTTTGACCCGAAACTGTCGTTTTTGCCTTTGTCTCCAAATTGGACCCAAGGATAGGCATTTCTAACTATTTGACATCTTCTGAGCGTGATGGTAATGTCTATTTCAGCTTTTGGACTCATCTTAGGAAATTTTTCCCAAGAACCAAATTAATCAGATCCAAACAACAGGCAAGTACCTGTACTTCAAGTTAAATCTTTATATTGTGATAATTAATTCCCTGCTTTACTAGTACCCTTGATGATTACTCCTAGTGTTAGAAATGCTGGATTTCATGTCTTGAATATTGAAGTTCCTGTCTTATTTTTCATGTCGGGTGGGAGAATACTAGAAGGCATGTAGTTTACCCTTCCCCTTGTCATGTTTAATAGCTGTTGGTACGCGACTGTACCTCAGCCGGATCTTGATTTTCCCTGTTTAATAGCCATTCATGACGGCCGGATTAGCCTTATAAACCCCTACATGC
>JAYESA010000004.1:78080969-78308469 GCA_036927795.1 Iris macrosiphon | reverse complement strand
ACCCTGTTTAACCTTGCTTTTCGTAATAGGTCCTTGCGACGCCAGTCTGGATCTCGATCCTCACTAGTTGCTCAGGACGTCAGGCGAGTATCTACCTCTGATTATTTCTATTTCATGATAGCATACATATCACCTGTTCTAGAACTGTGATACTTGATTCTGACACATTGTTTCATGAGTTGGTACTAGTTGGATCCCGTCATGAGATGTTATCTCCCTTACCGTGTTCAGCGGGTACTCTATCACGTGTATTTCATCATGTGCTTCGGGTATTGATTCTCATGTGCTATCATGTGCTTCGTGTGCTCTCGCCTTCATGTGCGCGAGTTATTTATCATGTACGTAGCATGTTGTGGTTGGATCCAAGAGTATTAGTGGGGGAGGGGAGTAGGAGTTGGTTATGTGATCAAAGCCAAACAGTATTCATGTGTATGTCGGTTATGCAAATCACGCATAACGGAGTTATCGTAGATTATTCATGTGCAACCTAAGCCGATCACATAACGAACTTGTGCTCAAGGCACTTAGCTACTATTCCTATTTTCTCACATGCAGTTACTTCTCTACTACTTGTATTGTTCCCCAGTTTTATATTATAGTTACTTTATCTGTTTTACCATGTATTTACTTTCCAGTGCATCTTGTATACTTTTTTATTGCTACTCATATACACCTTACCATGTATTTAGAGTTATTTTCAGAGTTATGTACATCGCTCCAGTCCTTACTGGATATATTTTTTTTAGAGGATCCTGAGGATTTTTGCCCGACCTTCTATGGGCCAGGTGTCGATGAGTGTTGCGACCCTAATTTTGAGGAGGAGCCCGTCCCAACAGAGGAGACGCCGCTAGCGCCCTAGTGTAGCTAGGTGGGTTTCTCTGGGTTGTTCCCAGTTGGTGTTTTGGATGCCTGTATTATTATTATTTTGTTATTGTGAGATGTTGTAGACTTTTAGACTTGGACTGTATATTTGGATATTGTACTGCTCTCTTTGGTTCTTTGTTTCTTTGTTGAGATCTTATCGTGCTTTTACTTTTTCCCTAGTTATTGTGATTGAGTTTATATTTAATGTGTTGTTGCCCTCCTTTTGGAGAGGTTATCTTGATAGGTTATTATGAGTTATATATAGTTGTGACCTAGAACGGACCTAGACAGCGTTCTACCGCCGATTCTGCAGCGTAGGCTGGTCATACCCACGACTGATGCTCGATTTTTCGGGTGCGGGTCGTGACACGTTTTTGGTGGTGGCCCATGTAGGTCATAGTTTGCAGGTCTAGTTTTTAGGTCTACCTGCGATATGATGTAGGATATAGGCTGAGAGAGTGTGTGCTCAATCACAACTAGGACCCTTCCTGATTTTTGCTATCTTTAATTTTTCTGAAACTATTTTCTTTTGCAATATTACTGTCCTTCTTTGATGATATCGTATCTTGCATCGTATTGACTTATTTTGATCTGTGTTCAGGATGCCTCCGAAGACACGGTCTCACCGCACCGTTCCAGTAGCTGCCTCCGAGTGGTCTGCTACCTCTCGTCCTGCTCGACTTCAGGCAGCTGCCACCGCTCCACTCGCCACTCCTGCGGTCGAGGGAGCATCCATTTCTCTCAGAGATCCTCTTTCTCCTATCGATCCGAGAGCTACTCCAGTTGTTTCGGTGGTACCTCCTCCACCACCTCCTACACCGGTAGATGTTGTACAGTTATTTGCGTTCTTTAGGAAGATGATGGACGAGCAGCACCGCCAGGTGGACGTGATGAGATTGGGTATTGAGAATGCTCACCAGGTGGAGATGACAGCGGTAGATAGAGTGGCCCAGATCTAGCCACAAGCATAGCAGGCTCAGCATCCGAGGCTGGGCAGCATCATTGGCTTTCAGAGGATCCGGTCCAAGGAGTTCCGGGGTACAAAGGGGATCCTGTACACGGATGACTGGATCGAGCACATTGAGGGCATCTTTAGGCTGGCACTAATCCTAGCCAGCATACAGATTGAGGCAGCGGACAGCCAGATGATCGATCTTGCCCTTACTTGGTTCTGCACTGATACGAGGATAGCGGTACCAGGACTGACTTGGGAGACTTTCGAGAAGCTTTTCAAGAAAAAATTCTTTCCGGATGTGGCTCTCAGTGCTTTAGAGAGACAGTTTGAGACGCTCGTCCAGGGGAGCATGCTGGTGGACGAATATGTAGCAAACTTTTACCGTTTGGGCAGATTTATGGAGGGTTTGAGGGAGGCAGCGAAGGCGCGGAAGTTCCGCAAGGGTTTGGTCATGGCGGTTAAGTCCTTGACTAGGAGTGGCCGCGAGGCGACCTTCGAGCAGATTGTGAGTGATGCTCAGAGGGTTGAGGATGACTTGGAGCTGAAGACCAAGAGGAGTAGAGATGCTTCTGGAGCAGGCAGCAGTGCGGGCCCAGCCAAGAGGCCGTTCTAGCAGACTCAGCAGCACCAGGGTCAGGGTCGTGCGCCCTTCCGGCAGGTGTCCCAACAGCAGAGGCAGGGACAATAACAGGGTCTGAGGCAACCCATCACTTGACCTTTCTGTAGGAAGCCGGGGCACGGATGGAACATTTGCAGGAAGTGGCTGGGCAGATATTTGTTATATGGTACAGCAGATCACCAGTTGAAGGATTACCCTTCAGTACTTGCTCGTATAGCTCAGGGAGAAGGAGACACTCAGAGGGGACCAGCCAGAGCACCTGCAGTATAGCAGAGATGACAGCCTTTGCAGACTCAACAACAGAGGTTTGCCCATCACCAGCAGCAGCACCGAGGAGGACAACAAGGGCGAGCTTTTGCCCTGACCGTAGATGAGGCCAAGTCCGTTGGTGATGTGATCTCAGGTTCTATTCTTCTTGATTCTATTCCAGCACTTGCTTTATTTGATTTTGGTGCTTCCCATAGCTTTGTGTCTGTATCTTTTGCTGTTAGATACTATCTTGTTGCTGAACCTTTAGCTAGACTCTGCAAGATCACGACCAGGGGTGGTATCATCCTAGTCAGTGATGTCTGCAGAGACCGGAGAGTTACCGTGGAAGGCCGGGAGTTGAGTGTGTGCCTACTCGTAATGATACTTCCGAGCTACGATATTGTACTCGGGGTAGATTATTGAGTATGCACTGTGCTAGTATAGATTATCGTGGAGGCAGAGTGTTGTTTAGTCCACCGGGAGAGCCAGAGTTTGAGTTTGCCAGAGGAGCAGCATAGCAGAGTGAGGAAGTCTTCTACGGAGCCCTGGTGGTAGAGCAGAGGTTACCACATCCACTGATAGCGGAGTTCATGGATGTCTTTCTGGAGGAGTTGCCAGGGTGACCTCCGAACAGAGATATGGAGTTCTCTATAGACTTGGTGCCAGGAGCGGAGCCGATATCACAACACGTCTATAGAGTCAGCAACAGTGAGCTGATAGAGTTGAAGAAATAGGTGGATGAGCTTCAGGACAAGGGATTTATCAGATCTAGTTCTTCTCCGTAGGGTGCTTCAGGACATCGGGGAAGGGACTGGGTTGTGTGTTGCAGCAGAATATGAGGATGATTGCCTATGCTTCCAGGCAATTACGTCCTCATGAGAAGAACTATCCTACCCACGATTTGGAGTTGGCAGCGGTCATTTTTGCTCTGAAGTTGTAGAAACACTATTTATACGGAGAGCGTGTGGAGATCTTCACTTACCACAAGAGCTTGAAGTATGTGTTTACCCAAAAAGAGATGAACATTAGGCAGAGGATATGGTTGGAGTTGATGAAAGACTTCGATATATTATTACAGTACCATCCAGGGAAGGCGAACGTAGTTGCGGATGCGCTGAGCAAGTATCCGGTAGCTATGTGCTTGACTACAGATCGTTATCTTCTGGCAGATCTAGAGAGCTTGGGCATTGAGGTGATAGTGCCTGGAGTTGAGATGCAGATGTGGGGACTACAGATTCAGTCAGAGTTGATAAACCGGATCAGGGCTACACAGTTTGAGGATGAGTCCCTGAGGAGCATCAGGATGTAGGTTCAGATTGGATTATCAGATGACTTCACCATTACTGATGATGGTTCATTGTGACACGGTTCCAGGTTGTGTGTGCCGAGTGGGTCGTTGCGCGGGAAGGTTCTTCAAGAGGCGCATCGATCCCAGTACTCTATGCATCCATGTGCCAACAAGATGTATAGAGATATGAGAGAGCAAGTATGGTGGTACGGGATAAAGCAGGAGGTAGCACGTTCGTATTCTGATGCTTAGTGTGCCAGCAGGTAAAGGCGGAGAGGCAGAGGCCAAGAGGGTTGCTCCGACCGTTACCCATTCCGGAGTAAAAATGGGAGCATGTGACCATAGATTTTGTTTCTGGTCTTTTCCGTTCTCCAGGAGAGAATAATGCGATTTGGGTCATCATAGACAGGTTGACCAAATTGGCCCACTTTCTACCATTTAAAGTGGGTACGTCTACGGAGAGACTAGCAGAGATGTATGTGCGCCAGATAGTCAAACTGTATGGAGTTTATGTGAGCATAGTATCAGACCGGGACAGTCGCTTTACTTCGCATTTCTGGAGGAGTTTGCAGGCTAGCTTGGGCACCCAGTTCAAGTTTAGTTCTGTATATCACCCACAGACAGACGGTCAGTTAGAGAGGACCATTCAGACACTTGAGGACATGCTTCACACTTGTGTTTTGGATTTCAGAGGCTCTTGGGAGGATTACTTGCACTTGGTAGAGTTTGCTTACAATAACAGCTACCAAGCCAGTATCAAGATGTCACCATTCGAGATATTGTACGGACAGAGGTGTTACACTCCGTTATCATGTGATAATGTAGGCAAAAGAGCTTTACTTGGCCCAGAGATGGTAGTTGATACGACGGAGAAGGTCAAGCTCATTAGAGATAGACTTCGGGTGGCGCAGGACAGGCAACGGCATTGGGCCGATAGCCACCGGAGACCTTTGGAGTTTGAGGTATAGCTTAGAATTTAGATTTTGTTCTTGTGTTTGCTTGTTTTAGATTAACTGCTGAGACCTTATTTGTGCTAGGTTGGTGATCTGGTGTTCCTGAGGATTTCTCCGACGTAGGGTACTATTCGCTTCGGTGGAGGCGGGAAGCTTAGCCCACTTTCATCGGACCCTTCAGCATCCTTGAGAGGGTCAGCGCTGTGGCGTATATGATAGATTTGCCGCCTACGCTAGAGGAAGTTCATGATGTGTTCTACGTGTCGCAGTTGAGACAGTACATGGTGGATCCCAGTCACATATGGGATCACTCAAAGATCGTGGCGGGCCCTACTCTTAGCTATCCAGAGCAGCCGGTGGAGATTCTGGATCGGCGGAAGAAGGTGTTGAGGAACCAGACTATTCCCTTGGTTCGCGTTGCGTGGAGGCATCACTCTCCAAGTGAGTCGACCTGGGAGAGGGAGGATAAAATGCGCGAGCGATACCCTTATCTTTTTGAGCCTTGAGGTATGGTTCTTTCTTTTCCTTGTATTCCTGTCCTAGTTTCGTCTTTTAATTTCGAGGACAAAATTATTTTAAGGAGGGTAGGCTTGTCACTATCCAATTCTAGAAAATAGGATTTTTTTATTTTTATTTGGTAAATTGTGTATTAATCATAATTAATTGTATTTATATTTAATTAGTGGTTGTATTTATTTTTATTGGTTGTTTTAGGGTTTTGGCTAGTCTGAACCCATGTCAGACCCTAGTGGACCCATGTCAAACCCAACCAACACCCTTGTCATACTCATTTATGGGTTTAGAATAGCCATTATATTTTTTATTTAGTTAGTTGGGTTATTTGGATTAGTTAGAGTGCATTTAGTGAACCCCCAAAACTAAACCCTTAGTTGCATGACTAAAATGGAGGGAATTTTAGTCATTATGGTTAAACCACAAGCCCTAACCCTATATTTCTTTCACATGGCCGGCCCTTTCCTCCCTAACCCTCATTTTATTTCATTTCTTCTTCTTCTTCTTCTTCTTCTTCTTCACTCTTCTCTCCATTCTCTTCTTCTTCCTTCTTCCAATTTCTCCATTTCGAGTAAGTGCTTCACACTTTCTTCTCTTTCTTCATCTACTTCTTCCATAGATGTAAATCCTAACCCTTTACTTTTCCCTAACCTAGGTGTGTAGAGCCTAGACTTGGTATAGAGGCTTGGCTTGGAGGCTTGAGGGTGGTAATTTCTAGAATTTTGGAGACTTTGGCCTTGGGATTCCAACTCCCAAGAGGTAAACCCTAACTTTCCTCTTAGTGATTGCTTGTATATAGTGTAATTAGTAGTTTAGAACCTTCCTAGATCTTAAGGCTACCCGTGGGAGGAAGTTAGAACTTGTTTGGTTGTGTTTGGAGACTTTGACATTAGGTTTTGAGTCAAATTTGGGTGAAATTTGAGATTGGCCTAATTTTGGGTGAAGTTCTAGGTTAGACGAACATAAGTAGACGTGCTTGGGTGTCTTGAGGGTAAGTATGTGTTCCCGTTCGGACACGTGAGGTCGTGTCGCAAAGATTTGGGCATTTCGGGCTATTTGAAGGTTTTTCGTGACCGTGGATTCCATATGCATGCGCGTTTTTGCCACGGACCTAGAATCGGAGAGTTATTATTTTTTCTAGGTTCTAGACATCGATTAGAACTCGTGGGTAAATTTTGGATCGATTCCGAGTAGGTTTGGTGTGCGTTTCACGACGTATTGCGAACCGCACTCCACGTGTTCGTCGAAATGACCGAATGGCCATTTCGACTTGGTTTCTAGGTTTCGGACTTGTGCGCAGGTTAGTTTAGCTTCGGGGAGTTTGTACTAGGGTTCTCGAGTTTTATATATATATATATATATATATATATATATTTATATATATATATATATATATATATATATATATATATATATATATTTATATGTATTTGGGTGGTTGTGCGTGTGTTGGTGTGGTTGTGTTGTGTGTTGTGTGTATAAGTGTGTGTATGTATATATGTATATGAGTCTATATATATATATATATGTATGTGTGTGTATATATATATATATGTGTTTGTAGAGTGTATATATAAATTTGTGTAAGTGTTTATATATATATATGAGTGTGTTTGTGTATGTGTATATATATATATATATGTGTGTGTGTGTGTGTGTGTGTATGTGTGTGTATATGTGAGTGTGTGTTTATATATATATATGTATGAGTGTGTATATATATATATATATGTGTGTGTGTGTGTGTGTGTGTGTGTGTGTGTGTGTGTGTGGATGTATATATATGTGAGTGTGTGTTTATATATATGTGTGTGTGAGCGTGTATATATATATATATATACATATGCGTGTTTATATATATATGTGTGTGTGTGTACCTATATATGGTTGTGTGTATATATATATATATGTATATATGTTTGTGTGTATATATATATATATATATATATATATATATATATATATATATATATATATATATATATATATATATATGTATCTAAGTGTGTGTGCTTATGTGTCGAGGTGTGTGTGTGTAGAGAGGGAGGCAGAGAAGAATGTAGCAGCAGTAGCAGAATTGAGGGCAGCTAAGAGAAGCGAGGCAGAAGCTAAGAGCAGCGAGGCAACAACTAATGGAGCAGCAGCTGCAGCAGCATTTGCAGCAGGCCAGCTGCAGCAGCAGCCAGCATCTACAGCAGCAGCAGAAGCAAGGGCAGGCACTAGCAGTGAGTAGCACTAGCAGTTTAGAGGGAGAGAGGTAGAGAGAGATTATATATATATATATATATATATATATATATATATATATATATATATATATATATATGGATATATGTATATGTGTATGTGTGATATATATATAGATATGTCGATATATATATATATATATATATATATATATATATATATATATATATATATATATATATATATATATATATATATATATATATATGTGTTTAGATATATATATTAGCCTAGATATATAGCTAGGTATATATATATGCATGGATAGTTAGCTAGTTAGTAGTGTTAGAGAGGGGTAACTTGGATATCTCGATACCTTGAGATATCAAGGTATCTCAATACCTTGGGATACCCAAGATATTGGGTATCGGGGCGAGGTATTGAGCATTTGCCTAGGTTTGATATTAGAGCTGCTTTTATATGTATAGGTGTATATTTTTACGCGTGTTAGTATATGTGTTAGTGGGTTTATGCGGGGTGTATAGCTTAGGTTGAGGTATCGGATACCGAGGGTATCCCGGTATCTCAAGGAGGCGAGTTTGAGGGTTTACTACCTGAATGAGCTAGTTTTGACCTAGAATTTTAGGGGCACCCTAGTTTGACCTAGAGTTGACCATAATTGCCTCCATTGACCACAAAAGTCAACGTTTGACCTAGTTTTGACCCAGAGTTAATTTTTTGGACCCCGGATTAACTTTTTGACCCAAATTTTACCGGTTTGACCCGTTCGACCTAGAATAACCCTAGAAGCTTGTTTTTAGTTATTTTATATCAGTTTAACTCTTTAGAACCCCATTTAACCTTGCTTTTCGTAATAGGTCCTTGCGATGCCAGTCCGGATCTCGATCCTCACCAGTTGCTCAGGACGTCAAGCGAGTACCTACCTCTGATTGTTTCCATTTCATGATGGCGTATATATCACCTATTCTAGAACTATAATAATTGATTCTGACACATTATTTCATGAGCTGGTACTAGTTGGATCTCGTCATGAGATGTTATCCCCCTTACCGTGTTCAGCGGGTACTCTATCTTGTATATTTCATCATGTACTTCGGGTATTGATTCTCTTGTGCTATCATGTGCTTCGTGTGCTCTCGCCTTCATGTGCGCGAGTTATTTATCATGTACGTAGTGTGTCGTGGTTGGATCCAAGAGTATTAGTGGGGGAGGGGAGTAGGAATTGGTTATATGATCAAAGCCAAACAGTATTCATGTGTATGTCGGTTATGCAACTCACGCATAATGGAGTTATCATAGATTATTCATGTGCAACCTAAGCCGATCACATAACAAACTTGTGCTCAAGGCACTTAGCTAGTATTCCTATTTTCTCACATGCAGTTACTTCTCTACTACTTGTATTGTTCCCCAGTTTTATATTGCTGTTACTTTATCTGTTTTACCATGTATTTACTTTCCAGTGCATCTTGTATACTGTTCTATTGCTAGTCATATATACCTTACCATGCATTTGGAGTAGCTTTCAGAGTTATGTACTTTGCTCCAGTCCTGACTGGACATATTTTTTCCAAAGGATCCTGAGGATTTTTGCCCGACCTTCTATGGGCCAGGTGTCGAGGAGTGTTACGACCCTGATTTTGAGGAGGAGCCCGTCCCAGCAGAGGAGACGCCGCTAGTGCCCTAGTGTAGCTAGGTGGGTTTCTCTGGGTTATTCCCAATTAGTATTTTGGATGACTGTATTATTATTATTTTGTTATTATGAGATATTATAGACTTTTAAACTTGGACTATATATTTGGATATTGTACTGCTCTCTTTGGTTCTATGTTTCCTTGTTGAGATCTTATCGTGCTTTTACTCTTCCCCTAATTATTGTGATTGAGTTTATATTTAATGTGTTGTTGCCCTCCTTTTGGAGAGGTTATCTTGGCAGGTTATTGTGAGTTATATATAGTTGTGACCTAGAACAGACCTAGACAATGTTCTACCGCCGATTCTGCTGCGTAGGCCGGACGTACCCACGACTCATGTGTAGAAGTATAAAAAATACGCTGGATAGCTATACGCAGCATGTTCATACAAGGCAGCATAAAAAGATGACCTCAGAGCCATCAACTTGCAACAGAGCTTCTCCGCTGAGCACAGCGTAAAATATAAGCGCAAGGACCATCCGCGTAGTACAGTGTGACCAGGCTGCTTCAGCGTAAAAGAGGTGCTACATCGCCTATATGGCGTAAAACTCATCCACTTTCAATGCAGCATTAAAGTGTACGAGGAACGCTTCGTATTCTTCGAAATGAACCTGTCAGATCATGCAATGAACCGGACATCTGGACTCCTGACAAAGAGTACTGCACGACAACCCAAGCGACGGGTATCATGATGGTGCGACACTGCAACCCAGGCTATCATTTACTGCCATTTCCTTTGTGTAAACTACTTTTACACCTATGAAGGAATATGCTGCCTAGTTTTACACAGGCGAATGAGAGCTGTTTACGCTCCACGGAAGACAAACAGCCTGCCACGTCAAAAGCTGCACTTCGTACAGGGCTCGAGGCACGTCTCTGCATTTTATGCACAGAGCGGTGACAGTTTCTCAAGGCACGTTTCTGCATTTAAAGCGCCGAATACTGACAGATGCCCAAGGCACGTCTCTGCACTTGATGCACAGAAATATGACAGGCCTTCAAAATACGTCTCTGCATTTAATGAGCAGGATGATGGCGGATCTCTGCATTTAATGCAGGAGATTTGATTAAATGTCACCGAACCGTCGTTTGGTGGCATCCCCTTTGCGTAGACTACTCTTACGCATGTAAGGGAATACGCTGCCCAGTTTTACACACGCAGACGTGAGCTTCTTACGCTCCGCGGAAGGCAAACAGACCGCCACATCAGCACTCTTCGTACAGGATTCGAGGCGCGTATCTGTAGAATGATGGCAAATCTTAAAGACAGGCCTCTGCATTTAATGCACAGGATGGGGGCAGATCTCTGCATTTAATGCAAGAGATTTGATTATATCTCCAAGAGCCATAATTCTGGCTAAAACGTCCGCATCGTCTCAGCTTCTACGCCTACTCGGCTTCTATGCCCACTCGGCTTCTACGCCTACTCGGCTTCTATGCCCACTCGGCTTCTATGCCCACTCGGTTTCTATGCCCACTCGGCTTCTACGCCTCCTCGGCCTCTATGACCACTCGGCCTCTATGCCTCCTCGGCCTCTATGACCACTCGGCTTCTACGCCTGCTCGGCTTCTATGCCTACTCGACTTCTATGCCTACTCGGCTTCTATGCCTACTTGGCTTCTATGTCATGGTGACAGTCATTTGGCTTCTACGCCAACCTCTTCTGCACAAGGGATATGTCACGCCCCAGTCCCAAAATACCGAGGGACCAGATACGTGTCAATGGCCAACAGTACGCACTGATGGACAAACCCAATTTAATGGATCCATCAGGGCATACTTAAGCTGTAAAATCAAGTCTACGACAATCATGGCACAACTAATCTCATCCACACAAGATAGAAAATATGATCCATCAGGGCATACTTAAGCTGTAAAATCAAGTCCACGTAACCCGACTAATAATCAGACGCTAAGTACGTCACACGGTCCTAGGTTAAGCATGCACAGTAATATAATAAAGCAAGAAAAATATGTAACAATACTGTAAAGTTTTGCAAGGTACACTTGCCTGATGGTTGAATATCAACAGTCGTCCCGGTATTAGTGAATCCTGTGGGTACTACTCCAAAAGCTGTAATAAATATCACCAACCGTCTCAGAAGATGTCAAATAGCTAGAAATGTCTGTCCTTAAGTCCAATTTGGACACAGGGGCAAAAATGACATTTCCGGCCCAAAGCGGGGTCCATATGTGGGCCACTTTGCACCGAAAAGTGTGTCAGGGTCAAAGGTCTCCAAATTCGCCAAACTTAGTGTCTACAGGTCAGGAACGATGATACGAACCCAACAGAACTTCCAGAATTGGATTTCGATGAGCCGATCTCAAAATCGTCCGTCAAGTGGAGCCTGTGGGGCCCACGATACGCAATTTTGTCAACGTTCTCAGAATCGAACCAAACTTGGCTCACAGGACCAGCATATTGCTACGTGTCCGATGGTACAAGTTTTGTCTCGATCCGACGTGTATACACAAAGTTATAGCGTACTCCAGAAAGGACAGATACGGGACGATGTCGGCGGATACGCATTGATTCCAGTGTGCACGCACATCCGAATCGACTTCTGCGAAATCTCACACGTCCGTATCAACGACGCGTACATTTCGGTAAAGACCGAGTGCGACCAAGTCGTCCCGTTTGGCGGGGCGCACTCAGTTCCGGTGTGAAACAGGGCATTATTTTTCCTGTTTTTGGATCGCGGTGTGCGATCACCACAGGACGCGATGCACCGAGCGGGTTACCCGGGCACCGAGAGGGTTATATAGTCTACGAGTTGCAACTGACGGAATCTAAAATTGAGTTACGAGGTGAGAGAAAACGGTACCTGAATAGGGCTCCGTGAACGCTGAATTCCACGTGTCCGTGAGTCAACTTCGTGTCCTGGTCGAGAATTCCCGTGTCCGGGATATTGCTGGGTTCGCGTTTGCCGTGTCCGAGGTTAGGAAAGCGGCGGCGTTCAGGTGTTGCCGAGTAGTGGTGACGTTAAAGTCGGACGAGGAGAAGCGGGAAAGCCGGCCGGTCGGGGTACGGGGTCGGCCTGGAGGAGAGTGCACAGCCGAATGCACCGTGCGGGTTATCGTACCGAGGGTCAGCTCTCGGCTGCACTGTCCGGTCGGGGCTCTAGGCTGCACTGCCCGGTCGGGCTCGCACTGGATGGAGCAGGGCTCGGTCAGTCGACGGTCGGGGTTCACCGCAGCCGGGGCAGGGAGAAACACGGGCCGGTCGGGGTCTGCGTGGCACAGCGGAACGGACGGGGGGGAAAAGCTGGCAGGCTCCGGCGAGGGCTGACCCGGGGGTGGGTCGAGTATAGGGAAGGAGATGGCGGCTGCGGAATCTAGGGTTGCGGCTTGGCATGCTCGCCGAGGCAGGGGGATTTATACTGCTACAGTAAAATCCGGTAGCTAGGGTTTTCCAATGGGTTTCGGGTCGGGTTTGGCTCAGATCCGACCCGACCCGATTTGCTGGTTTGGTTTAATAAGCCAATAGTTTTAAGGCTCTAAAACGCGCTTTCGGAGTCCAATAAATACACAAAAAAATACCCTATATCCGGTTTCGTATTGTACATCATAAAATATTATTTCTATAATACTTTAACACCAATAAGCTGCATTTAAAAAATCTTTAACTCACAATTATCTTGGTTCTTCCTCCAGAAAGATACCGAAAATCCGAGAAAAATTATATTAAAATTATTCTGAAAATCAGGGTATTTACAATCTTCCCTCCTTAAAAGGATTGCATCCTCACAATCAAAGAATAAGCTACTATAGAAGAATTATGGTGATTACAAGCTTG
The DNA here is from genome assembly GCA_036927795.1 of Iris macrosiphon. Taxonomy (NCBI): domain Eukaryota; kingdom Viridiplantae; phylum Streptophyta; class Magnoliopsida; order Asparagales; family Iridaceae; genus Iris; species Iris macrosiphon. The sequence goes on along the minus strand of JAYESA010000004.1, from coordinate 78,295,329 downwards.
CTTAGTTTACAACTGCATTCGTGAATAAGTGGGGATAACGCTGGCGCATACTATCCTCTCGCTCCCAAGTCGATTCGCCAGGAGAATAATATTTCCAAGCTACACGTATCAGTCTGATTGTCTGTCCCTGTAATGTCTTCTCACTGACGTCGAGGATGCCAACTGGTTGTTCTTCATATCTCAAGCTTGGGCCTACTGCGATCTCTGAATGATCGACTACGTGACTTGGATCGGTCACGTACCTTCGCAGCTGTGAGACGTAGAATAAGTCATGCACTCCCTCTAAGGATGGTGGTAATGCAAGACGATAAGCAACCTCACAAATGCGCTCTAGAATATCAAATGGCCCAATATACCTTGGACTCAACTTGCCTCTGCTCCCGAATCTGATAGTACCTCGAGTGGGCGAAATCCTCAAGAATATGTAATCTCCTTCTTTGAACTCTAGGGGACGTCTGTGTGTATCAGCCCAATGCTTCTGTCTGTCCTGAGCTGCTCGAAGATGATTCTGAATCTGTTTCACTTTTTCTACTGTCTGCATTACCAATTCTGGACCCAGTATTTGACGTTCACCAACGTCACTCCAACATATAGGAGATCTGCACTTCCTTCCGTATAATGCCTCGAATGGTGCCATCTGAATGCTGGCCTGATAACTGTTATTGTAGGAGAACTCCACTAAGTGCAAATGATCTTCCCAAGATCCTCCAAAGTCTAGTATACATGATCGCAACATATCCTCTAAGATCTGAATGGTGCGCTCCGATTGGCCATCTGTCTGTGGGTGGTAAGCCGTGCTGAATTTGAGTCTGGTGCCCAGACTCTTTTGCATGCTTCTCCAGAAATGAGATATAAATCTCGAATCTCGATCCGATACAATACTTACCGGCACTCCATGTAATTTGACGATTTGTCGCATATACAAGTCGGCTAGTACCTCTGTGGACCGTCCAACTCTAAATGGCAAGAAATGTACCGATTTAGTGAGTCGATCCACTATAACCCATACTGCGTCTCTTCCGCTGGGGCTCCTCAGAAATCCTGTGACAAAATCCATCGTGATATGCTCCCACTTCTATTCTAGTATAGGAAGTGGCCGTAGCATACCTGCAGTCCTCTGATGCTCGGCCTTTACTTGCTGACAGACTAAGCATTTAGCCACAAATCTTGCAATCTCTCTTTTCATTCCATGCCACCAGTAATACTGTCTCAAGTCTCGGTATATCTTTGTTTCTCCTGGGTGAACAGAGTACATAGAGCTATGGGCTTCAGTCATTAACTCTTGTCTCAATTCTCCATTTGGAACATATAGGCGATTTCCAAACCTCAATGTCCCGTCTTCGTGTGTACGAAGTCCTGTCTGCATGCCTGCTTCTTTTCTCTCCTTGAGTCTTTTAAATCTAGCATCGGTGGGCAATGCCTCTTTAATCTTCTCCACGAGTGATGACTTAACTTCAAGATTAGCCATCAAGCCCTTCTGTCCTGGTAAAACAACCTCTATCTGAAGCTCCTATAGATCTCTCAATAACTCGGGCTGCATCATCAAGAAATAAGCCGTAGGCTTCCTGCTGAGTGCGTTTGCTACGACATTCGCCTTTTTCGGATGGTACTGCAGATCTATGTCAAAATCTACCATCAATTCAAGCCAACGTCTCTGCCTCATATTAAGCTCCTTCTGAGTATATACATACTTTAGACTCTTGTGATCTGTAAAGATGTCTACTTTCTCACCATAAAGGTAGTGCCTCCAAATCTTTAATGCAAATATAACTGCTGCTAACTCCAGATCGTGTGTTGGGTAGTTCTTCTCGTGGACCTTCAACTGTCTTGATGCATAAGCAATGACTTTGCCATGTTGTATCAAAACTTATCCTAATCCACTACCTGATGCGTCACTGTAAACAACAAAACCTCCTGACCCCGAAGGAAGAGTCAAAACAGGTGCTGTTGTTAATCTTCTCTTCAATTCTTTAAAGGCCTTCTGGCAGTCTTCTGTCCATATAAACTTCTGGTCTTTACGTGTCATCTTCGTCATCGGTTCTGCAATCCTCGAGAAATTTTCTACAAACCTTCGGTAATATCCCACGAGTCCGAGAAAACTTCTCACCTCTGTAACTGATGTGGGTGTAGGCCAAGTCTCTATTGCCGTAACTTTCTCTGGATCCACTGAAAGTCCTTCTTCTGAGATGATATGTCCCAAGAAAGGTACTTTGTCCATACAAAACTCGCACTTACTGAGTTTGGCATATAACTTTTCCTGTCTCAAGGTCTCTAACACGATTCTGAGATGCTCCTCGTGCTCTTCATGGCTCTTGGAATATATGAGAATGTTATCAATGAATACCACCACAAATTTATCCAAGAACTGATGAAAGACTCTGTTCATTAAACTCATAAATACTGCTGGCGCGTTGGTTAAACCAAACGGCATCACCAAGAACTCATAATGTCCATACTTGGTCCTGAAAGCTGTCTTTGATATGTCTTCCTTCCTTACTTTGATCTGATGATAGCCGGATCAAAGGTCAATCTTCGAGAATACCCTTGCACCACTCAATTAATCGAATAGATCATCAATGCGTGGTAAGGGATACCTGTTCTTGATGGTCACAGCATTCAGTACCCTGTAATCAATGCATAACCATACTGTTCCATCCTTCTTTGGCACAAATAATATGGGTGCTCCCCAAGGTGAAACACTGGGCCGAATGAAACCCTTCTCCAGAAGGTCGTCAACCTGTTCTTTCAACTCCACTAACTCCTCAGGTGCCAGCCGATATACTGATGAAGTGATAGGCTCTGCTCCTGGAGTTAAGTCTATTATGAATTCTATTTCCCGATCAGGTGGTAAACCTGGAAGATCATCAGGAAATACATCCATAAATTCTGATATGACTCTTGGGTAACCTGTCTCCCCTTCTACAGATAGTACCCTAAGAGTAGGCTGAACTCCTTGTTCTACTGCTCCTCGAAGAAACTCGAATTTTGGATGTCCAGGCGGTCTAAATATAACCCGCCCAAGTCGGCAATCAAGAGTCGCATGGTACTGACTTAACCAGTCCATACCAAGTACGATGTCATAATCCGGCATGGAAATGATTAGAAATTAAGCTCGCATTTCTCTTCCACAAACTACTACAGAACATGATCTACATACATCACTAACCGGAATAATTTTGCCTCCCGTAAGAGTTCTCTTCATCTTTGGAAGGGGTGCGATAGCTACTCTATGGGTGGCTACAAAGCTAGCTGCTATAAATGAATGCGATGCTCCAGAATCAAATAATGCTACAGCTGGTAATGAAGCTACTAATATAGTACCTGCGATGACCTTGCCTGCCGTAGCTTCCTCCTCAACAACTAATGTGAATGCCTGGCCTCATCCCTAAGCTGGAACTCTCTGCTGCTGAGCCTGCTGAAATAGAGCTGCCTGCGATGCCAGTGGTGGTCTCTGCTGGTAGCCCCCTGTAGCTGGTGGTCTAACTCCTCCAGCTCCTGTCTGCTGTGCTCCTACTGTTGGATAAGCTGGTCGTGGTGCAGGCAAGGCTAGTCTCGGTGCTTCCTCTCTATGTTTAGTGCAGTCTCTGGATAGATGCTGGTCTGATCCGCAAAGCAGGCATAGTCCCAACTTACGCCTGCACTCTCTCTCAATGTGTCCTACCTTGCCGCAGTGGTGACAGGTAGGAAGAGATATGGCCCTGTGTGCTGCTCTCTCTGGTATACTCCTCTGGAATCGTTTTACAGAATCTCCAGGTGCTGTCTTGGATAGTGCGGATGTGTTTGGCCTCTTTAGATTCGACTCCCTTCTAGTGACACGCTCCATGCGTCGTGCTGCTGCAAGGACATCGGTATAAGATGTAGGTGCGACCGAGCCAATCAATCTCTGGAGCTCGAACTTCAGTCCGTCAAAGAACTTTTTAGCTTTCTCTTCCTCTGTCTAGATCAATGTTGGAGCGAAGCGACTTAGGCGAATAAATTCTGTGTTATATTCTTCCACTGTCATATTGCCTTGGATGAGGCGGTTGAACTTGTCTCTGAGCTCTGACCGTGCAACTGCTGGAATGTACATCTCTTGGAAGAGTCTGGAGAACTCTTCCCATGTGACTCGGTCCTGTCCGAGCCTTCTCTCTTCTGCTAACCACCAGTGATGTGCATTTTTAGTTAACTGCATTCTGACTGCAGTCATCCACTTCTCTCTCGGAAGTTCAGCGGCTTCCAACTGATGCTGAATGTTAGTGAGCCATTCATGAACTTCTGTTGGCCCTTCTTTACCAGAAAATGTGTGAGGCTTGAGATGACAAAAATCGGTGATAGATCCCATCGCTGTTCGCCTTGTTGGTGGATTTGCCTGCTCCAATGCGGATACCAGGCTGGTTCTCAGATACTCGGCCTCCTGCCGATGGGCCTCCTGCTGAATCTGCTGCTGGGCTTGCATCATAGCATACATCATCTGGAACATCTATTGCCCGTCCATGGCTTATCCTGGCGGGAAAACTGGCATCTGCGGAGTGAACTGTGGTGGAGGTGGGATGTCATCTCTCCGGAACCTTGGATTAGGCTGACCGGTTTGATCGCTCTGCGATGCTTGTCCTCTATTCCCTGGGTCACTCCGTCTATATAAGTAACCACAGCATTGTGTGGCGTGTCCAAAGGAATCTCATCTCCGTTTCTGGGATTCATTACTCTGCAACCAAAAGATAAACTGTAAGAACGCTCAGAGGAATCAAACAAGATGCAAATTAAGTAATAATTTTGAGTTCGATATAGAGTTCAATAATGGTTCAAATAATGGATGAGATCCTAGAACTTATCCTATCCTTAGGGCAGGCTAGTTCGGTCCCTAAGTTGAAACCGAATAATTTAGTCGTAGACTTGCATGGGCCACCACAAAAACTATGTTACGCCCCAGTCCCAAAATACCGAGGGACCAGATACGTGTCAATGGCCAGCAGTACGCACCGATGGACAAACCCAATTTAATGGATCCATCAGGGCATACTTAAGCTATAAAATCAAGTTTACGACAATCATGGCACAACTAATCTTATCCACACAAGATAGAAAATATGATCCACATAATAAATAAGGGATGTAAATCATCAGCTAGCTTAACAAAGTGCTTCGGAGAACAACCCGATAAATATCTGATACAATGGTTCAATAGACCAAAATATAAATGACTGAAATAAATAAATAAATACTGAGCATGAAACATGGATGCTCAGGAGAAGTCTTTGGCTAAAACCTCATTCTCGGATGGTGGTACAACTCCTGGATCAGCTCCTGCTGCAGTCCCGTATACCTCGGGATAGCTCTCGTCCTCAAATCCTGGGGACATAATTCGGATCCAGGTCCTCAGGGGACATAGCAAGGTACAAGAAAGCTCATGCCAAAATAAATGCAGTGCAGCAGATAATAAAATAAATAGGGAAAATAAGTAACCATCTAAGTAAAAATGCAAGTGAGAGCAGCACGAGTACTCAGGCTGAGCCACTATAAGCTCTGTGTCGGAGAGCCGGTAGTGGTAATAACACGTAATGTGCCTAGCTCTGCTACGAGAGTCTACGTCCTCACAATAGTAGTAGATATATATAGAAAATAGTCTGTAGCCTGTGTGTCTCTCCCCACCCAATGTAACCACGCATATCATGACCATAACGTCTCATGTCCATGTCAAGCGGGATCATCACTAATGCAATAAGTCATATGTATCTATGAATATAGTATCTCTGTCAAGTCCTGTATCCTATACAGAATTACCATGAATATCTCGGAAAGATCCTGTCTCATGAGGAGTTTCAAGTGTCCTGGGTCAAAGTGTACTTGGTAAGACAAGTACGAGAATATAAAGTGTCACGAATGTCCATCTCTAGATGACAGTACCCAACACCGCGTACAGTGTTGGCACCCGACTAATAATTGGACACTAAGTACGTTACACGGTCCTAGGTTAAGCATGCACAGCAATATAATAAAGAAAGTAAAATATGTAACAATACTGCAAAGTTTGGCAAGGTACACTTGCCTGATGGTTGAATATCAACAGTCGTCCCGGTATTATTGAATCCTGTGGGCACTACTCCAAAAGTTATAATAAATATCACCAACCATCTCAGAAGATGTCAAATAGCTAGAAATGCCTGTCCTTAAGTCCAATTTGGACACAGGGGCAAAAATGATATTTTCGGCCCAAAGCGGGGTCCATATGTGGGCCAATTTGCACCGAAAAGTGTGTCAGGGTCAAAGGTCTCCAAATTTGCCAAACTTAGTGTCTAAAAGTCAGAAACGATGATACGAACCCAACGAAACTTTTAGAATTGGATTCCGATGAGCCGATATCAAAATCGCCCGTCAAGTGGAGCCTGTAGGGCCCATGATACGCGATTTTGTCAACGTTCTCAGAATCGAACCAAACTTGGCTCACATGACCAGCGTATTGCTACGAGTCCGATGGTGCAAGTTTTGTCTCGATCCGACATGTATACACAATGTTACAGCATGCTCCAAAAAGGACGAATACGGGACGGTGTCGGCAGATACTCGTTGATTTCGGTGTGCACGCATATCCGAATCGACTTCTGTAAAATCCCATACGTCCGTATCAATGACGCGCACGTTTCGGTAAAGACTGCGTGCGACCAAGTCATCCCGTTTGGCAGGGCGCACTCAGTTCCGGGGTGAAACAGGTCGTTGTTTTTCCTGTTTTTGGATCGCGGTGTGCGATCACCACAGGACGCGATGCACCGAGCGGGTTACACGGGCACCGAGAGGGTTACACAGTCTACGAGTTGCAACTGACAGAATCTAAAACGGAGTTATAAGGTGAGAGAAAACGGTACCTGAACTGGGCTCCGTGAACACTGAATTCCACGTGTCCGTGAGTCAACTTCGTGTCCTGGTCGAGAATTCCCGTGTCCGAGATGTTGCTGGGTCCGCGTTTGCCGTGTCCGAGGTTAGGGCAGAGGCGGCGTTCAGGTGCTGCCGAGTAGTGGTGACGCTGAAGTTGGACGGAGAGGAGCGGGGAAGCCGGCCGGTCGGGGTGCGGGGTCGGCCTGGAGGAGAGTGCATAGCCGAATGCACCGTGCGGGTTGCCTCACTGAGGGTCGTCTCTCGGCTGCACTGTCCGGTCGGGACTCTAGGCTGCACTTCCCGGTCGGGCTCGCACTGGCCGGAGCAGGGCTCGGTCAGTCGACGGTCGGGGTTCACCCCAGCCGGGGCGGGGTGAAACGCGGGCCGGTCGGGGTCTGCGTGGCACAGCGGAACGGACGGGGGGGGGGAAACGCTGGCAGGCTCCGGCTCCGGCTGACCCGGGGGTGGGTCGAGTATAGGGAAGGAGATGGTGGCGGCGGAATCTAGGGTTACGGCTTGGCACGCTCGCCGAGGCAGGGGGATTTATACTGCTATAGTAAAATCCGGTAGCTAGGGTTTTCCAATGGGTTTCGGGTCGGGTTTGGCTCAGATCAGACCCGACCCGATTTGCTGGTTTGGTTTAATAAGCCAATAGTTTTAAGGCTCTAAAACGCGCTTTCGGAGTCCAATAAATACACCAAAAAATACCCTATGTCCGGTTTCCCATTGTACATTATAAAATATTATTTCCATAATACTTTAATACCAATAAACTACATTTACAAAATCTTTAACTCACAATTACCTTGGTTCTTCCTCCAGAAAGGTACCGAAAATCCAGGAAAAATTATATTAAAATTATTTTGAAAATCAGGGTGTTTACAGGATAACTACCTACGTGGCTTCTATGCCATGATCTTCGTAGCAGATATATGCGTTCTGTCCCTTAGTTGGACGCGCGTCACATGCTCACTCAAAAGGTCATTTATACGCAGGCATTGGTTATTTTAAACCGTCGTGTAAAAGGGTGTTGTACTTTCCACTACTCGATTTCTACACCGACTGTGTGGTCACTGTCACTAAAACTCTATAAATAGAGACCTCTATCAATGAAGAACAAGGTCAAAAAATTGGAAGGAGGAGAGATTGGAAGGTCGACAAATTGGAGAAAAAGAGGAGAGAGAAAGAGAGGGAGGAGAATCCAGAGCTCAGGCAAAGAGAAGGTATCGACGACTTTGGCATCGGGCATCCACCCTTTTTAGCAACCCTCGAAGCTGCTACCTGTCTTCCACGACACTTCTTCAATATTGTGTGGTCCAAGGGCTAAAGTGATTGACTGCAGATCAGACACCTATAGCAATATTCACCCAGATTAAATAAATTGTACTTAGTCATCCTCGTGTGGGATCAAATTTGTACAATCTTGTTTGTAAACATAAAAGAAGTACGGGTCTTCGCACAAGACCTTGTTTTCCGTGTTCATCAAATCTTTTCTCGTTTATTATCCTAAACAAGATGGCGACTCTGCTGGGGACATCTTTCTCTTCTGATGAGGAAGCTATTGCTCAACACGATGCGGTATCCGTGGGATTCGTAAAGAAGACACTGGTCGTCCAGTTCGACCAGTCGGCCTACGAAGACATGCTTCGAGCAAGGGGTAGCTCTCACTCACTCTCCGTCCAAAGCAACAGAAAGCTGCGCAAGGTCTGGATGCCCAAGACATCCTCTGCCATTCCTGTGGACTCTTCGATCTCTCCGACCAATGAGGTTGTAGCTTTGCTCCCTCTGGGCCTTGCGCGTAAAATTCAGTCGCCTGTCTCTGGCAGGACCGACAAAACTTCTGGCAAAGCTTCAGCGCTAACCCAAAAGTATAATCCGTGCCTTACGCATAAAATTCAGTCGCCTGTCTCTGATAGGACTGACAAAACTTCTGGCAAAGCCTCAGCGCTAACCCAGAAGTATAATCCGTGCATAAATTTTAATCTCCCGTCCCTGGCAGAACAGACGAAACTTCTGACAATGCCTCAGCGCTAGTCCAGGAGCCTAAACCGCACTCTGCGCGTAAATTTCAGTCTCCCGTCCCTGGTAGAATAGACAAAATTTCTGATGATGCCTCAGCGCCAAATCAGGAATCACAAACGCGCTCCGCGCATAAAAATGCATCTGTCTTCCGGGAAAAGCAGATGAGCCCTGCAATCTACGCAAGGGAAAGCATGCGGCGGACTACTCAACTTCACGACCTTTACGCCATCAAAGGAATAAGCGATCATCTTCTTCTATAGCTCCTACTGACCTGTGCAATTATCTGGTCCAGAAGCGCAGGGAGAGGGGATCTTCCAGCATATCTATTACGCCTCCTAGCGAGCACTATTGTAATAGTCATAAGATTGTAATTAATTATTGCTGTTCTGAAGCAAAACGGTCGGTGTTCGACCGGTAGAGCTACTCTCCATCTTTCCAGGAAGTAGAGCCCATGCATGCATCTGTGAACATGGCTTCACACGTACCTAGAGGAGGGTCAGGCTCAAGACGTCACCCCTCTAGAACTCCGAGCCGAAGGAGATTCAAAATACTCCTTAGGAACACCGAAGCTGGGGTATTCCAAAATACTCATTCAAGGTCACAACAACCAGCTTCGTACTCTTCTGATTCCGAGGCCGGGGGTCGCCAGTCTCCCGAATCAGACGCCGAAAGTATAGAATCAACTTCTACAGAGACCTATACTAATCTTTCAATGACACCCAGGGAGAGGGGAGTTTATGCCATTGGAGATGAACACGAGGAAGATTCCCCATCCGGGAATACTGAGCAGTACATCACTGTAATAGAGACGTCTCTGAAGGAAATATAATCTATGATGGAGAACATGCACCAGATAATGCTAACTCAACACGCAGCTGCCATAGCGCCAGCATCGGCTCCTCCAACTCAGATACGCGTGGGGGTGGACTTACCACCATCCAACACGGTCCAAGAGCCTGCTCTAGATCAAGAGTCAGCAGTTCCTCCGCTTCCTCACTAGGAGAACGTATTACCTCCAACCGGGGTCACGATGCAATCAACTCCTCATCACTCCGTGGTCCCGCCACCAGCTGAAGATCCGATGCATGCAGTATGGGAGTTGAAAGCCCAATTTGATGCCCTGAAGCACAAAGATCAGCTCAAGAAATTGGGAATCAACCAACCTTACCCACATATCTGGGAAGAGGTCCCTTTTTCTCCAAGATACAAACCACAGACTATGGCTTTGTTCGAGGGAAAAACATCACCGAGTCAATACATGAACTACTTCAGCATGATGATAGTGTTGTTACAAGGGAACGACGCCCTCCTCACTCGGGTGTTTAAGGGCTGTCTCTCGGGAGTAGCTTACCAGTGGTACCAAAGTCTGGCAGACAACTGCATTACTTCCTTTGAAGACTTCAAGGCATTATTTTTCACAAGATTCTATGAGGGAGGGATGGACATGTCTATGTCCTCTCTCATCGAAGTCAAGCAGAAGGAAAAAGAGAATGTTCGTACTTTTATCGAACGTTTTTGTTAAGCCACTTTGCAAATGCCTCTAGGAGTCCCAGACTCGGCGTTGGTTGACATCTGCAGGAAGAACCTCCTCCCCGTGATCTCGGTGTTCACAGGACCATATCAGTTCCGTGATTGGCCCTAGTTCATCATCTCAGCGGTAGCCGTGGAGGACAATAGTCAGAAGGCGCGCGATAATGGCATCATGATCTCGGCCTCTGATAAAGGTAAGAGGTCATCCTCCAACATCGACCATCCTCGGGATTCCAAGGGTAAAGAATCTCTGGCAATCAACACATCTAGGAAAAAGACAGTGGCTACCACGCAGACGAAGCCTGGGACTTCGAGGCCCATCGAGGTGTACTCTTTCGACGACGACGATATTCCAAGCATATTCGAATGTCTCGTTAAAAGCGGCAAGATTATCCTTCCCGAAGTAAGATGGCCCAATGAGGCCGGCAGTACCAACAACCCCAAGTACTGCATCTTCCATAGGTACATACACCACCCCACCAAGGCGTGTTATATACTAAAAAGAAAGATCCAGGAGCTGATCGATGCCAAGGCCATCACTCTGCGCAACAGCGAGAAGACGGTCACTGCCAACATGATCTCCCTGCAATTTGGCAATCTGCCTCCCCAAGAAATCCTGGGCGGTGTTACACCTATTTCCCGGACGACGATGAGCATCGTTAATCTCCCTCCAGCTAGAGGTCAAAATCATGACCTGCTACCACTAACTACCCAGCGAGGCGAGACTATGTGGGTTCATCCAGATCTGGTGCCAGAAATCGAGAAAGAGACTCAAGCTACTAAAGCTAAGTCTAAAAAGAACTCAAAGCACAAATTGTGTCACATGATTATGGTACACTCGACATCAGAAGACGAGGTCTTGGCTACTGGAACCCGCTCAGAGAAAGCCTACCTCCAGGACTATGGAGCCAGCCAGGAAGATGTATCGGCAGACGCTTCAGCGGCCAAACCTTCAGAACCGGAATCTGTCGTACCAGAGGCCGGTCCTTCAAAACCAACTTCGGCGGACAAAGGGAAGCAAAAAGAAGTGCGCTTTGATAAACCTGTGAAAAACATTCAAAACAAAGGTTTAGAGAAGCCATACAACTTCGACATCCTGGCCCAACTGGCTAATACACCAGCCAGGCTGTCTATCTTCGAGCTACTCAGGCTCTCTCAGGACACTCGTCAAGCCCTGAGCGAAGCATTGATGCAGGCGGATGCGTACTTGACCCAGCTCAAGTCCCCTGACGAAGAACCCGTGGCATGTCCTCAATGCCATAGTGTGATGGAGGTGATCCCAAATATCACTTTCACTCAAGACGACATGCTATTAAAACATAACAGGCATGACAGACCCCTCTATTACACCGGGTACATCGGTTCCATGGAGGTCGACCGGATACACATAGATCCGGGATCGTCGATCAGCATCATTCCTCATAGTCTGCTCAGACCGCTGAGGATTCCTACCAGCGAATTGGCTTACACCACCACTACGATCGTGGGGTTCAACGCCGGAAGAAGTAAGCCGTTGGGGAAGATTCGCCTGAGGATCCAGATTGGCAACCTCATATCTGTGGCTATATGTTACGTCATCGATTCAGAGGTATCCTACAACATTTTGCTGGGTAGACCTTGGATCCACGACCACAGCATCGTTCCTTCAACTCTACACCAATACTTTAAATATATAGACGCCCGAGGAACAGTGCAAACAGAGATTGCTGACCTGAACCCATTCAAAAGAGTAGAATCCTACTATTCTGATGCCGTATTGTACTCTCAAGACTGCACGGAACAGGTGTCAGCCGAAGCAGAGAAGGAATCCCACCGGGAGCCAGAGCAACCCTCTGCCAAGCAACCTCTGTCAATCAAGGTGAAAGGACGGACTACTCGTCCAAAAGCCATAGAGCCTACGACGATCCACCTGAACGAGACCAAATCAGGAAAAGGTGGTGATCCTCTAGTGATCACTTTGAACCAGAAGCCTCCATCCTTAGTCATCAACCTCCGGCGCAGCAAACAGCTGAGTGATGTAAATGTAACCGGGAACGGAGTTTCAGATGATAATAAACATCCTCTTTTCCAGTATATTAATGCCCAAATTCCGAATCAGGAATCCTCCCCCTACGACGATATAGAACCTATAGCGCAAAAATTCTTGGAAGCTATAGATTCCTATTATCCGTATATATGGGAAGTGGCATCATCATCCAATGTCACAACGACATACGGACCGCATGAGAATTCTATCTTCATTGTGCCACCTACTTACAGCAGTCAGCATTCGATAGTCTTCGGCCGCATGCGCAATGAACCGACAGTGCAAGAGGATTCTTCCGACGACGATGCCGATAAAATGCAGGTTCACAGATACAGCCCGCAAGCTCTGAAGATCATACAAAATATAGGTTATAAATTGAAGCTGGAACCGGGTCTCAACTACGGGAAAGGCAGACGAATGCCGCTGCACGACAATCCCTGCTATCAACGAACTCATTTCGGGTTAGGGTATACCACCTCCCTCGCAGCTCTTGAGTCAGGCGAGGATATCTTTTCCTTCTCTCAAAACGGCTCAGCACCCTCCGACTCATCTCATGCTCTCGAGCGAACATTATCAGCAAATATGGTAGTGACGGATTACTTCGAATCAGACGAACAAGAATCCGAACCGTTTGAAAATAACGCTTGGGCTCAGCAAATGGATACACAATGTGAGTTCCACTTCGAGCAGAGAGAACCTCCCACTGAAGATGAAGTTATCCAGATTAACGTTGGGGATAAACTTTTGCCAAAGCCGATATTTATCAGTAATAATCTTTCCGAAGCAGAAAGGAAAGAAGTTATCCAGCTAATAAAAGAATATATCAACGTCTTTGTGTGGAATTATGAGGACATGCCAGGCCTTGATCCAAAGGTAGCTACTCATAGGCTCAACATATTGCCCGATTCAAAGCCTGTGAAGCAACATCAATGCCGGTTCCGCCCGGATATGATGGACGCCATTGAAACTGAAGTCAAGAAGTTAATAGCCTGCGGCTTCATCCGTGAAGAACAACATCCCGACTGGGTCGCCAATGTTGTCCCTGTCATAAAGAAAAATAGGAAAATACGAGTCTGCATCGATTTCCGAGATCTGAACGCAGCCTGCCCCAAGGATGAGTTTTCTCTTCCCATCACAGAAGTCATGATTGACAATACTAGCAGTTTTGAACGTATGTCTTTCATGGACAGATTTTCAGGATATAATTAAATCAAGATGCATCCTGAAGACGAGAAGCACACTGCCTTCCGGACACTACTGGGGGTATATTGCTATACGGTCATGCCCTTCGGATTGAAGAATGTCGGGGCTACGTACCAACGAGCTATGAGTAACATATTCTATGAGCATTTACGTAAGACAGTGGAGTGTTACGTGGACGACGTAGCTGTCAAAAGCTGCCTCAAGGATCATCACATCCAAGACTTGAAGACAGCATTTAAATTGATGCGCCAACATCAACTCAAAATGAATCCTACAAAGTCCTTTCTGGGTGTATCTAGTGGCAAATTTTTGGGATTTGTCATTACCGCCAAAGGCATTCAAGTGGACCCTGATAAAGTCAAGGCCATCTTAGAAATGCGACCGCCCCGCAATCTGAGGGAACTTAGGGGATTTTAAGGTCGTCTGGCTTATATTCGGAGATTTATATCCAACCTCTCGGGGAGATGTCTGCCATTTTCTTGTCTCATGAAGAAAGGTGTATCCTTCGTATGGAACGAAGCCTGTCAGCAAGCGTTCGGTGATATCAAGCGCTACCTCACCAGTTCGCCAGTTCTGGTACCTCCTGTCATGGGAAGACCATTCGTGCTGTATGTTCGAGCGATGGATCATTCTCTGGGAGCTCTTCTCGCACAAAAGAACGAGATAGGTCACGAGCAGGCTTTCTACTACCTCAACAGGATGATGGTCAGAGCCGAACACCGGTATAATCCAGTGGAGAAAGAATGCTTGGCTCTGATGTTCGCTATCCAAAAGATGCGACACTATGTCACAGGCCAAACCATTCACATCATCTCCAGGATCAATCCTCTTCGAGTACTGATGAACAGGCCAAGTGTTCTTAATTCCCGACTCGCGACTTGGGCGATGTTATTAATACCGTATAATATAGTGTACGTCCCCCAGAAATCCGTCAAGGGCCAAGCACTGGCTGACTTCCTAGATGCTCATCCAATCCCGGAGGCCTCTAAGCTGTACGAGGACATTCCTGACGAAGTTGCAGAATGTAATTCCGTAATGGAGAGTGATGCATGCAAACTATTCTTCGATGGTGCCTCCAGAACTGGTCCCAGGGGAAACGTGGTCTCGGGAGTCAGAATTGTCCTGCTTACTCCTGATAAGCTTGTCATCTACCGAGCATATTCCCTTAGCGAGCCCTGTTCCAATAATGTGGCAGAGTATGACGCTCTACTAATCGGCCTCTAAGTCGCTAAAGAATTGGGCATCGAATCTTTGGAAGCTTTCGATGATTCTCTGCTGATCGTCAATCAAGTCAGAGGAATATATGAAGTCCAGAATCTAGACCTCATCCCCTATCACCGAGCAACGGTCGAGATAGCCATGATGTTCAAAGGTTTCTTCCTAGAGCATGTACCTCGATCTCAGAATCTAGAAGCTGATGCCCTAGCCAGTCTAGCTGCAGATTTAGCTACCCCTATAAGAAGGCAGAATTCGGTAATCCTTCTTAACAAAGACTTATTCTGTGTGAAAAACAACTTTCACATCGAATGCAGCCTCGCTGTGAACACAGATCCTCCCAGGAGAGACCGGAGAAGTCCCTTCATAGATTTTGTAGCATACAGAATCTTGCCAGAGGATCCTAAAGAAGCGGTATCCGTCAAACGACGATCATTACGCTTCTATTTCGACGCATCATCACAATGTCTATATCGCCGGTCTTATGACGGACTATTATTATGATGTCTCTCTGGTGATGAAGCACAGCGGATTATCCGTGAGGCCCACGACGGCGTATACGGAGCGCATCAACCCGGTCCTAAGCTACAGGATCGCATCAGGAGAATGGGCTATTACTGGCCTACTATGATCACAGACGCAATAAAGTATGCAAGACAATGCAGAGCCTGTCAGGTCCATGCCGACTTTATTCATCAACCTCCCGAATATCTATATCCTACGGTTGCGTCCTGGCCTTTCGAAGCATGGGGTATGGATATCATTGGTCCTATTCACCCGTCTTCTTCCAGAGGTCACCAGTTCATACTGGCCATCACAAATTATTTCTCCAAATGGGCGGAAGCGATCCCTCTTGCTGAGGTGAAGGCAGCTAATGTGATCAGCTTCATCAAGCATTATGTCATTTATCGCTTCAGGATACCCCAAAGGATAATCCATGACAATGGACCACAGTTCATCAACGAAGCGTTTCATCGATTTTGCGATAAAAATTAGATACAGAATGTCGCCTCTACGGCATATAATCTGCTGCTAATGGTTTGGCGAAAGCTTTCAACAAAACCATTATCAAGCTTTTGAAGAAGTTCGTCTCTTCGAATAAAAGGGATTGGAATGAGAAACTGGAAGAATGTCTCTGGGCATACCGCACAACGGTACGGGTACCGACAGGTTGCACCCCGTTCTCATTAGTCTACAGGAGTGAAGCAGTTCTCTCCATCAAGATCCAAATTCTGTCACTCAGGATAGCCATGGCTAATGAGCTGACTCAAGAAAAGAATGACCCGTTAAGGCTTCAAGAGCTGGAAGGATTAGATGAGAAATGCCTCCAAGCTCAACAGCGTATCGCGCTCTACCAAGCACGCATTTCCAAGGCTTTTAATCAAAAAGTGAAGGAAAGGGTGTTCAAAGTCGGCGAGCTAGTCTTAGCTGTGAGAAGGTCGATGATTCTCACTCACAGAAGTAAGGGCAAATTCCAGCCCAAATGGGAAGGCCCTTATGTGATCGAGACGACGTTCTCAAACGGCGCTTACAGGTTAGCCCAGCCTAATGGAGACCTGCTAATGGCTCTTATCAATGGCAAATTCCTGAAAAGGTACTATGCTTAACCTCCTTTGCTCAAGTAGAATATGGCAAAAACCTCATTCTGACAAAACTACTTCCGAAGCAAAACTAGTGGGATCGTATTCTATCATGTCTATATAACCTCTGAATAGATGTATCCTGCTAAAACTTATCGAGAGTATATCACGTCTATATTACCTCTGATATCACTTTTACCCTAAACCTGTCATTTACATTCTAAAATGATGGGTCCACAAAGTCAGATGAAAGCCTCTTTATTATTCCCAAAAAGTAAAAGCAAAAGTATATTATTTAGGGGGAGAGGTCAGGTCGCAAAGCTGCTGCGCCAATGCGGCCATCCTCTCAGTCCTGGAATCCAAGATATCATGGCGAGCCCGCTCCAGTCGTGCCTCGTCATTGCTCATGAGGGACAGTTCGGCTCTAGCCCGAAGAAAACCAGCACGAGCGACATCTACACGTGCCAAGTTCTGTTGTGCTATGCCCAATCGGCTATCCACCACATCTAGAGCTTCCGACGACTGGGAAGCCCACTCTTTTGCCTGAGCGAGTTTCATTTCCAGCCTGAGGACCCTCGCTACATTCCCTTCGTGCTCGGCCTGGCACTTCGTTCGAAGAGCAATGATCTCCTCCAGGACGACTTTTCCTTCATCTATCTCCTGCTGGTGTGTCTGGATGGATTTATTTACGCCTGCCAGCTGTTTGGTAAGCCGTGCAGTCATGGAGTCATATCTAGCTTGGACCAGATCTTCAACATTGTCTTGAGCTAGCTGCAAGTATTCGTTAATGGGTTGCTCCAAACCATTAACTATCTCCTCCAGCGTTTCAGCTAGCCCAGTGTCGTCGAATTCTCGGATCGGCATTATCGTCGACTGGGAGGACCTCTTCAATGACGCAAAGCTCAGATTCTTCGCCAACACCCTTGATATTAACATTTTTAAAGTGGTGTAGAAGATATCAGTGTACTGCCCGATCAGCACAGCTAGATCCGGTTGGATGCTGGGGGTAGCCTCGACATTGGCGAATCTTCCTTCGAGAACAACCGCAGACGATATTTCCACGGCCGTCGCCTCAACAGGTGGTGCGACGAAAGAAGCAGCTCCAACACCGGACGAAGATACCAACATACTCAAAGGAGGCATTATCTCAATGACAAGCTCGTCCTCCTCTTGAGATATCGGAATCTCGTCGACATGCGAGCCGGCGCCCGAAGAGGCTTCCTCTTCAAAATCATCCACCTCCGTGTCATCGCCAGGACCTGACACAGAGCCGAAGGGCGCATCTATACTGCCCTCCCCGAAGAGGTCTTCCCCTGAAAAGAGGACGAAAGGAAGTTAATATCAGCATAATGTTAACTTTCCTAAAAGAAAAGGCGTGAAGACGATATTTACCTATGGCCGACGACATATATGTCGCATTTGCAGCCTGTACAGCTAAATCATTCCTTAATGATGCTAGGCAAGCTATTATACCTGGAGAAGGGGGTGCTCTAAGAAGCACCGGTGAATGCTCTTCCAAGTCCTCGTTAAATTCCGACCGAGGCTCATCGGCTGGAATCTCGCCAGATGTACTGGCAGACACGGTAGGAGTCTCTCCCGATGCCGAGCCATATAAAGGTATTCTCAGCCCCGAAGGAGACCTCATTCCACTACCTAAAGCAGTAGCGGCGACGGCAGCCTCCAGCAGAGATTCTCCAGCACCACCAGCCAGAACATTAGAGGGTTTCTCTCTAAAAGGCGAGGAACCCCCAATCAAAGAATCATCCCCAACATGGGGAGATGCAAGCTCACTTCCAGGAGCCTCAACACCAAGGATCCGGAGAGGACGACTAACCAACTTCTTCCTCTTACGAGGGGAAGTCTCCTTCGGAGTAGGGGCCCTTCGCTTCCCAGAAATCACCAAAGGGCCTGCAGGCAGAGGAACGTCACCCCTTGATACCGCCACCAGAGGCTCATCTGGATTGACAAACTCCTCACCCTCGTCAGAAGAGACCGAGGGGACTTCGACTCTTCCCCCAGACTTAGAGGAGGGCACCCTAAAACTTCCATGCATGTCAAAATCGCGATGGAAGGTGTTCGTTGCCACATAGAACTGGGCATACGAGTGCAGGATGCGCAGCTCCATGGAGAGTGTAATAACCGGCGCGGTAAAAATTGCTCCAGTATAACCCATGAGGAAATATCGCCATCCTCTCGCTCCGTCAATGAGTCCACCCCTGGACCGGAAGCTGGTGACGGCGTTGCCCACGTGCAATTGATCATACCCAAACTGCCTGGCAAACCGACTAGGCAGGTAGGGCTCCAAGAAGCAATGGTCTTCACTCCTGTACAGTAGATAGGAAGGTCTAATACAGACTAACCAATTAAAAGCTTCAGGAGAAAGATTGGTCTTCTCTCAACTGGAATCTTCAAGCCTAATCCCCGATTGATTGTGATGTATGGAGGGAACAGTGCAGAAGAGCTTCCAGCTGTGACTGAGGCCCAGCGCCCGCTGACAGTCTAGAACCGTGGTCACATTCCAGGAAGACTTCTGGTAGTTCAACAGAAAACTAGTCCCCGAACTATTGCCGGAGCTGGGAGACATAACCCTGGGGTTATGAAGAATTAACCATCCTATCAGATACAGGTATGGTAATTCTATCCTGGGAAAGCTATCACGCCGAGTCTCATCGGCGAGCAGTCCATCAGTCATGGCACTCAGGCCGGCTTGAATATGACACACCATAGCAGGGAGCAAGCCCAGTCTTACCCCGAATACCAGACGCACTGCAGGCCACAGCGTATTACGGTGAATACGGTCCGCAGATGTGACACCAGGTATCACCACTCGGCGTAGCCATATGGAGAAGAAGCCAGCCAGTTGAGCTTCCCTGGACAGAGGCCTGCGGCAGTGCCTCAAATAACTATAGGCCTTAGTGCCTACAGGATACTGTCCGATCCCTTCGTCGAGGATCAAGTCCGGAGCCCCAGCATCCACTATGAGATCGTCGACTACCTGAGCATTAAGCACGCTCAAAGGATTCACAGGCAGATCCTTGCCCTCCAATACCTTCTCCGGCTTAGCAGTCCTGGACCGGTAAAAGAAGAGGTAGGACGTCCATTTGTTAATGTGAGCCAAATCTGAGGGCTCATCATAAAAAGTGGTGCAGGCGAGGTAATGGCACATCAGCTCCTGATAGACCTCCACTACCCGAGAGTCTGAATCCCCCAGCTCCCAGTTTGTGGGAACATACTCTTCATACGGAGTATCCCCCATCGACAGTCTTGAGATCTCTGCCATCTCATGAAGTGCCAATCCCAACTCCCCCAGTGGAGTGGCGAAAGTCCCGGTGAGCAAAATATATCGCTCCATCAGCGCCAGGAACAGGTTAGGGTTAGGAGGTAATCCAACACTGGTAGCACACACAGCTGCAAACAGACCAATATTCTCCAACTCGGTCTGGAAATGCTTCAAAGCCCAATCAACTAAGCGAGCCTATTAAAGGTTTGAAGGGATGATCCACCCACCGCACCGAGGGTTCACCTTAGGGTATACTCCCTCGTGCCCCATAAAATCGTTACAGAAAGTTGGTAATTGGACCGGCTGGATCACCAAGCTATCTTCACTCGGGACACTGCCCGGGTACAGTCTCCTGAACACCGTCACATTGCCGGTAGGACGGCTAACAAATGACCCCTGATCAGCTCCTTTCAGATGAAAGATCTTCCCCGGCCTGCCATGAAGATCGGGAGTCAGCATCCATGACATCTTCCTGGGATGTGTGGCATGGAAGAACACCGAGTTGGGATAGTCTCTCGGCATCTTGGGCAGATACAAAACCAAGCTCCCGGCAGGGAAAACCCAGAGTTCTCTCTTGGGCTTCATTTGGGACTGCTTGTCAATCATGTCCCCGAAGAGGAAGGCCGACTTTATGTATTGGTCCCCGTCTATATACGTCAGGGGCTCCCCGTTGATCATGCTTAGCAGCATTTGCTCGCCCTGAGCCGATATCAGAATCTCCCTTCCTTCAGGATACTGCGGCCCGGAGATAGGAAATGTCACGTGTGATAGATCCTCCAGGTAGTTGGAGTGCAACATCCCTGCGGCAGAACCTATCACATCGGCTAGCGGAGACACCTGCAAGTCAACTGCAAGAATGCAAGAAAAATATGTTAGTTCCTATAACTAGACATTACAGATCTTGCAGCACACGCCAAAAATCAACTGTCTGTGCTTTACGCCAAGACCGTAAAAACTTGACCATTATGCTGTAATCCATTTCCAAAAGCATAAAGTTCAAGGCTGGCAGTATACAGTCTGTGCTCTACGCCAGACCGATAAAATTAAGGTATTACGCCAGAATCTTCATTCAGAAGCGTAACACTCAAATTTTATACACCAACTTTCGACAGTCGAAGCTTTTACGCCGGACTGCGAAAATATGGAGTTTTTGTGCTGACACATTAGAAATGTGGGCGTAAAATATAAAACGTCTCTGTGCATCATCTTCCTCAAAGAGGCTATCAGCACAGGAGACGACCTAGCACGGTCACGTACAACGTGTGCGAAGGATTTTCGCTCGTTCTTCTTCATCCCAAATGCTCTACCTTTTAGGCTGGGTGCACTGCTCGTCGGCGGGATACTTCGCTCAGAAGGAAGTTCGCCTTGCCCGACCGAAGATGCTCTCACTTGAGCAGAAGAACGAGAAGAAGAATCAACCTTCTTTCCCTTAGTGGAGGAGGATTGTTTCGAGGCTATTACTGGAAACTTTGAAATCTCGGAGAAGAAACGAAGAAGAACTCGAACAGACGAAGGCTTTCTTTCGCAGAAGATGGATGAAAAGTTTTTCTCTCAGAAACTTAGGGTATATATAGAGTTCAGATGGACTCCTCGAATCCCGAACCAAATCTCCTAATTAATATCCGGTTATGATTGGGTACTACGTCTGCTTATATTTAGAGAAGACGGACAGTCAGCGAATTCGAAAAGTTTTCGCGCGAGAAAGTTTTACGGTTCTTACGCTAAGGGGCTTTTTACGCTCAACAGCTATGGATCTACGATTTTACGCTCACAGGCTACAAGTCTATAGTTTTATGCCCGGATGCCTTTGTGCTCGGTAGCTTTTACGCTCGAGAGGCTACAAACCTATGACTTCACGCTCAGCAGCTACAAATCTATAATCTCACGCTCGGTGGCTTTTTACGCTCAAAGGCAACAGATCCATGACTTCACGCTCGGAAGATTTTCTTTTCAGAAGCTACAAATCTACAGTTCTACACCAAGGAGTTTTCTACGCTCGACAGCTAAAAATCTACGGTTTTACGTTCCAATGGCTACAAGTCTATAGTTTTACGCCCGAATGCCTTTGTGCTCGGTAGCTTTTATGCTCGAGAGGCTACAAACCTACGACTTCACGCTCAGGAACTACAAGTCTATGATTTCACGCTCGATGGCTTTTTACGCTCAGAGGCAATGAACTTATGATTTCACGCTCCACGACTTTCCGCACATCTGAAAGATGCGCAGGCCAGTACAGTACATCTGAACGATTCTCAAGGCGATCAATAACAGGAGTTCACACAGAAGATACTCCTTCTTGACCTCAAGATACCCCAAGTACCCGAAGCATACGGAGTTCAACATTGAAAAATACTCTTCTTCATGGGTCGAGTCGAAGTTCATCCAGAATCAAGTCTGAATATTTTGTCTACAAAATCAAGATGGCGACTCAGTTTGACAGCCAGTTCTCGCCCTGTTCCAAGGGATTTTTTGAGAAATCATTCTTGAAGACGACGGTCTGAACAAAAATTCTGTTTATCAGAAGTAAAGAACAGTTCAGAATTCTACGCGGTTCCTAACAGCAGGACAGTTCGAACACTCGACTGCTAAGCGGCTTTCTGCGCATCCTTAGTTATGCGTAAAAGATAGGACAGGACCTAGCGCTCTTTCTACACAGAGTCAGCGTAAAGAATCAGACGTGTCGAAGCTACACATATTCAGACTTCACAGCAAAGTATGGCAACATGATCATATGCAAAGAAGAAAGACGATCTTATTAAAATTAAAAGCATAATTACATGAGGGAAATCCAGTCTACAAGGATTTTTTCTTCATTTTCATGACTACATATGAGGGAAATCCCGTCTACAAAGGGCTTCTTCATCGTCGGCTGAAAATCGCACCCAGAATCTATTCTGCTAGGTTCAAGCATTGGTGAAGATCTTCCTCTTCTTTCATGGCAGTTCATCGACATCCACAGTCGATGAACAAGAAGATGATCAGTGGCACAAGGATGCAGAACTGGGCATAGACCCATACTGCCAACAGAAGAAAAGCAGGGTAACTCTGCTTTCTTACATCCCGCGCCACGAAGGTAACGGGAGAAGGCATCGCTTGCAAGCGGCATGACAAAATACGACCCTTCTTCTCTCCCGAAGAACCACCATACAAAGTTGCTGATTATCCTGAGCAAAGGAGGCTATGATATCCTTCCATGATCTATCGTTACAGAGGACATTTGCTCGAAGACGCCATCCTTTTTGGCTCCTTACATGCTGAAAGAGCACGATCTTCTTCTTTCTCAAGTCGACCCGATGAACTCCGGCCATCATCTCTGTGTGGTGAAGGAAGTGTGGGAAGAACAGGAGAACTCCTCAGCCTTTTTATAGGTGAGAAAGAGCATCGATCCCCAATAACTCTGCCATAAAGTCAGCCATGAAAGAACGTGTCAGGCTTGACCGTTTCAGGCTCCACTCAAAGCATTTTGAGTTACGAGAAACGGCTCATGCTTTATTCAAAGCATTTCAAATTATGAGAAATTTAAAAGCTTTGAAGGGGGTCTTGTAGAAGCATAAAAAATACGCTGGATAGCTATACGCAGCATGTTCATACAAGGCAGCATAAAAAGATGACCTCAGAGCCATCAACTTGCAACAGAGCTTCTCTGCTGAGCACAGCATAAAATATAAGCACAAGGACCATCCGCGTAGTTCAATGTGATCAGGCTGCTTCAGCGTTAAAGAGGTGCTACATCGCCTATATGGCGTAAAACTCATCCGCTTTCAATACAGCATTGAAGTGTACGAGGAACGCTTCGTATTCTTCGAAATAAACCTGTAAGATCATGTAATGAACCTGATGTCTGGACTCCTGACAAAGAGTACTGCACGACAATCCAAGCGACGGGTATCATGATGGCACGGTACTGCAACCCAGGCTGTCATTTACTGCCATTTCCTTTGCGTAAACCACTTTTACACCTACGAAGGAATATGCTGCCTAGTTTTACACAGGCAGATGAGAGCTGTTTATGCTCTGCGGAAGACAAACCGTCTGCCACATCAAAAGCTGCACTTCATACAGGGCTCGAGGCACGTCTCTGCATTTTATGCACAAAGCGGTGACAGTTTCTCAAGGCACGTCTCTGCATTTAAAGCGCCGAATACTGACAGATGCCCAAGGCACGTCTTTGTACTTGATGCACAGAAAGGTGGCAGGCCTTCAAAACACGTCTCTGCATTTAATGAGCAGGATGATGGCAGATCTCTGCATTTAATGCAGGAGATTTGATTAAATTTTACCGAACCGTTGTTTGGTGGCATCCCCTTTGCGTAAACTACTCTTACGCATGTAAGGGAATATGCTGTCCAGTTTTACACAGGCAGACGTGAGCTTCTTACGCTCCGCGGAAGGCAAACAGACCGCCACATCAACATTCACTCTTTCTACAGGATTCGAGGCGCGTATCTGCAGAATGATGGCAAATCTTAAAGATAGGCCTCTATATTTAATGCACAGGATGGGGGCAGATCTCTGCATTTAATACAAGAGATTTAATTATATCTCCAAGAGCCGTAATTTTGGCTAAAATGTCCACATCGTCTCGGCTTCTACGCCTGCTCGGCTTCTATGCCCACTCGGCTTCTACGCTTGCTCGGCTTCTATGTCTACTCGGCTTCTACGACTGCTCGACTTCTATGCTCACTCGGCTTCTATGCCCACTCGGCTTCTACGCCTCCTCGGCCTCTATGACCACTCGGCCTCTACGCCTCCTCAGCCTCTATGACCACTCAGCTTCTACGCCTGCTCAAATTCTATGCCTACTTGGCTTCTATGCCTACTTGGCTTCTATGCCATGGTGACAGTCATTTGGCTTCTACGCCAACCTCTTCTATACAAGGGATAACTACCTACGTGGCTTCTATGCCGTGATCTTCGTAGCAGATATACGCGTTCTGTCCCTTAGTTGGACGCACGTCAAATGCTCACTCAAAAGGTTATTTATACGCAAGCATTGGTTATTTTAAACCATCGTATTAAAGGGTGCTGTACTTTCTACTACTCAATTTCTATACCGACTGTGTGGTCACTGTCACTAAAACTCTATAAATAGAGACCTCTATCAATGGGGAACAAGGTCAAAAAATAGGAAGGAGGAGAGATTGGAAGGTCGACAAATTGGAGAAAAAGAGGAGAGAGAGAGAGAGAGGGAGAAGAATCCAGAGATCAGGCAAAGAGAAGGGATCGACGACTTTGGCATCGGGCATCCACCCTCTTTAGCAACCCTCGAAGCTGCTACCTGTCTTCCATGGCACTTCTTCAATATCGTGTGGTCCAAGGGCTAACATGATCGACTGTAGATCAGACACCTATAGCAATATTCACCCAGATTAAATAAATTATACTTAGTCATCCTCGTGTGGGATCAAATTTGTACAATCTTGTTTGTAAACATAAAAGAAGGGCGGGTCTTCGTACAAGACCTCGTTTTCCACGTTCATCAAATCTTTTCTCGTTTATTATCCTAAACATCATGCCCAATTTTTTGGGTGCGGGTCGTGACACTCGTGATATGTTCCCATTTTCACCCTGGAATAGAAAGCGGCTACAATAATCCTGCTGGTCTCTGCTGGTCGGCCTTCACTTGCTGACATACTAAACACTGAGAAACTAATCGGTGCTATCTTCCTTTTCATCCTATTCTACCAGAAATATTGTTCGATGTCATGATATATCTTGGTACCTCCTGGATGAATTAAATACTGGGAATTATGCTTCTCGATCTTTACTTCTTGTCGGATATCTCTACTTGGTACATAGAGATGGTTTCAAAACCTAAAAGTTCTATCTTCATAAATAGTCAACTCTTTCCTGAGACCAGATTCACATTCCGCCCGAAGCTTCTAAACTTTCAAATCCTCTGTCTAAGCTACCTTAATCCTCTTTATAATGGTATATTGCACCTGTAAACTAGCTAATACTCCTACGTCTTGTGGAAGTACTATCTCAATCTTTAATTCTCGAAGATCTTCTAAGATATGCTGCTACGATGTCAACATAAACTTACTACCTCTCCTGTTAAGAGCATCCGCTACCATATTTGCCTTGCCTGGATGGTACTAAAGTTCCATATCATAGTCCTTTATCAATTTTAGCAACCTCCTCTTCCTCGTGTTGAAGTCCTTCTGGGTGAATACATATTTTAAGCTCTTGTGATCTGTAAATATTTCCACCCGATCACCATACAAGTAATGCCTCCATAGCTTAAGTGCAAATATTACCGCCGCCAACTCCAAATCATGAGTCGGATAATTTTTCTTATGATCTTGAAGCTGCCGGGATGCATAAGCTATCACTCTTCTGTTTTGCATTAATACACACCTAATCCCTTGGCTGATGCATCATAATACACTGTAAACTCTCTAAAACCTACTAGAAGCGTGAGAATCGGAGCTAAAATTAATCTCTTATTCAATTCTTCAAATAATGTCTGTACTCTACTGACCAGTCGAACTTAGCCTCCTTGTGCGTTAATCGAGTCAGTAGTACTAAAATTCTTGCAAAGTCTGATATGAACCTTCTATACTATCCTGCCAATCCCAGAAAACTACGCACTTCAGCTACTGTCTTAGGAACTGGCCAACTCTAGACGGCCTCAACCTTCTTCGGATCTACTGTGACTCCTGCTCTATAGATGATGTGACCTAAGAATGATACGTGATCCAACCAAAACTCATACTTGTTAAGCTTTACGTATAACTGGTATTCTCTTAGAATCTGTAAGACCTTCCGAAGATGCCCCTTATGTTCCTCTTCGCTACTGGAATAAACAAGAATATCGTCTATGAAAACCACTACGAACTGATCTAGGTATGGCATAAAAATACGGTTCATCAAATCCATAAATATTGCTGGAGCATTAGTCAGTTCGAATGGCATAACTAAGAATTTGTAATGCCTATATCGTGATCTAAATGTTAATCTTGGGTAAATCTTGCTCCCGAATTCTTACTTGATGATACCCTGATCGAAGATCGATCTTGAATAAAACCTTGGATTTACTCAGCTGATCAAAAAAATTATCGATCCTTGGTAATGGATACTTGTTCTTCACTGTTACAACATTTAACTGTCTGTAGTCGATACATAATCGTGATGACCCATCATCCTTCTTCACTAAAACCACTGGCGCTCCCCAAGGTGATCCACTGGCTTGAATAAAATTCTTTGACTTCAGTTCCTCTATATGTTGGTACAATATGTGTAGCTTTGATGGTGCCATTTGGTAAACTTTATAAGATATTGGCCCTGCCCCAGGGATTAATTCTATACAAAACTCAACGTGTCTTAATGGGGGTAACCCTAGTGGTTCTTTCGGGAAGATGTCTAAGAACTCCTTAACTATCTCAGGGAGTTGTTCTTCTACTAACACTGTCACTGCGATCCTATCTTCATGTTGGTCTTTCACAGATCTGTCGAAGGTGAAACCTTCTGTGCCCGGGATACTAAATAATACTTTACCCTAATGGCAATCTATCATAGCATGACTGTCTCTCAGCTAGTCCATGCCTAAGATAACGTCAAAGTTACCTATAGGGAACTCGATCAACAGTTCTAGTAGTGAACGCCCACACACTATGACCGGACACGCTGTACATATTCTACTAACTCCTAAGAGCCCATTACCAGTGAGTATATTCAACCTCTCTGCAATGCCTTGAACTCCAATCTAATATATGTCGCGAATGGTGCAGATATAAATGAATAAGATGCACCTGAATCAAACAATGCTATAGCAGTAAAGGATGCGACAAAAATATTACCTGCCATCACGTTGCCCGATGCTAAAGCCTCATCCAAAGACAAGGTGAATGCTTGCCCTTGGCCCTGTTGTGCTCCTCGTTGTTGTCTTTCTTGGTAACGCTGTTGTGGGCTCTGTTGGCCCTGCTGATGGTTCTGCTACTGCTGGTATATCTCAGCTTGCGTCAGTAATGGACGTTGAGCTAATGGCCTTACTGCTATTGCTGGCCCTCTCTGCTGTGCTGCCCTTGGTGTTGGCAGTGCTGTTAACTGTTGGACTAGCCCTCCTGGTCTCTGCATCATCGGGCAATTGGCAATCTGGTAATTTAGACTGCCATACCTCATACATAATCCATTGGCTATCCTACATACATCTCTAGTATAGATACCATTTCTACAGTAAGTATAACCCACCAGCGCTCCCTGGCGTTGTTATTGTTGTCTCGGCTGCGGTTGAGCTGGTACTGTCACCGTTAAAACTGTCTTCCTCCTCGATGCTGAATCATGGATGCGAACACCAGGTGATGGTGCTGATGTTCGAGGTACCCCTCCACCTCCTCCTTTACTCTGATCATGAGACCTCTTCTGGCCTCATGTCCTTGCCGATAACCTTTGCATGGTAAGCTTGTGCCTCCGAGCTGCTATCAGTACCTTTTCATAAGTCTGGTAGTCGTGCCCCTTTACCAATTGTAAAATCTCTAGATGAAGTCCTTGCTGAAACCTCATTGCTCTATTCGACTCTGTAGCCACCATAGTTGGAGCAAATCTACCCAGCAAGCAAAATTTGGCTGCATATCCATCCACTACTCTACCGACTTGCTTGAGACCGATAAATCTCTATTGGAGCTCATAAGGCGCTATGACTCCAAAATATTTATTCCTGATTCGAGCCCTGAAACTATCCCAAGAGATAGGATGCCTCAAGCCAACTTTTACTGACGTCCACCAGTCATGGGCAAGGTCTTGAAGCTGTAATCGAACTTGACCAACTTATTCATCAGCAGGAATCCTTGCTATTGCTATAATTACCTCAATATCCCGTAACCAGGCATCTACTATAATGGCGTCCTTTATGCCATTGAAGTATTTTTGGTTAAGTCGGCAAAATCTAACTAATGCCCCCGAATCAGTCCTTCCTTCTCTTTCCAGGGCCGTTTGCAAACCCCGACTCTATAAGATATCCTGTTCTTGCTGTTGAAACTGCTGATGTTGTTGCACTGCCATCTGGTGTTGCTGCATAGCCATCATTCTTCGGAGGATCTCCAGCAATGCTGGGGTATCAAGTACCACCGATACTCCTGGTACTACTGGGGTACGAGTATTTCAGGGGCTGGTTGCTCGATATATCTTACTTCTGGTTCCACTGTGCCAGCTTGTTCAATTTCTGGCTCTATTCGAATTTGACTCTGAATATGTGCCACCTCTCGTTGTTGCCCAAGGGAACCCTGTCCTGCCATGCCTGCTCCTCCAGCAACTAAAGAAGTCATAAAGAAAAGAACAAGAACCATCAAGAACATGACATGAAGGATCAAGTAGGCAAGCAGTTTAACAGTTCAAGCGGCGGTATTGAGGAAGATGAAGCAAGATATCAAGGAGACAAATTTTGATTGAGACTCCTATGACCATAACACCCCACAAGTATGAAAATACAGACCTGCATGGGCCAGCACTAAAACCTTATCACGCCCCAGTACCAAAATATGGAGACGGACATGGCCAGCTCCCCCGTACAAGGTATAAAATATTATATGGCGATCATGGCTGTAACTAAACAGGGGGGTGCATACTACAAGCAAATTACTTAGGGTCACATAGAACATTTATTGTCTTAATCAGTCAAATAAAAATAGTAAACATAGAACATATATGACAAGGAAGTAAGGCATCCCAAACGCCATGCCACAAAATTCAAGAAACTAGCTGTGCAAAAATGAGAAGGTTGGCAGAGTAACAAGAGTACATGACCATGATCAGCTGTAGTCTGATTAATTACAATCATATAGGGAACTAAATATCCAGAATCATGGCTAACAAGTGCCCATAGCTAAACGCCCAAAATAAGTAAAATATAAAATAACAAGTAGGGGAGAAGAGACCAACCTATTTCCCTCAGTGGCCATCCGCTTAGTGTGTGCCATTGTTCAGAAGAAAGTACGCTTGATCTTCAGGTGTTGGCTCTAAACCTTGCTATACAAAACCAGTAGGGTTAGACAACAAATACTAAGTACCACAAAGGAAGCACGAATGCAGAAATAAAACCAAGTTATGAAATATATACATAAATATATATATTTAGTCCTATCTCGTAGTTTTGGTTCATAGCCTATCGTGACACAATAATCTAATCCTCCAACCAAACAAGAAAAAGGGTTAAACCATCGCACCATGATAGTCCATGTCCCAGACTATTTGACAGCAGATACAATACACAAACACGCTCAGTTACATAATCGACCAATTATTTGTACGGCTTATTAGATGGAGTCTGGGTTATCCCAGAGATATTATACAAATAGGAATCCTCAGACCAAACCAGGTACTAGCAGGGTTAGCCGAGCCATAAATTATCGCATAGCACATAGTAGTATGCACCGGTCCCTCGTAAGGCCACCGTGCTTAGATCGCATAGAACACATAGTATCATATAATAGTCGAATATTTCCATCTACTAATAAGAATTTAAACAATATCCATGGGGTCTAGCATGCACACCCCAATTCAGATGACTGGCGGTGGCTAGTTAGGCACGATCTCGATATTCTATTCCCTCCTAATGCTGTACAAGTTTAGTTGCCTAGTTAACCCTAATGTTAACTAGAATCGCATGGCGTGGTCACATGGTATTTCCCTTATATGATATACCATAGTACGGCTATGCTAGATATGAATTCACTTTGTTATTTGATAGTTCAATTTTGATTCACCACAGCGTGATACAACAATCAACAGATCCTAGCCACGCTTGGTCATTGACTAACCCTTATGTCCATGCTGGAGATTGAGTCATATCACATGTCACGTAGCATAGGTACATCGCAGTGAAATTATATAATATAAACACGTAGGAACACTTAGCACGTAGGAACACATAACACGTAGTAAGTGTATCAGCACGGATACAAGTGGTCGGGTCATGATGCATATATGGGTCTAATACTTTTGTGGTCATCAAAGTCACACATACAACTCATAAAGTCCAAAGGAACATTCAACCAAAACTAGTCTATTAAAACGTATGCAAGGGGCCGCATGCGCCCAAAACTATCAAGGCCGCATGAGAAGTTAGGCCGCATGACAATCCTTGCTGCACGGAGTCATGCCGTATGGGGTCATACCGCATGGAATCATATCATATGGGGTCATGCCGCATGGTGTCAGCGGTAGGTCTACTCCTCGGGATAAGTAATAAAGCGACGGTAAATAAATAAAGTGTCAGTGATGTGACATAAAGTGTGATATAACATAAAGTGTGTCAGGAAGAAAAGATAAAACCATGAAAATATGTGCCATGATTTCAGAGTCATGCGTCCAAGGATGGTGGCCGCATACTTTGCTTGCAGCATAAGTGTCGATGTCGCATAGGGTTCGATGCCGCATGGAGTGTTTGGACATAGCAAAATTCTCATTCGTTCAACGAGTGAACACAAGTTTTCAAGGAAACTTGTGTGATGGCAGTCATGCGTCCAACAAGATAGACTTATGTTAGTCAATATGCGGCAAAAGCTCTGGCCGTATAATCCTCTCGGGCAGCAGAGCACTCTTAGCTACTTAGCTCACTGGCCACATGAAGACTTCATCTTCTCCAATAGCAGAATCGGGCATGACAAAAACTCCCAAAAACTAAAATTATTTTCTTCATAAAACTATATATTTACTTTAAATTGAGTGAACCAAAAGCAAAATATTCGAAATAAAGTGCTCCATCCTTCCCAAAAACTATTTTTTTAAAAATACTATATTTTAGTAGATCAAAACCACCAAAACTCAAAGAACCGATGAAACCCTAAGTTAGAAAAGTAGATCTAAGAAAATTTATCTATCAAAACCAAGAACTCCAAGTATTAAAAGCGATCAAAATAATCATAAGCACATAATAGACTAATAAAATACAAGAAAAGAACAAGAAACTAAAATTAAAAGGGTTTTCCATGTAGTGCAAGGTGTACTTGCCTAGAAATGAAAGAAAGAGAAAAAAAAATAAAGAATGAGGGAAGAGAGAGAAACAAGTAAGCTTATATAGCTAGGGTTTGAGGTTTAGACCATGGGTTTAAATTTATGAATAAACCAACCCACAAATAAACTATGAACCATGCTAAACCAGAGAATGGGTCTAGTCTCCATGCATGCAACCTAATGATCATATGAGCAAGAAATACACTAAGCAGGAATAAATATAAGCAAGAAATAAATATATTCCAAATTACGTATTTCGTGAACGGGGAGTGACAGTGCCGAATCTTCCTTCAACGGTCGACTCAGTCTATGAAGGCGAACGACCAGAGGTTCAGGTGCTTTACTGTACAGTTTCACCATGAGGAAAGGGGCTTTGTTGGAAGAGCTTGCTTTGAGATAGACTCTCAAGGGCTCGTCCGATGTTGTCCCAGTCTCTGCCTCATCGTCGATATTATTGCCACCTTTATCTTGGTGGACTTGCTTGTAGAGGATCGAGTTAGAGTAAAATGCCTCGATCTACTTGAATAGATAAACGTTGGCAAATTCTGTCTTAATAATGTCGTGATTGTCCACATACTTCAAGCACTGGTGCAAGGTTGACAGCACGATCATATATTGATGTATCCATGGATGTCTCTATAGGACGTTGTAGGATATGTCTACGTCTATGACGTAGCAGGTGACCTCTATATTTAAGTCGTCGATCTGACACTTCAAGTGAATCTTACCCAGAGGGTAGCTCCTTCCTATATTGATGCCATTGATGGTAGTATTGGTTGCTGTCAGACGATGCATAAGGATGCCCAAGGTCTGAAGCAGACTCCACAGGATAATGCTGATTGACGAATTAGGGTCGATGTGCATCCGATCCATCTTGATGGTGTCGATGTAACTTGTGTAATACAGAGGACGATTGTGCCGATTGTTCTTCAGGAACATGTCTTATTGCGAGAACGTGATATTATGTATAGCTTCTATCACATTATTGCAGTGGGGGCATGCAGCATGATCCTTAGCTGGCGGCTTGACCTGCGCCAGGTAGCTGTCAATATTTTGCAGTGCCTCACTCAGAGCACCTGAGTGTCTTTGGAGAGTCAGAGAAGCTCGAATAGTGACAACTTCGCTGGGGTATTAGTCAGTTGTGCCAAGATATCAAAGTTGTAGGGCTTCTCCAACCCCTGAGCTGTATCTTTACGCAACGGTTTATCGAAACGAGTTTCTTTCTGCTTGGACTTGTCCGCTGTCGGAGGCTGGGATAGACTCAGATCAGATGTTATAGGTGCGGTGATTAGGAGCATACCTTCGTCAGGGATATCGTACTCTCGTTGGTATTCTATTCCTGACCTTGTCGTTCATGCTATAGCTTCTTTGGAAGGGAGAGAAATTGTGTAGCAGGACTTGGATTTCTTGCCCTTGAAATTGGTGGCGAAAGGTGTTGCCTGTTGTATCAAGTTTGGAGCATGATCTGGATGAACCCACATGACCTCCCCCCCATGATATGGTGATAGGTATTTGCCTGGCTGTTTGGTCACGAGCTGGCGGAAGATTGACGACCTCCATTGTCGTCTTGGGAATCGGGATCACTCCATCTTGGGCTTCCGTTACTGGGAAATTATTGAACTGAAAAGATACCATGTTAGGGGCAACTATTTTGTCATTAAAATCCAAAGTGAGGGCCTTAGTGTCGAGCAAATGCTAGATGTACCACTTCAGTGTGTAGCAATCTCGCATCGTATGGTGTACGTATTGATGGTAGTGGCAGTACTTCAGATTATTCACATCGACTGCCTCAATAGAGAGCTTGACGTCAGGGAGACGAAGCTTGTTTTTCTTCATTATTACGTCAAATATTGCCATGACATCATCATTTTTGAAAGAATAAGTTTTTTTTAGTTTTGGGACCTTTGGCGGCTTTTGCTCTGGCTTCTTGGTTATATTGGTGACAAGAGCCTGCTTCCCCTTGCCATCTCGGGTACTATTGCCACTGTTGTTGTTGTTGTAAGGAAGTTTTCCCTATCATCACCGACGGAGATCTGTATTTCCAAGAGGCAGGCATACTTTACTTTCTTCTCAACACAGACTATAATTATGATGAACGCCGTCCAGTCTTTAAACTGAGAGTCATCCATCCAGAGTCTGACCATGGAAAGGAGATTTCTATGGTATGTGTCCATCAGCGTGGACTCAGGGTTACCGAAGGGTAACTTTAGCGTTGCTTGCCTGTACCGCTCGATGTATTTCTGTATAGACTCTTTCTCTCTTTACTGATGTCCATTAAAGAGGACACCGTCATATCGTTTCCCCCGTTATAGAACAAAGGAAGGAAAAGACCTTTGAGATCGTCAAATAACAAAATATAATTGTCCTGGAGGCTACAGAACCAATCGAAAGCTATTCCAGATAATGTCCCAACAAAGATCTTGGTTAGGAGGGCATAGTGGCGAGACAGATGCCCTGTTGCCGTCTCGAAGTAACTCATGAATTGACAGGAAGATGTTTTACCATCAAACAGAGTCAAGTTAAAGGGCTTGTACTTGGGTGGGTATGGTACATCTCTTAACTCGAGGGGATACGGTTGTCGGATCCCGAGCTCGTATAATTAGTCCCGATTACCCATTGAGTCTAGGCGGGCCTGGAGTTCTCGCACCTCCCGTATTGCTTATCGAGCTTTATCGACTGCAAAAGGAGGAGATGATCTGGGCAAGGGACGATTACCGCCAGCAAGTAGAGCGGTTGCATTTGAATCCCCGTTGGCCCAGGGGTCCAGGCTTTCTTGACTTGAGGCCTTTGCTGTTTGTGAGGCTATATTTGCCTTGATCTCCAGCATTATCTGGGTTAAGTCCTGTATTGACGCGCTCATGGTTTGCATCATGGCCTCGAGAGTTTTAAGGAGCTATCGATCGTTGAGCCCCTCATGATCATCCTCCGCCATGTACGTTGTTCTCACATGGGAAGAAATGGATGGGACAGTGGACGTCGCACTTTCTGCCTCAGACTCTTGCCAGAGATAGTCAACTGGGAAAGTAGGTAGTGCCGCATCCTCTTTGAACTCAGAGAGAATACTACCCCCAACGTAGGAATCTGCGAATATAGAAGCATAAAATACACTAGGGAAATTATACGCGTATTATACAGTCAAAACCCAACATACATGAAGCCCGCATAAAACAGAGCTTCAAAGCTATTTGGCGTAAAGAAGAGCTTCAGAACTGCCCGCGTAAAGCAGCGCTTCAAGGCTGTTTGGCGTAAAAAGGTGGCTACACCTCCCTCCGGCGTAAAATATGTTTGTGCAGCGTAAAGTTGTACGAGAAACTCTTCGTATTTCTCGGATGAATCTGTCAGACAAAATAGTGAACCTGACTCCTGACAAAAAGTACTGCACGATGATCGAGAGGACGGCTGTGATGATGATTTTTGCACAGAGATCCAGATTGTCGTTTAGTGACATATTCTTAATACAAGTCATTTTTATGCATTCAAGGAATACGCTGCCTATTCTACATGGGCAGAGATAAGTTTTTATGCTCAAGATAAGACGAAATCAGATGCCATGTCAAAAGCTGTTTTCCGTACAGAGCTCGAGGCATATCTCGGTATTTAATGCACGAGATTGAGGCATATCTCTGCATTAAATGCACGAGATTTGGTTCTATTCTTTAAAAAAATTTGTCACGACTGGGAGAGCTAAAACTGTGACTAATATGCTCACACCACTATCCTTGCATTTTTACGCCAACCAGGCTATTTTCAACTATAGGAGTATGCCGTATGCTATCTCCTCGAAATACGCCAACTCAGGCTATATTTGCAAAGGTACGTGATAAGGCTATTTAGCCCAGAATACGCTTAAGACCTCTGTCAGAAAGGATAATTAGCTATTTTTACGCTGGTTATCTATTATTCATGCAGCATCAAGTTTTACGCAGAATTTGGCTTTTACGCCAACAAGACAATTGTAAACCCCCTCACCAAAAATAGATATTTTTTGTGTATTTTATATTATTATATTTATTATAGATATTAAATTTCTTTAGAGTATTCTCTTAGTTAATTAGAAAATAAATTTCTTGATATATTTACTTATATAAATATTTATTTAGAATTATTTTAGGTTATTTTAGATTTTTGAAGATTTTTCTAGAAATTTTGGTAATTAAAACTTAGGAAACATAAATTTCTAAGACTTCTATGATTTACTATACGACCATACTTGCATGTTGTTCCTACCCAAATATTTATTTTAGTTTAAAATATTTAATTATATTTTTCGGTAATTTATTTCAAATTTTAAGAAATTTATTTAGATTTTTAAAACTATTTAGGATTTATTTGGATATATATAGTCTTAATATTAGATAGATGCTAATTTAGTGTTAATAGATATTAATAAGATTTTCTAAATTATTTGTATTATCTTTAATTATATTTAAGATTATAAATTATTGAGATAAATTCAAACTCTATTTTAAATTAATTCAAATTCTGAACCTACTAGGAAAGCAACTTCATGCATATCCTATCCTTATTTAAATTCATCATAATCCTATCCAAATTAACCAATCCTAGTCGTATTTAATTAAGTAGTGTCCACCATTATAAATACCTCATCCTTCATATTTTTCTTTCCCAAATTTCTCTCTTTTTCGTCCAAAAATAGTCAAAATTCGTTATGTCCAATTTTTTTTGTTAGAATCATATC
The DNA here is from genome assembly GCA_036927795.1 of Iris macrosiphon. NCBI lineage: Eukaryota > Viridiplantae > Streptophyta > Magnoliopsida > Asparagales > Iridaceae > Iris > Iris macrosiphon. Next base: position 78,258,973 of record JAYESA010000004.1, on the reverse strand, counting down.
AAGGTTAGTTTTCTGAATATATAAATTATTTTAATAATTTCAGAAACTATTTTTCCAGAAAATTCTAAAAGTGCCAGCTGTTCGAAATCAGATGCGTTTTGGTATTTTCGAGATTTCGGGAGATCTCAAACTCAAAATTATGAACCGTTTGAAGTTTCGAAAAGATGACATGATAAAATTCCAGAAAAGTATTTTTCGAGAATTTATAATAAAAGTTTATTCAACTATAAAATTTTTGCAACGTAGACGTAAATAGAAAACCACCAAAAATTATCATCTGTGCGCCCTAGTGGACATAACTCTTTACCGACTTGTGATTTTATAAAACCGTCGAATATGGTGTTCATATAGTATTGAAATCTATAGGATTCCATTCATAAATCCAGGATTTGAGTTGATTGACTTTTTGGTCAACGGATTTTCTCGATTTGTGTGCCATGGATCACAAATCCGTAAAGTTGACTTTCTTTGGACCAAAATTAGGGTTTAACAATAAAATTAGATTATAATAAGATTAAAATACTATTTTAGGTTATTTTATTCAGAATTAAAATAGATTAAATGGAGGAACCTATTTATCCACTTTTGTAACCTAACTTGTTTAATTTATGTGACGGGTAGATCGGACGACGCCTTGAGTTGGGACTTCATCCTTTTCAGACTAGGCAAGATACCTTGCCAAATTGCTTACAGTATTTTGCATGCTTAGTATATTTTTGTATATTTATTGTATTTCGGTATATTTCTTGCATGTGTAGTTTTTTTCCAGTCATTACTATGTATTAGATATGTTGACACACACATGGCACTTAGTATCATCGAGGACAATCATTAGGCGTATGGGCTTTTAACCACTCTAGTAAACCATAGTAACTAGCATGCACTATGGTGGTCATGTCCGATGGTCGCTACCCCCGAGGTATGTCGATTGATGGAGTCCGAGGGTCGCTACCCAGAGGTATATCGGCTGATAATGTCCACTGACGAGCGTATGAGTTGTGAGGATTAGATCGAGTAGCCTACCCTTGCCCATATGTCAAAAATTTGTCCTCATTTGCATTCATATAGATTATCTTGTACAGCATACTTATTTATTTTCAAATTATATGCATGTTTACTGTATTCAAATTGGCTCACTTTTTTGTATCTTGTTACGTCCTTCTGAGGACCTGGTCCTCTGCCAGGTGTATCTGTTCTTGAGTATTTGCAGGAGCGCAGATCTGGATGGTTATATAAGTTTCGAGGATGTCTTCTCTTCGAGCCCGTAGTTGTTAGCTGGTATTCTTACATTATGTTTATTGTGTTGTACTTTTCCATTTGAGTTGGTAGTGGATTTATTTCCATCCAACTATCATCCTTAGATACTTACTTTGAGATCTAGTTTCATAGACACTGGTTATTTATTTATATTTGATTTTCGTGGATGAGATTTAGATTGTACCCTGTGACTTATGATACATTTTATACCACTTGTAGATTGATATTCATATTACAGCGTACGTATGGGATATGGTTTCCATATATTGGAGTTGCCATATCCATGCGGCTGGCATGCTTACGTGTTCCTAGTCCTACGTATTTTGGGACTGGGGTGTGACATATTTTTGTCGTGGCCCATGCAGGTCGAGAGTATATTGTCTCGGTTACGTCACTGTACCGAGCAAGCCTGCGCATATGATTAGAATATAGGATCTTATCTACTTATTTATCACCTTCCTTGATTTCGTTTCACATTCTCATTTGATTGCTTGTATTGCATCTTTCTTGATCCCTTCTCAACGTCGATCTTCTCTCGTGCTTGATAGAGGTTAGGAAGATGACTTATACTAGGTATATACCCTCTAGTATTCAATAACACTATTAGTTAAATTATTGTTAGTTGGATAGTATGTCTCATAACCTAGTAACACATAGTCCTATTGCCCCATTAATGAAGTATAATTGAATGACACCAGCTATAGACTTGCATAAAAAGATAGTGTTTATCCAGACTATAGAACTTTAGTGTTATTCTGGACTGTAGAACTTAGAGGCCCATACACCCATTTGGTTGACTTTAGACAAGAAATTAGTATGGCAATTATAGAGGCACAACACCCATCTTCTTGGTGAACTTAGATTATTCAGTACCTTCCTCCATCATAATCAAGCGTACTTATATTTTTACTACCTCGACTTATGCTGCTATTATAGCCTAGTTTTGTAAGCTTATTCTTTTATTACGCTTGTTCATTACATATGTATTATTGGAGACCCACACTAATACATTGTCTAAATCAGAATCGGTGTATTATGGTCTGATCAACAATAGTGCACTTGGTTCGCTCTTTGTATCACTACTTTATGTGGATTGAGATATAGTTGACTCAACTTGTTAGACGAATATACTTGCCCTCTTGACTGGTCAGAGCATATCATGTCAGGTACATTGCTGTTCTGATATGAACATGCATATAGGAATTTACCAAAATAAGATTTCAATCCACAACTGCCTTGGCAACTCCCTTTCAAAATTCTTTAATCCCTTCGAATCCCGTACTTGTATTATATCACCTCCTCCTTGAACTCTTTATTGTTGTTTTCCATCTTCCCCTATTTCGAAAAGACGAACGTTCATGCTTAGTATAAGTTTGATACACGAATAGTACAGATATACCCCATAGGCCAAGCACTCATGATGACAAATAAGAGAGTGCAGCCACAGGAAGCCGTAGATACAGGTACGACCTTAGTTATATGTGTCATTGCATACTCATGACCCCTTTTATGACACGAGATCTTAGGTGCATAGTAAATGTAGAATTATATAGGTGTTAGTTTAGCAGTTATGAGGATATACTGATATTTTACCCAGATGGCATACACGCGATGCTAATAGATGACGCGAGTAGCAGTTGTAGTATTCTTTTTCTATCACCATCTCGTCCCCTTGGGTGGCTCATATTCTTTTCTCTATCCATTCATTATCTCGTGCTTAATTCTCCCTATCGTAGTTACGTCTTTTTCGTGCCAACACGAATTGTTGGTCTACTTCGACCCCATCCTTAGTTTTGTTAGTTAAAACGTAAATGGTTTAGTAGATGATTAATAACTAAAGATGAGTTCTTAATAATAACACTTATGTATATGACCTATAGCAATATCTGTATCCTGTTATTATTTTAAAAACCATGTATAGCATCCCTTAGGCTAATAAGTTAGTCAAGACTTTAACTGTTGCCCAAAAACTTACTATGCCTAGGAAAGAATTGAAGGCACTTGTTACGAACTGACAACTATGACAAATCGCTGGCAAAGTAGCGACAGCTGCAGCTAGACCGTTGTAGTAAAGTAGTCAAAATATTTGCAGATATATTGGTCAGGTGGCATGGCAGTATTAGACTACGATACTTGACAGTTACAAAGAAAAATCATGGTTGTGAGATTCAAGACAAGTACCCAAAGATTCTCAACCCAATAAATATATTCGTCTTACAACCTAGACAATAGCCTCAAGCGACTGTGACTACTAGTAGAACTTTTGTAAGTTGGGTAGTGTAGACAAGTTAGAGGATAATAGGATAGTGTATGGACAATAAATGAGAAGTGTTAGAATGACAGACCATGACTTTTAGGAAGCACTACTAGATAGCTATGTAGTGTAATAGCTATAGTGATTATTATGAATATGGGTTAGTGTCAATTTCGAGGACGAAATTTTTGTAAGTCGGGTAGATTGTAAACCCCCTCACCAAAAATAGATATTTTATATGTATTTTATATTATTATATTTATTATAGATATTAAATTTCTTTAGAGTATTCTCTTAGTTAATTAGAAAATAAATTTCTTGATATATTTACTTATATAAATATTTATTTAGAATTATTTTAGGTTATTTTAGATTTTTGGAGATTTTTCTAGAATTTTTGGTAATTAAAACTTAGAAAATATAAATTTTTAGGACTTCTATGATTTACTATACGAACATACTTGCATGTTGTTCCTACCCAAATATTTATTTTAGTTTAAAATATTTAATTATATTTTTCGGTAATTTATTTCAAATTTTAAGAAATTTATTTAGATTTTTAAAACTATTTAGGATTTATTTGGATATATATAGTCTTAATATTAGATAGATGATAATTTAGTGTTAATAGATATTAATAAGATTTTATAAATTATTTGTATTATCTTTAATTATATTTAAGATTATAAATTATTGAGATAAATTCAAACTCTATTTTAAATTAATTCAAATCCTGAACCTACTAGGAAAGCAACTTCATGCATATCCTATCCTTATTTAAATTTATCATAATCCTATCCAAATTAACCAATCCTAGTCGTATTTAATTAAGTAGTGTCCACCATTATAAATACCTCATCCTTCATATTTTTTTTTCCCAAATTCCTCTCTTTTTCGTCCAAAAATAGTCAAAATTCGTCATAAATTCAGCCTCATTTTCTACTAGTTATGACGAATTAAAAAGACGATATCTCCTAGCTCCGGACTCCAAACGCGGTCCAAAATTTTTTTTTAGAATCATATCAAGGTTAGTTTTCTGAATATATAAATTATTTTAATAATTTCAAAAACTATTTTTCTAGAAAATTCTAAAAGTGCCAGTTGTTTGAAATCAGATGCGTTTTGGTATTTTCAAGATTTTGGGAGATCCTGAACTCAGAATTATGAACCGTTTAAAGTTTCGGAAAGATAAAATTCCAAAAAAGTATTTTTTTCAGAATTTAAAATATAAGTTTATTCTACTATAAAATTTGTGCAACGTAGACGTAAATAGAAAACTACCAAAAACTATCATCTGTGTGCCCTAGTGGACATAACTCTTTACCGACTTGTGATTTTATAAAACTATCGAATATGGTGTTCATGTAGTATTGAAATCTATAGGATTCCATTCACAAATCCAGGATTTGAGTTGATTGACTTTTTGGTCAACGGATTGCCTCGATTTGCGTGCCATGGATCACAAATCCGTAAAGTTGACTTTCTTTGGACCAAAATTAGAGTTTAACAATAAAATCAGATTATAATAAGATTAAAAATACTATTTTAGGTTATTTTATTCAGAATTAAAATAGATTAAATGGTGGAACCTATTTACCCACTTTTGTAACCTAACTTGTTTAATTTATGTGACGGGTAGATCGGACGACGCCTTGAGTTGGGACTTCATCCTTTTCAGACCAGGCAAGATACCTTGCCAAATTGTTTACAGTATTTTGCATGCTTAGTATATTTCTGTATATTTATTATATTTTGGTATATTTCTTGCATGTGTAGTTTTCTTCCAGTCATTACTATGTATTAGATATGTTGACACACACATGACACTTAGTATCATCGAGGACAATCATTAGGCGTATGGGCTTTTAACCACTCTGGTAAACCATAGTAACTAACATGCACTATGGTGGTTATGTCCGATGGTCGCTACCCCCGAGGTATGTCGATTGATGGAGTCCGAGGGTCGCTACCCCAGAGGTATGTCGGCTGATGATGTCCACTGACGAGCGTATGAGTTGTGAGGATTAGATCGAGTAGCCTACCCTTGCCCATATGTCAAAAATTTGTCCTTATTTGCATTCATATAGATTATCTTGTACAACGTACTTATTTATTTTTAAATTATATACATGTTTACTGTATTCAAATTGGCTCGCTTTTCTGTATCTTGTTACGTCCATCTGGGGAACTGGTCCTCTGCCAGGTGTATCTGTTCTTGAGTATTTACAGGAGCGCAGATCTGGATGGTTATATAAGTTTCGAGGATGTCTTCTCTTCGAGCCCGTGGTTGTTAGCTGGTATTCTTACATTGTGTTTATTATGTTGTATTTTTTCATTTGAGTTGGTAGTGGATTTGTTTCCATCCAACTATCATCCTTAGATACTTACTTTGAGATCTAATTTCATAGATACTGGTTATTTATTTATATTTGATTTTCGTGGATGAGATTTAGATTGTACCCTGTGACTTTTGATACATTTTATACCACTTGTGGATTGATATTCATATTAAAGCGTACGTATGGGATATAGTTTCCATATATTGGAGTTGCCATATCCATGCGGCTGGCATGCTTACATATTCCTAGTCCTACGTATTTTAGGACTGGGGAGTGACAACAGTTATTTGGCCTTTATGCCAACCATCTTTACGCGAGGGGCTGTTACCTACGTGGCTTGCATGCCATGATCTACGAGAAGCAGTTATATGCATTACCTCATAATGGGACACGTGTCATACACGAATTTAGAAGGTCATTCGAACGTGGGTAGCAGTTACTATAACCGTCGCATAAAATGTGCAACTTTCTTCACAGTTGGGCTTCTACGCCAACTTGACAGTTATTGTGACTGATCACTATAAATAGAGACCCCTTGTCACAGAGACACAGGAAGGGAGAGACCAGACACGAGGAAGAGATCAAAGACAGAGAGCACAGACAGAGAGTGTTGATTGACAACTTTGGCAGCGAGAGTTCAATCCCACCTGCAACTTTGAAGCTTCTTCTTCTTCTACAATACTTCTTCATCATCGTGTGGTCCAAGGGACAAAGTGATCGACCGCAGATCAGACTCCTATAGCAATTCTTCCCCAGAATAATTTTATTGTACTTAAACATCCTCGTATAGGATTAATTATACTCCCTTTTTTTGTTTGTAAACAAAGAAAGGGTTTCGTATAAACCTAGTTTTATTTTTTTGTTTATCATCAAACATAAGATGGCGACTCTACTGGAGAAGACTTTCTCATCTGACTAGAAAGCAATTGCTCAACACGATGTTGTATTCACAAGATCAACGAAGAAGACTTTGGTCGTCCAATTCAACCAATCTGCTTATGAAGACAAGCTTCATGCAGGGGGTAGCTCTCACTCTTCCTCTGTCCAGAACAACAGGAAGTTGCATAAGGTGTGGATGCATAAGACGTCCTCTACCCTTCCTGTAAGCTCTCACTCTCTGATCAACAAAGCTGTGCCAATACAGCCAACACGCCCTGTGCGTAAAGGTTTGTCTCCCATCTGTGATGTGGTAGACAAGACTTCTGGCAATGCCCCAGTGCCAATCCAGAAGTCTAACACGCGCCCTGCGCGTAAAACTTTGTCTTCCGTCTGTGACATGGCAGACAAAACTTCTGGCAATGCCCCAGTGCCAATCCAGAAGTCTAACACATACCCTGTGCAAAAAACTTCCTCTTCCGTCTGTGACGTGGCAGACAAAATTTCTGGCAAGGCCTTAGTGCAAAATTAAAAATTTTAAACGCGCCCTGCGCGTAAAAATACCTCTCCTATTTATGATGAGGTAGATGGTCCTTTTGATCATATCAAGGGAAAACAAGTGGCGAGTCTCCCAACCTCTAGGCTCGTACGCCCATAAGAGAAGAAGTTGCCCACTCTTCAGATTATGCGTGACGCTGGAGGCTGTTTGAGGACTTTTCTCGTTTTACGCGAACCTGTACAAAACTCTAAATTACGCCAGGATAAGTCCGTCCGCGTAAAGAAGACTCATTTCACAGGAAAATACACTCCCCAGACAGATGATGGATCATATGCTACTCATATGGGTGAACTGCTGTATTTCTATGGCAGAGAAAGGGTTATGATTCCTAATCTACATATTTCCACCGATGTAAAATGGTAGAATAAGCCTTCTTCTTCTTTTGTTAGTTGCCCTGATTTGCATGATTTCTTGATCCAGAAACGCAAAGACAGGGGTCAAAATCAAGATTTAGTGCCCCTAATGACCAAACGTGGGGAGATCATATGGGAAGTAACGTCAACATCTAATGTCGTCATGACATATGAGCCACATGAAGAATCTATCTTTATTATTCCACCTACTCGCAACGATCAGCGTCCAGTAGTCTTCGGTCGAATGCGGAATAAACCGATTATACCAGAAGATTCTCACGAGTCTGATGTTTGGAAAATACAAATCTACAGATATAGCCCACAGGCTTTAAAGATTATGCAAAACATGGGTTATGATTTGAAGTTGAAGCAAGGCCTCAATTATGGAAAAGGCAGACGAATACCATTGCATGGTGATCCTTACAGTCAACGAACTCGTTTTGGGTTAGGGTATACCGTATCTCTTGCAAACTCCAAACCTCCAGAGTCTGATCCTGTAATACCAGAGGCAGGTCCTTCTAAATCAACTTCTGTGGACAAAGACAAAAAAAAGAAAAGAAGAAGAACCAGACAACGACATGTCTGGGGGTAGTCTCCATCGACAAAACAGAGCAACATCCACAGCTGGGGGTAGAATTCCCTCTGAGTCCGAAGATGATGCAACTATGACCATCTTCCCTGAGGACCATACGACTCAGGTATCGGAAGCCCGAAAGCCAAATGGGACTTTCTCCTTCAATGAGGATGACATCATTGAAATATTCAATATATTGATGAAGGAAAACAAACTTTGGCTACCCAACATCAGATACCCTGAAAGGGCTGGCAGGGTCGATGACCCAGAATATTGTCTCTTTTATCGGTACATTTATCACCCCACAAAGGCATGCTATGTACTAAAAAGAAGAATCCAGAAGTTGATCGACGCCAAAGTCATCACTTTGCATTTATAAACAAGATGACGGTTACGAAAAATTGATCTCACTCCCAAGTGGCAATTTTCTCCTTCAAAAAGTACCGGATGATGAGTCCCTAAAACTCTCCCCAGCGGAGCAACCTTCAGGTCTATCCCCACTCAGCAAATCACTCCCCAGTGAATTTTTCGGACATAAGTTCACCTCTGAACTGTTGTCCAAATATTTTTTCCCCAGCTGAGTTTGCCATGTCCAAGTGACCTCTGAACAAACCTCACATGTTGTTGCTATCGATCAGTTCATGTCCATATTACCTCTGAACTACACCTCTCCACTTTCTCCGGCAGAGTAAATCTATCACCACAAAAACGGTCACTTCCATATCACCTCTGTCCTATTTTTTTTATCCCCACTGAGTCATATCTTACCACGTCCACCTTACCTCTGAGTAAGATATTTTTAGAACTTTTCCACGTCCACATTACCTCTGAGTAAAGTTCTTCTCTTCGACTTCCTATTATCAAGTTCGCATAACCCCTGGTAGTTCTAGTCACTTCAGCTTATTATCTGTACTTAAGGTATGCCATGGATAATAAGTCCACAACCCGGATGTAAAAATCGACTCTTGGTTTTTCATCCTCAGCAAGTGCCTATGTATAACATTTTCTCGGTCATTGAAGATCGAGAATCATATTCTATCATGTTCATATGACCTCTGAATAGATATGTTCAGCAATTTGGTATCCCCAGCAAGTGCCTATTTGCAATATTTTCTCCTTCGCTAAAAATTCTTGTAAAAAGCCATCATCCGTATCCGAGAATCCCGGGTACGCAATGGACGATGGATCCTCAAAATCTCCCTAGCGGAGCAATTTTTATGTCTACTTGCACACTCCCGCAGTAACTATTCAAACCAATCTCGTTAGACGCTAGCCATGTTCATATTACCTCTGAACTATCATCCCATCAATCTTCCCAGCGGAATAATCCTTTGGTCTATCTTCATGTTTGGATAGACCACACTCAACAAATCACTCCTTAATAAATTTTTTGGACATTAGTTTACGTTCATATTACCTCTGAACTGCTGTCTTAATATTTCTCTCAGGCTGAGTTTGTCATGTCCATATTACCTCTGACAAACCCTCAGAGTTTTGGCTATCGATTATCATGTTCATATTACCTCTGATATTGGTTGTCATCTCAACTTAACACCCGTACTTAACTCTACGTACGCCAGTGGTGTTAAGTCCACAAAAACTGCCACGTTTATATTACCTCTGACAGGGCTTGTCTTAAACTTATTACTTGCACTCTCGTGCACAAGAAGTAATAAGTCCACCAAAAACCCTCTGTGAGATGCCCGTAATGGAAATGAATTATTTATGTCCATATTACCTCTGAACTATCCTTATTTTTCCCTAACAAAGAAAAAGTCAGGTCATGTTCATATTACATCTGAAATATGTGTTACGACCCGATTCCGTAGAATCGTTTGAGACGTCCCCCGAATCGTGACCGCCGTACGGGCCTGGAGTTGCGCCCGTACAAGGCTTTAATGATTTTCATAACAAGCACATATTCAGAGCACGCAGATAAATTGAAATACAGATTTGAAACATGGAAAAGTTCTCTTTATTGATAATGAACATCTATTACAAACTCCTGAATGAGTCAGCTAATATGCCGAACGACTTACAAAAGTGTTGACTCAAAATGAGATAGCAGTCCTGTACATTATATCCCTTTATTAAACTTCAAAAGATATAGACCTCCGGGCTGGAGGATAGCTTTGCCACGGAGCTGCATTTGTGTATGAAGAGTTGCAAGTTCCGGTCTTCAAAATGCTTCAAGGGCGCGGTGAAGGTGCGCCAACAGCTCGACTGGATCGGGAAGACGACTTCGGCTCCTCGCTCGGTTTGCCTTGGTACGGAGAACCTGTTTCAACGAGGGTCAGTATGTCGAAACATACTGGTGAAGGCGAGCTAACCGAACTATACCAATCAACACGTTGTTTAATAAAGCATGCATATTTTTGTGGGTTTCTATCTTGCCTTAGTTCATTTACAAGTAAGCAGCATATAGAATTTACTGAAATGAACGTGCCACCGTTCGGCAGATTTTTACCTGCCCATCTGAATTACCTGCACAATACTTACCATGCCTTCCCTGCCATGAAGACACAAGTTAGTATGCAACAGGTTTAAATATACAGGGGATCACTAGCTGGATGCCATAATGGACCAATTTTAGTCGCTGACGAGGATGGTATGCAGCGAGAGCACAGGATGTGCTGCACGCCATTCTGTCCTTGCACAGGGTGACTAAACAGGAGAGTTCCCGCCCGGATCGGATCGGTGCCAGTGCCCCAGTGACCGTCCGCAGGAACTAAGGGCCTTGTGCACAAGTTGTCCGTGATCAATATATACACTAAGTTAACAGTTGAGGCAATTCAGGGCAATAACAGGCACAGGACAGTAACAGGGGGAGATCTACTTTTGCATAGTCTCCCTATTCAGATTATTGCATTTAGGATGAGTTCTGTTCATAGCATAATTTAAGGAGGGCATACATTCTAATTTGTATTATGCATATGATAAATATTCCGAATGAACAAGCATGCAAGTAAGTAACCGTTCCCAAGTTTGATTGACAAGCAGTTTTAACCAAGTCTATTCTCTTTTATCTTGGTTTCTTTTATTATTATTTGGTATCGTTTGATCGGGGCACGAGAATGCAAGTGTTTTAGCTGTGAAGCTTGAAATCAGGGCTAGCTAATCGGGTTGGTAGCCACTCACTTAGATTTTTTTTTGGAAGGGAGAAGGAAAGAGGCGCTTCATAACTCCGCTCGTAAGCCGCCTACTGCTCGTTCACCTGCACACGAACAGCTCGATTAATACCTCTTCCTCTCTTTCCAATCTCGGAATAAAAGTACAAGTCAATGAACAAAAATAATGAAAACCATCAAAACCGTTCAAGGAAAACAAGCAAATCCCAAAACCAACTCAAAGCACGAAAGCAACAAGCGACATCGAAAACTGAGGCAATAAAAGATAGCAGCGGAGAGGTCCCTCCTGACTCTGCCGCTAAGCCGATCCTTGGGGCGCAGTCCACTGAATATGGGAATCGATTCCGAAGAAACAAATCCATAATGAGGACGAGTTCTTAATTCAATCTATCCCGATCGAACGATACCATCTTGTGTTTCTTAGCCGCGCTCTCCGCACCGGGAGAACGGGGCGCTACATCCTACCCAACCAATTGGAAGTTTCATCCCGAAACTGAAGAATAGGGCCTACTGTTAGGGAGCATTATGTTGAGGACGGCGATCCGAGACAGGACATGCATCCACCCGATGGGTTGGATCACCACAACGGAGGCAATTCCTGAGTCGCTTACGACAATCCCTGAACAGGTGCCCTGGCTTCCTACAGAAGTTACATGTTTGGTTGGGATTTGCCTTCTGCTTCCCGTCGTCATTGTGACGCTTTGCAGCGTTGTTTCCTCTATCGTTGCCTTGGCGTTTGTGATTGTAGGTATGCACAGCGCCGGTGGAAATGTGAGGATACTGTGGTTCAAGAGATAGGGCATGATTCATGACTTCACGTATTGTCCCGTACTGATTATTGACCACGTGCGCATGGATGGCAGGGCGCAGACCGCCTTCAAACCTTCTAGCTCGACTCGCTGCATTAGGTAAATAGGCCCTAGCGAATTTAGAGAGTCGGTTGAATTCGACGGAGTATTCTTTAACTGTCATACTTCCCTGCCGCAGCTGCACGAAATTGTTTTCCATATGACGTTGTACTGGAGGGGGTATAAACTCTTCTTCAAATGCGGCACGAAAGGTCATCCACGAGATCGCCTCCTCTCCGTGATCAAATTGGAGAGATCGTCGATGCACGTTCCACCAATCGTGCGCGTTGAGGCAGAGCTGAAGTTGGGCGCAGGCGACGCGCTTCTCTTCGGGAACTTCTAGCAGAGCGAAGTGATCTTCAAGCTCGGCTAGCCAATCTAGAGCTACCACTGGGTCCTCAGTCCCGTTGAATGGGGTATTACAGACTTTCTTGAAGTGTCCCAAGTTGAAGGCAATCATGTCCCTCGGCCTTAGAATTTGTGGCGTCTCTACTTCAAGCACGGGCTGTTCCACCGGAGTCGTTGCAGTTGCAGTGGAATGGTTGGCAGCCAAAGTCTGAACGATCTGTTGTAGGGTATCTACCTGCTTTTGTTGGACTAAGAATCGGGTCTCCAGATTGCTTTCAAACTTGGCTTGACGAGCATCGTCTCTCTGTCATTGCGATTCTAACATTTGCATTACCCGCTCAAGCGGGTCGACTTGAGACATGCCTCGTTGGCTCTGAGAGCTTCCCGAAGTGCCCGAACTACTTTTCTGTGTTTCGTTCGGTGCTTGCACTGCAGATTGCGCTGGTACCATTCCTTCAAAAGAAGGTAAATTACATTAGAATCATAATGTATTATGGACTTATTGCATGAACGTATCTCATTTTAGCCTAGCGAGTTCAAGAGTTTGCACAGGAATTTGATCGTTAAAGGAACTTTTCCAGCACAAAGTCTAAGAAACTTTGAATCTGTGCTCTAATACCACTATGTCATGACCCGATTCCGTAGAATCGTTTGAGGCGTCCCCCGAATCGTGACCGTCGTACGGGCCTGGAGTTGCGCCCGTACAAGGCTTTAATAAATTTCATAACAAGCACATATTCAGAGTACGCAGATAAATTAAAACACAGATTTGAAACATGGAAAAGTTCTCTTTATTGATAATGAACATCTATTACAAACTCCTGAATGAGTCAGCTAATATGCCGAACGGCTTGCAAAAGTGTTGACTCAAAATGAGATAGCAGTCCTGTACATTATATCCCTTTACTAAACTTCTAAAGATATAGACCTCCGGGCTGGAGGATAGCTTTGCCCCGGAGCTGCATTTGTGTATGAAGAGTTGCAAGCTCCGGTCTTCAAAATGCTTTAAGGGCACGGTGAAGGTGTGCCAACAGCTGGACTGGATCGGGAAGACGACTTTGGCTCCTCGCTCGGTTCACCTTGGTGCGGAGAACCTGTTTCAACGAGGGTCAGTATGTCGAAACATACTGGTAAAGGCGAGCTAACTGAACTATACCAATCAACACGTTATTTAATGAAGCATGCATATTTTTGTGGGTTTCTATCTTGCCTTAGTTCATTTATAAGTAAGCAGCATATAGAATTTACTGAAATGAACGTGCCACCGTTCGGTGGATTTTTACCTGCCCGTCTGAATTACCTGCACAATACTTACCATGTCTTCCCTGCCACGAAGACACAAGTTAGTATGCAACAGGTTTAAATATACAGGGGATCACTGGCTGGATGCCATAATGGACCAATTTTAGTCGCTGACGAGGATGGTATGCAGCGAGAGCACAGGATATGCTGCACGCCATTCCGTCCTTGCACAGGGTGACTAAACAGGAGAGTTCCCGCCCGGATCAGATCGGTGCCAGTGCCCCAGCGACCGTCCGCCGGAACTAAGGGCCTTGTGCACAAGTTGTCCGTGATTAACATATATACTAAGTTAACAGTTGAAGCAATTCAGGGCAATAACAGGCACAGGACAGTAACAGGGGAAGATCTACTTTTGCATAGTCTCCCTATTCAGATTATTGCATTCAGGATGAGTTCTGTTCATAGCATAATTTAAAGGAGGGCATATATTCTAACTTGTATTATGCATATGATAAATATTCTGAACGAACAAGCATGCAAGTAAGTAACCGTTCCCAAGTTTGATTGACAAGCAGTATTAACCAAGTCTATTCTCTTTTATCTTGGTTTCTTTTATTATTATTTGGTATCGTTTGATCGGGGCACGAGAATGCAAGTGTTTTAGCTGTGAAGCTTGGAAGCAGGGCTAGCTAATCGGGTTGGTAGCCACTCACTTAGATTTTTTTTTGGAAGGGAGAAGGAAAGAGGCGCTTCACGACTCCGCTCGCAAGACGTCTACTGCTCGTTCACCTGCACACGAACAACTCGATTAATACCTCTTCCTCTCTTTCCAATCTCGAAATAGAAGTGCAAGTCAATGAACGAAAATAATGAAAACCATCGAAATCGTTCAAGAAAAATAAGCAAATCCCAAAACCAACTCAAAGCACGAAAGCAACAAGCGACATCGAAAACCGAGGCAATAAAAGATAGCAGCGGAGAGGTCCCTCCTGACTCTGCCGCTAAGCCGATCCTTGGGGCACAGTCCACTGAATATGGGAATCGATTCCGAAGAAACAAATCCATAACGAGGACGAGTTCTTAATTCAATCTATCCCGATCGAACGATACCGTCTTGTATTTCTTAGCCGCGCTCTTCGCACCGGGAGAACGGGGCACTACAATATGTCTCTCCACTATCCCCACAGAGTCATATTTTACAGCATCCGTATTACCTCTATCATGACTTATCTCAAACCCATTACTTGCATTCTCGTGCACGAGAAGTAATGGGTCCACAAAAATCCTCCCAGCGGGATGTCTCTACTAGCCACAAAACCTATCACTTCCATATTTTTTGGGCTTGTTTCGAACTTATTATTTGCACTCAATGTGCGCAACAAATAAAAGGTCCACCAAAAAAATCCTCCAGTGGGATATCCTCAATAAATACGGTATTGTACTACGTCTATATTACCTCTGGTACGACATCCGAAATTCACACAAGCAATCATAAAGAACGGGAAGGCCTTTATATGATTGAAACAATATTCTCAAATGGCGCTTATAGATTAGCCAAACCTAATGAAGATTTGATAATGGCTCCTATCAACGGCTAATCCCCGAAAGAAGTACTATGCTTGATCTCCTTTGCTTAATGGAGTATGACGAAGATCTTATTCTGGCGATACTACGTATAAAGGTTAGCTGAATAATATTCTATCAGGTTCATGTGACCTCTAAATAGATATGTTTAACTAATTTGTAAACCTATCATGTTCATATTACCTCTGATAGTGTTTTGTATACAAATTTAGTTGGATTATCTTCTATCAGGTTCATATTACCCCTGAATAGATTTATATTCAACCAAACCTTACCGAAAGTATATCATATTCATATTACCTCTGATATCACTTTCATCTTAGCCTATCATTTATATTCTAAAGTGATGGGTCCACAAAGTCAAAAAATGTATCTTTATTATCTCTGAGAAAATAAGGAGCAAAAAAGTAAAAAGTACATCATTGGGGAGGAGCAGTTAAATCCTTGATCTGTTGCGCCAAAGCAGCCATCCTCTCATTCCTGGAGTTCAAAATGTTAGTGCGAGCCAGTTCCAGCCTTGCTTCGTCATTATTCAAGAGAGATAGTTCGGACAGAGAATCAACAAAACTTCCATGGGTGACACCCACATGTGTCAAGTTTTGTTGAGTTGTCTTCACTTGGCCCTCCAATACATCACGAACCAGCGATGCTTGGGGAAGCCTCTCCCTGGTTTGAGCAAGTTCAGCTTCCAATTCTCGAACCCTCACTTCATATCCCTCACATTCAGCACGGTACTGAGCTAGCTAAGGAATACTCTCCACCAATACTGCTTGCTCTTTCTCCATCTCTTGTTGATGTTCCTGGATGGATTAGTTTAAAGATTCTGTCTTCTGAGTAAGTTCAGCAGTTAGGGAGTCATACTCAGCCTGAACCAAGTCATTGATGTTACCTCAGAATAGTTGCAAATATTCGTTAATGGGTTGTTCTAAACCATTAACCATTTGCTCTAGCGCATCAGCTCTTTCAACGTCATTAAAATTTCTAATCGGCGCTATAGGGAGCTTGGAGGACGTCTTCAGAGCATCAAAGCCTATATTCTTCTCCAGTACCATGGATATCAATTCTTTCAAAGTGAGGTAGAATATGCTAGTGTATTGTTCAACTAGCATAGCAAAGATCGAATGTACGCTGGGAGTAGCCACAATATCGATAAATCTCCTTTCTGGAATGACTACAGAGGATGTTGCCACAGTCGTTGCTTCAACAGATGGCGCAACAAAAGAAGAGACACCAACAATAGTTGAAGCTTCTCGCACACTCGACGAAGAAGGTACAGTCGAGACGGTGGGTTCATCCACCTCTGATATTATTTGAGCTGCTGTTGTCGAGATTGTATCAGAGAATGTTGCAGATGAAAGATCAACAACTTCAAAGTATGCTTCTTCGACGGTGGTCACCGCCGTTGCATTAGCTGGATCCGCAACAAAATCAGAGGTTGTTTCAGCTCCGCCCTCCCCCGAAATATCTTCGCCTGAAAATAAGATAAGAGAAAGTTAATATCAAATTGATGTTAATTTTCCTGAAAAAAGCGTGAAGACAATATTTACCCATGGCCGATGGTATGTATGTGGCGTCTGCAGCCTGTATAGCTAAATTATTTCTTAATGATGCTAAACAAGCTGTCATACCTGGAGGCGAGGGTAAACCAACTGACGCTTGAGGTTCGTCATCCCAGTCGTCACCCAGATCCACTCGAGGTTCATCGGATGGAATCTCGTTTGAGATACTTACAGACGAAGGAGGGGCTAGCCCTATTATTTGTCTGGGTAAAGGTATATTGATTCTAATTAACCTCGGCCTCGAAGGCGATCTAGAAATACCACCAGTAACGGTGGTAGCAGCAGCAATCACAGGCAAAGAATCTCCAGCACTGTCAGCTGAGACTGTGGAGGTTCCCTCTCTAAAAGGCGAATGACCCCTAATTAAAGAATCATCCCCAACAGGGAAGACAATATGTCCACTCCTGGAAGAGGCCCCCTTGGTGGAAGTCTTTTTAAGACCTCTAGTAGTCTGCTTTTTCTTGCGGGGGGAAGGCTCTTTTTGAGTAGAAGCCTTCCGTTTATTGGAAATAATGAGAGGCTCTGCTGGCGGAGCTATTATGCCTCTCGGTAAAATCAACAAATAGTCATCTGCACCAGTCGTCTCATCACCTTTATCAGAGGAAACAAATGGTATCTCCTCTCTTCCAGTGGACCTATGGGAGGGCATCCTGAAACTTCCATGTACATTAAAATCATGATAGAAGGTATTGATGGACACATAAAACTGTGCATACGAATGAAGAATACGCAACTCCGTGGAGAGAGAAGTCACAGGAATAACAAAGGTTGCTCTAATACAACCCATGATGAAATACCGCCATCCTCTAGCCCCGTCAATAAGTCCACCTTTGAATTTGAAGCTGGTGATAGGATTCCCCACGTGCAACTGATCATATCCAAATTTTCTGGCAAAACGGCTAGGCAAATAAGGCTCCAAGTAGCAGTGGTCCTCGCTTCTGTACAGCAGGTGGAAAGGTCTAATGCAGACCAACCAGTAAAAGGCTTCAGGAGAGAGAATAGTCTTCCCCTGACCTGCATCCTGAAGTTTAGTCCCCTGTTGATTGATATGTATGGGGGGGGGGACGATGTAGAAGAACTTCCAACTATGGGCAAAATTTAGTGCTAGTCGATAATCTATGACGCTAGTCACATTCCAAGAAGAATTCCTATAATTCAACAAGAAGTTATTGCCCGAAACACTAGCCAATCCGGGAGGCATTACTCTGGTGTTGTGAAGGATTAACCATCCCATCAGATATAAGAATGGCAATTCCACTCTGGGATATCCTTCACGCTGTGTGTCATCAGCCAGCAGTCCCTCAGTAATGGCCCTCAAGCCAGCTTGAATCCTGCATACCATGGCAGGGAGTAGGCCCAATCTTGTTCAAAATACCAAATGCACTGCGGGCCATAAGGTGTTACGATGAATGCGATCCGCAGACGCGATACCGAGCACCGCCCATCGGCGTAGCCAGATAGAAAGGAAGCCAGCCAGTTGAGCTTCTCTTGACAGAGGCTTTCGACAATGCCTCATATAACTGTAGGCTTTGGTTCCTGCAGGATAACCCCCTATGTCTTTATTCAGAACATAATCTGGAGCCTCTGTATCTTCAATGAGATCATCGATTATGTTTGCATTAAGAATGCTCTAGGGGTTCAAGGGTTTATCTCTGCTATCTACAGCCTTGTCCTGCTTGGCATTTCTAGCCTGATGGAAGAAGAGGTAGGATACCCATTTGTTGATATGAGCCAAGTCAGAGGGCTCTTTATAGAAGGTGGTGCATGCCAGATATTGGCTCATCAGCTTTTGGTACACTGCCACTACCCGAGGGTTAGTATCCCTCAACTTCCTGTTGGTGGAGACGTATTCTTCATAAGAAATATCTCCTATTGGCAACTTTGAGATATCTGCCATCTCATGAAGGGCTAGGCCCAACTCACCTATCAGAGTGGCGAAAGTTCCAGTGAGCGAGTTATATCGCTCTATCAAAGCTAAGAACAAGTTGGGGTTGAGAGAAAGCCCAACACTACTAGCACTCACAGCCGCAAACAAGCCAATACTTTCTAGCTCCATCTGAAAGTACGTCAGGGCCCATCAGTTAAACTGGCCCATCGAAGATTCTGGGGCTAAGCCATCCACTGGTGCGAGGGTTAACCTTGGGGTATACTCCTCCCTGCCCCATAAAGTCATTGCAGAAAGTTGCTATTTGAAGCAGTTAGATCAGTGAAGTGTCTTCACTCAGGATGCTTCCCGGCAGTAATACTCTGAAGGGCATGACAGGGCCTGAGGGACTACTTATAAAGGATCATCGGTTTAATCCTTTCTTATAAAAGATCTTCCCTGCTGGCCATGAAGATCAGGAGTCAGAGTCCATACCATCTTTCTTGGATGTGTGGCATAAAAAATGCAGAGATAGGGTAATCTCTGGGCATCTTTGGCAGATACATGATCGTGCCCTCAGCAGAAAATACCCAATATTCCTTCTTGGGCTTCGTCTGGGATTGCTTATCAATCACATCCCCAAATAAGAAAGCTGGTTTCTTAACTCAGTCCTATTTATGTATGTCAGAGGTTCCCCACTGATCATACTCAGCAACATTCTTTCTCCTTGGGCCGAGATCAGAGTTCCCCTTTCTTGAGGATAGTCGTTTCAAGAGATAGGGAATGTCACATGGGACAAGTCCTCCAGATAGTTGGAATTCAGCATTCCAATAGCAGAGCCCATCACTTCAGCCAGAGGGAGGATCTGTAGGTCCACTGCAAAAAGCAAAAGAATAAGTCAGTTTTACGCTAAAATTTTCTTTCAGTGCGTAAAACGTAAGGTGCTACACTTTTGCCGTATACGCCAAAACTTGACAGTCTGAGTTTTTATGCCAGACTGCAAAAATTTGACTTTTTACGCTGGAATTCACTTCCAGTGCGTAAAAATTCAAGGTTTACAGTATACGCCAAAACCTAACAGTCCGAGCTTTTACGCCGGACTACAAAAATTTGAGTTTTACGCTGGAATTTACATCCAGTGCGTAAAATACAAGGTTTGTAGTATACGCCAAAATTTGACAGTCTGAGTTTTTATGCCAGGCTACAAAAATATGGAGTTTTACACTGACACATTAAGAATGTGGACGTATTTGCATATACACGTATAATGTGTGCAGAGGGTTCTCTATTTTTTTTTAAAGTTTTTACCTGTGATGACTGGTGCACAGCTAGACGGTGGAGCACTCCGTTCAGAACGAGGCTCGCTTGGCCTAGTAGGAGTCGCTCGTGCTTGAGCAGCAGAGCGAGATGATGAAGCGGCTTTCTTTCCCTTTGCATCGGAGATCTGTTTTGGTGCCATGGCGAAACTGAGTTCTCAGAAAGAGACGAAAGAGACAAAGAGTTCTCAGAAAGAGGCGAAGAGTTTTCAAAAAGAGACGAAGGGTTTTCTCTCTCACGACCCAGGGCTATTTATAGAGTTCAGATAACTCTTCGGATCTTTGACCAAATTCGATTTTTAATAGTCGGTTATGATTTGGGACGACGTCAGCCTATCATTTAAAAAGCAAGATAGAAAGTCTTACTGCGTAACGGATCCAGATTTTACGTTCAGAAGCTACAGATCTATGATTTTACGCTCAGAAGCTTTTACGCTCAGAAGCTACAGATCTATAATTTTACGCTCAGAAGCTACAGATCTATGATTTTACGCTCAGAAGCTTTTACGCTCAGAAGCTATAGATCTACGATTTTACGCTCAAAAGCTACAGATCTATGATTTTACGCTCAGAAGCTTTTACGCTCAGAAGCTACAGATCTACGATTTTACGCTCAGAAGCTACAAATGCTACGGATCTATGACTTTTCGCATATCTTAAAATTATGCAGGACAGGATACGTGTATACCTTGATAATTTGGGTCTTACACACGAGAAAGCCAATTATAAGGGTTTACGTAGAAAATGCTCCTTTTTGGTTACAAAATATTGTAAGTGCCTGAAACACGCAGATGTCAGCATTTGCAAACAGATGACGAGTCTTCGGTAAACTTCTCCTCTTCCTCAGTCAGGGGGACTTCATCAGACAAAGGGCCAAGGAGTTCCTTAAATATGTCTGTCTTCACTGGAGATGACTTTTCTTCCTTGGCCATTGGAAGTTCATTCGAAGTCTAGACATAATCCTTTACATCTAGTTCAGGGATGGCCTATTCGGCGGGCATTTCTTGCCCTATTTTGAGAAACTTTTGGGAAGTCATTCTTGAAGATGATATTCTGAACAGATATTCTTCGTATTAAAGAAGTGACAGTTCAGAATTTTACATGACTCCTCGTCCAAAAATAGCATGGCAATTAGATTTTCAAGATAATTTATCGCTTAAGAGTTTTTACGGATATTCCTCTACGCATAAAAATTAGAACGTGACTGGAAGCATATTTGTCAGAATCAGCATAAAAATTACTCAGGCATGTTGAAGCTGCATATTATCAGACTTCCTCACAGTAATATGGCAAAACAATAGTGCGCAAAAGAAGACAAGTTTATTGATCATGATTACATATGATGGAAATCTACTTTATAAAAGATTTTTCATTAATATCCAGGATCTCTATGGGAATCTATTACGCTAGGTTCTCGTGTGAAAGGAGATCTTCAGTTCTTCTTCTATAGCACTTCTTCGGCTCCTATACGCCAGGGGCCAAGAAAATGGTTAATGGAGGGAGGATACAGAACTGGGCCAGTTTAAATTATTCAAGCCCCCCTTCATTCGTCATCGGTAGCCATGCTCAGATTTGTGTTAGGGATTCAGATCCAACACAATACTGGAAGACACGGCCAAGCTGCCCACCCGGGTCCAGCTTTATAATAGGGGAAAATACAGCTAGCAAGCTGTGTGTTCTAATGCGACCCTTCCTCTCTCTTTGACGAATCGCCATATAAAATTGCTGACTATCTTGAGCAAAGAAAGATATGATATCCTTCCATGACCCATCGTTGCAGAGGATATTTTCTCAAAGATGCCTCTTTTTACGGCTCCTTACATGCTGGAAGAGCATAATCTTCTTCTTTCTCAGGACAGCCCAATGAATCTCGGCAGCCTTTTTTTATGGTGAAGGGAGTATGGAAGAACAAGTTCATTTGCTTGCCCTTATATAGGAAGAAGAGAACATGCAAATCCTAACAACTTCTTAAATATCGCCTAAAAATTAGCCTCAAAGAACGAGTCAAATTTGACCATTTCATGTTTCATTCAAAGTATTTCAAATTACGAGAAATTTGAAAACTTTAAAGGGGGTCTTGTAGAAGCATGAAATATACTAGGGAAATTATACGCATATTATACAGTCAAAACCCAACATACATGAAGCCCACGTAAAATAGAGCTTCAGAGCTGTTTGGCGTAAAAAAGAGCTTCAGAACTGCCCGCGTAAAGCAGCGCTTCAAGGCTGTTTGGCGTAAAAAGGTGGCTACACCTCTCTCCGGCGTAAAATACGTTTGTGCAATGTAAAGTTGTACGAGGAACTCTTCTTATTCCTTAGATGAATCTGTCAAACAAAATAGTGAACCTGACTTCTGACAAAAAGTACTGCACGATGATCGAGAGGACAGCTGTGATGATAAATTTTGTACAGAGACCCAGATTGTCGTTTAGTGACATATTCTTGATACAAGTCATTTTTACGCATTCAAGGAATACGCTGCCTATTCTACATGGGCAGAGATGAGTTTTTACGCTCAAGATGAGACGAAATCAGACGCCACGTCAAAAGCTGTTTTCCGTATAGAGCTCGAGGTATATCTTGACATTTAATGCACGAGATTGAGGCATATCTCTGCATTAAATGCACGAGATTTGGTTCTATTCTATAAAAAAATTTGTTATGAATGGGAGAGCTAAAACTGTGACTAATACGCTCACACCACTATCCTTGCATTTTTACGCCAACCAGGCTATTTTCAACTATAGGAGTATGCCATATGCTATCTCCTCAAAATACGCCAACTCAGGCTATATTTGCAAAGGTACGTGATAAGGCTATTTAGCCCAAAATACGCTCAAGACCTCAGTCAGGAAGGATAATTGGCTATTTTTACGCTGGTTAACTATTATTCATGCAGCATCAAGTTTTACGCAGAATTTGGCTTTTACGTCGACAAAATAGCTATTTGGCTTTTACGCCAATAAGACAGCTATTTGGCTTTTACACCAACAAGACAGCTATTTGGCTTTTACGCCAACAAGACAGCTATTTGGCTTTTACGCCAACAAGACAGTTATTTAGCCTTTATGACAACCATCTTTACGCGAGGGGCAGTTACCTACGTGGCTTGCATGCCATGATCTTCGAGAAGCAGTTATACGCGTTACCTCATAATGGGACACGTGTTATACGCGAATTTAGAAGGTCATTCGAACGTGGGTAGCAGTTATTATAACCGCCACGTAAAAGGTGCAACTTTCTTCACAGTTGGGCTTCTACGCCAACTGGACAGTTATTGTGACTGATCTCTATAAATAGAGACCCCTTGTCACAGAGACACAGGAAGGGAGAGACCAGGCACGAGGAAGAGATCAGAGATAAAGAGCACAGACAGAGAGTGTTGATTGACAACTTTGGCAACGAGAGTTCAATCCCACCTGCAACCTTTGAAGCTTCTTCTTCTTCTACAGCACTTCTTCATCATCGTGTGGTCCAAGGGACAAAGTGATCGACTGCAGATCAGACTCCTATAGCAATTCTTCCCTAGAATCATTTTTATTGTACTTAAACATCCTCGTATAGGATTAATTGTACTCCTTTTTCTTGTTTGTAAACAAAGAAAGGGTTTCGTATAAACCTAGTTTCATTTTTTTGATTATCATCAAACAACGTCTTCTTGACGAGGGCAGCCACCCCCAGGGATTTTGGCATATATTCCTTGGGAATCACTGTCTTCTCAAAACCTCAGATTATCATAAAGGTCCGGGGGATTACCAGCCCTAACTTAGGTAGCTATGTGAGGTGCTGAGAAAGAACTACCTCCAGTGGCTGACAGCTTCTTCTTTGAGCGGGTGCACAGGAAAATATCTTCCATAGGTTTCGCTGTTTGTCCTCCTTGGAACCGTTTCCTTTGACTCGCTGGCCGAGAGAGACAGACTAGAGGTTATGGACTTCTGACCTCCCTTCATGGATGGGGCCTTCTGAGCAGAATAATATGAGGCGAGGGGCAGCTCCTATGCCTCTAGTGCTTGCACCTATTCTCTGGGTTGCAGCCGGGTAGGTGCATTTGGGTGCAGTCGATGGAATACCGACTACCTTTTTGTGGGTACTGCCACTTTGATATAGCAGTAGTTGATGATAATATTGGCACATTGATGCCTTGGGGAGGACACTTTATATTTTTAAGTTGTTTTCCTCACTTTGCACTTGTGATTGATCATGTTGCGCAAGTTGAGCGAGGGCTGATTCACCTTTGCAACATTCTTATGAGCCCGGGTAGACCGAGCACATGGGTGCATAGGTGTTGAATTTGCTTCCTGACCTAGGGTTCGTATAAGAACTTGTCCCAAGTTGCTAATATAAGACTCTTTAGACTGACCCTGTCCTATTGCCACTGCGGGCTGGATGCATAGGCTAGTTTTGTACAACTTCCATTAGGAGCATGCATTACAGTTAGCGGTGCCTGCTGACAGTCGATTGAATGAGTAATTGCTTAAGCTTGGCGAGCTCACATTGTTCTAGACATCTTCATCCTAGCACGCACCGGTGCATAGTATAAAGAGTCCAAGTTTACATCTTCGCCTTTGTCAGCATGGCGCATGGAGTCAGCGCTACGTGAGATTCAATCGAAGACGGAACTTCTGTGGCTGTTTTGGTCGGATTCGACCATCGGCCTGCGGCTGCCGAGCAGTACCGCATAGTCCTCCTCATGCGGCTTTTGACATGGTTGTATTGAATATGTCTTAGCGCTCGAACTCCTGGCCTCATAATATTTTTCTCTGTTAGAGCTTAAGTGCTTAGCACTTTCCTTATACGAAGAGATTGCCGCATACGAGGCGTCAGCTCACATGGACGTGCAATATGTGTTCGCTACGATAGAGAAAAATATGGGGAGAGCATGCTCCGCAGTTGGGTGAGGCACATCGCTTTTGTAACCCATCTCCTGTGAGTCTTCAAGTGTTGAGCACTTTTCCTGTTAGACGAGGCTGCCGCATGAGAGGCATCAGCTCGCGTAGACGCATGATATATGTTTTCTACGACAGAGAGAGAGAGAGAGAGAGAGAGAGAGAGAGAGAGAGAGAGAAAGAGACAAAGAGCATATCCTCTACATTTGGGTGAGGCACAACAACCTTTACAACCCATTTCCTGTGGACCTTCTTAGGCTTTGCCAGACTTGGAGAAGCTCCACCCTCAGAGAGCATTTCCTTGAAGGCTTGTCGGTCGAAGCGTACAACCATCATCCTCTAGGTCGAATCCAATTTTGATGCGTTGGACTGCGTCATGACCTTCTCATCACAAGAGAAAAAAGTTTCCATCAGAGTTGCCCCTTTGTTTGCCATTGAATTTGAGTTTGGAAATTTTTTTGTTTAACAACAAACATAAAAGTACAATAAAATCCTATACAGAAAATCTAATTACAATATTTTTTATCTGGATAATGTGACGATGGAGATCGAGTACTGTAGTGACTCTTTTACTCCATTGACGGTCGGACGAGTGAATGAGGGATGCTATCTTCTCTTCTCCCTCTTGAGCTTGTGAGCATATACTGTCATGACCCGCACCCTGGATTTGGGCATGAGTCATGAGTACGCCCAGCCTATGTCGCAGTCTCGACGGTAGAACGCTGTATAATAAGCCACAAGTATAATCTACAACTCACAACATATATACAACTCTACACTATACTCAATCAAGGGCAGTAGTTTAAATGAATACACCAAAATGATAATGAAATAATAGTCTTGATGCGGGTTTAAGGAATTTCCCTAAAACTAAATATCCAAAGTAAAATATTAAACTTCCAGAGAATAATCCGGTCCAAAATAACTAACAAAATCAACTACTACTAAACTACTCCATCTCAGATGGTATCTGAGCTGCTAACTCTCCCTGATCCTCCGGAAGGGCAAGATCATGCTCTATTATGTCGTTAGCATATGGTCCATAATGTGTAGGGATTGCATCCTTATTGTAGTCACCTAAAATATTTATCCATTCAGGAAAGGAATGAGTACATCATAGTAAAAATAGTTCTAACACATGGTTGAAGCTATAAGACAATAAATAGTAAGGAATATATGATAGTAACAAACTGAGCTCATAATAAAGCAACTAGAATAATCAATGCTGGAGTCCTGTCATGGCAAACATATAGTATAATATCTCCAAGCCACAAAATAAATAACTTCAAAGTATGGAAGAACAGATGGGAATAATTACTCTATGTGATTTAAAATACCTTGTTGACATGTGAACGGCTAGGGGGTAATATCCGACAAATCACACGTGTCGTGCATGGCTGCTATTATTCCAGAAAGACCATGGAATGGAAAGGGTAGTTCACACGTTCACTAAGTATTTCCCCTCCCCACAAGTATACATGGATTCCAAACCAGTCACGAAGAAATAACAATAATCCAGAATAGTCACATATCTCATAATAAGAATCCATCATACTAATTCGTATAACAAGTGTCAAGAATCAAATAATTAATACTAAGCATGCATTATAGAGACTATCAAGCACTGAAAGTAATCACAAAAATGTACTCGCCTGTGGTCCTTAGCTGGTATGAGTCAGAATCCAAGTCACAGTCCAAATAGCCTATGTATTATAAATTTACTATATCCAAAGATAATTTATTTTAATTTATTTAATTCTGGAATAATTACTCTAAAATCCTATTTTAATCTTATTATTCTTATTTTTAGGTTAATTCCTAAACATTGTCCAAAGAAACTGAATTTTATCAACTCGAGACTCATGACAAGCAAATCCAGGCGATCTGTTGACCAAAAAGTCAACTAATGCAAACTGGACTTTCATGTATGGTTTCCTGTAGATTTTAGCGTCAAAAATATGCTGGAATTTATGGCTCGTCCAAATTTAAATTCGTTTGAAAATTATTGCACATACCTAAAATCGTATTGTGTAACGATGGTTGATTGTTAACCTAGAAGTTCTACAGAATTAATTGTATAGAATTATTTCATATTAAATCCTAAGAAAAATATATTTCTATGATCTCGATATTAGCTTTTCAAAATTTTAAACGGTTCATGATTCTGATTCCTGGTTCTCCCGGAATCGCGAAAATACCGAGACGCGTCTATTTTTGAATATGCTGTACTGTACGAATTTTCTAAAAATTTTGTAATTTCTAAAATAATTTATATATTCAAAAAAGTAACCTTAATATGGTTCTAATGCAAGAAACTGTGCCACGTTTAGAGTCCGAAGCTATTAGTAATGGCTTCTAGAAAATGATGGAAACCCTAGATGACAATTCTCTAAAATCGGCTAAAAGAAAACCCTAGAATTTATAATCCAAATACTATATATATATATAGGAGAGAGAGAGCAGCCGCAGCTAAAGGATGTGCCACGTGGCATCTATCTGCTTCTACTCGCTCGGATCGAATGGCCAGCGTTCAAGCCGGCTTGGCACGGTTGAGTCCGAGTCGGATTAGGACTCGGCTCGGCTGAGCTCGGCTTGGACCGCTTTACCCGTACCCGCCCTCGCCCTCTCTTACTAACTGCTGGGCCCTGCTGACTGGGCCGTGCTGGCTGACACGCGGGCCAGGCTGGCTGCTGACTGCGCGGGTTGATTTTATTAGTTTTTATTTTTCTGAAAATAAGTTTTTAATTCAGTTTTTCATAATTAACTCAAAATAATTGCTAAAAATAATCAAAAAATTCCTCAAAAATTCTAGAAAATATATTTGATTATTTAGAACCTAATATAAAAGTTTAGGATATTTTTAATTATGTTTGAGACTAAAATAAATTCTTACAAGTCATAGGAAATTAGTGTTACTAGTTTTCAATTAACCAAAAAATTATAAAAAAATTTCAATAGCCCAAAATTAATCTAATAACAACATTTAAGTTAGAATTTCAGGATATGGAGGTTACAAGTCAACCCTCCTAACAAAAAAATTCGTCTTCGAAATTTAGGGCAAAACAAATACAAGAAGAAAATTACCTCATGGTGCAAAAAGATAGGGGTAATGCTCTCGCATCTCCTCTTCCCGCTCCCAAGTGGATTCACCGGGAGAATGATGCCTCCAAGCGATGTGAACCAAGGAAATTACTTGGCTATGAAACAACTTATCTCTGCGGTCTAGGATCTCCATCGGCTGCTCCGGATAACGGAGGCTTGGTCCAACCTCAAGCTCCGAATGATCTAATACATGGCTAGGATCTTTCATGTATCATCTCAGCTGGGATACATGAAACACGTTGTATACTCCTTCCAATATAGGTGTTAAGGCTAGTCAATAAGCTACTGCCCAGACCTTCTCCAGAATATTAAAAGGTCCGATGAATCTTGGACTAAGATTTCTACCTCCACCGAAACGAATCGTTCCACGTGTCGGAGATATCCTCAATAACACTAAGTCACCAACCTATGACAAAATAGGAACTTAACGCATAATCTAAGAACGTAATAGATATTTAAACAAATAAATCGATACCTCAAACTCTAGCGGTCTCCTGTGGCTATCAGCCCACTGCTTTTGTCTGTCCTGTGCCACCCGAAGTCTCTCTCTATTCTACTTTACCTTCTCTGCAACATCAACTACCATCTCTGGTCCCAAAAGTACTCTCTCTCCTATGTCATCCCAAGATAATGGAGTTCGGCATCTTCTACCATACAAAGCCTCGAAAGGAGATATCTCGATATTGGCCTAATAGCTATTGTTGTATGCAAACTCTACCAGGTGAAGATGATCCTCCCACGAGCCACAAAAATCTAGTACACATGTCCAAAGTATATCATCGAGCGTCTGAATAGTCCTCTCTGACTGTCCATCCATCTGAGGGTGGTAAGCAGTGCTAAATTTGAGTTTGGTACCCAAGCTAGCCTGCAAACTCCTCCAAAAGTGGGACGTAAATCTACTATCCCGATCAAACACGATGCTTACTAAAACTCCATGCATCCTGACTATCTGTCTCACATATAGATCTGTGAGCTTCTCCTTGGTCAATCCTACTTTAAAAGAAAAAAAGTGGGTTGATTTGGTCAGCCTGTCAACAATGACCCAAATCGCGTCCTTTCCTCCTGTAGTGCATGGAAGTCCGGAAACAAAATCCATCATGATATGCTCCCATTTCCACTCAGAAATTAGTAGGGGCTGTAGCAATCCTCCATGTCTCTGCCTCTCGGCTTTAACCTGCTGGCACACTAAACATCTGGAGACAAAACATGATACCTCTCGCTTCATCCCATACCACCACACGTGTTCCCTCAGGTCCTTATACATCTTATTAGCTCCCGGATGTATAGAATACTGGAAACGATGAGCCTCCTGCCTGATCTCTTCCTGCAGGTCCCCACTAGGCACACATAACCTAGTCCCGTGCCTTAATGAACCATCCTCAGCAATAGAGAAGTCATCCATCAATCCTGTCTGCACTTGAGCTATGAGGTTTCGCAGACCCTCATCTTGGTACTGTCTCTCGAATCTTTTCCATTAATCATGACTGAATCTGTATGCCCATCATCTGCGTCTCCACTCCTGGAAAAATAACCTTGATGCCCAGGCTATCCAAGTCTGCTAATAAGTGGCAATCCGTTGTCAAGTACATCACTACTGGATATCTGCTTAAGGCATCGGCAACCACATTAGCCTTCCCTGGATGATACTGCAGTAAAATATCAAAATTCTTTATCAGTTTTAGCCACCTGCGTAGCCTCATATTCATCTCTTTCTGCGTAAAGACGTACTTCAAGCTTTTATGGTAAGTGTATATTTCCACACGCTCTTACATATAATGTCTCTATAGCTTTAGAGCAAAAATTACTGTTGCTAATTCTAAGTCATGAGTGGGATAGTTTCTCTCATGTGGCCGCAACTGTCTAGAAGCATATGCCACCACCTTCTTGTTCTGCTCTAGAACACATCCCAAGCCCTTCCCCAAAGCATCGCTATAAATGACAAATCCCCCTGTCCCCGATGGCACCGTCAAAACAGGCACTGTGGTCAATCTCTTCTTTAGCTCATTCAATACAGCCTGACATTCTTCTGTCCACACGAACTGCACATCCTTCCGAGTGATTCTAGTCAACGGCTCTGCGATCCGAGAAAAATTCTTTACAAATTTCCTGTAATACCCGACCAATCCTAAGAAGGTTCTGATTTCTACAACAGAACTCGGAGTGGTCCAAGACTCTACAACAGTAATCTTCTTTGGATCCACAAATATCCTGTCTCCAGTCACCACATGCCCAAGGAACTCTACCTTATCCAGGAAGAACTCATATTTCGAGAGTTTTCCATAGAGCTTCTCCTTCCAAAGGGTCTCTAGCATAATTCTTAAATGCTTCTCATGCTTTTCTGGTGTCTTCGAATAGACAAGAATATTATCTATGAATACTACTATGAACTTGTCAAGGTATTGGTGGAATACCTTATTCATCAAGTTCATGAAGACTGCCGAGGCAGTAGTCAATCCAAATGGCATTACCATAAACTCATATTGGCCATATCTTGTCTGAAATGCAGTTTTTGGAATATCTTTCTTCTTCACCTTCAATTTATGATAGTTAGACCTTAAATCAATCTTTGAAAATAGTCTCGCACCGCTCAACTGATCAAAAAGATCGTCTATTCTTGGTAGCGGGTATTTGTTTTTGATGGTGAGGTTGTTCAGAGCCCTGTAATCAATGCACATTCATACCGACCCATCTTTCTTTGGTATAAATAAGGTTGGGGCTCCCCAAGGTAAGAAACTCGATCTAATAAAGCCATTGTCTAGCAAATCATCAACCTACTTCTTCAGTTCTGCTAGCTCGTTGTTATTGATCCTGTAGACTTGTTGCGACACCAGTTCTGCCCAGGCACTAAGTCTATAAAAAATTCAAGATTTTTGTTCGGTGGCAATCTTGGTAGCTCCTCAGGAAATATGTCTAAAAATTCTGCAATAATAGGGTGTGGCAAGTCCTTCTCTGCTACCATGGCTCCACAAATAATTCTATTACTCTGCTCAACTCCTCCCCTAACAAACTTAAATTTTGGCTCTCCTGGAGGGCGGAACAGTACACGTCCTTCACGATAGTCTATGCTAGTATGGTGCATACTTAACCAATCCATTCCAAGGATAATGTCAAAACTCGGAAGTGGCATTACGAGTAAACTATCATCCAAATTATGGCCTCCTAAGGTAACACGATGCCCCTTGCAAGTATTACCGACTAGGATAGTTCCTCCACCAGTCATAATCTTGCAAATCCTATTCAAGGGTTCTGTTACTAAACTATGCTTAAGCACAAAGGATACATATATGAAGCTATGCGATACGGGTGGTGTAGAAAAAATACCATTGGCTCTGGAACCGCACACTCTAGTCTTGGGTGGCACTCTGAAAGGTTGAAAGTAACAAGAATTTAATTGATATGGCACAAGATAAGGAAGTATTCAAGAAGGACAATCAACTATGGAAGAGGTTTGATTGCACGAAAGGGAATAGTAAGGGTTAGCAAGTTGAGTATACGGGATCCCTAGTTGTGATTGAGTATTTTTCTATTCCTAGTATGTACATCCTATGGCAGGCTCGTAGTCGTACATCTAATTTGAGTACCACTACAAGTTCGCATGCTTGTGCGAAACCTGACCTGCATGGGCCACTACTAAAAATGTGTCACGACCCACACCCTGGATTTGGGCATGAGGCATGAGTACGCCCAACCTACGCCGCAGTGTCGGCGGTAGAATGCTGTACAATAAGCCCCAAGTATAATTTATAACTCATAATATATATACATCTCCATACTATACTCAATCACGGGCACTAGTTTAAATGAATGCACCAAAATGATAATAAAATAATAGTCTTGATGCGGGTTCAAGGAATTTCCCTAAAAATTAAATATCCAAAGTACAATATTAAACTTTCGGAGAATAATCCGGTCCAAAATAACTAACAAAATCAACTACCAATAAACTACTCCATCTCTGATGGTATCTGAGCTGCTAACTCTCCCTGATCCTCCGGAAGGGCAAGATCAGGCTCTATTATGTCGCTAGCATATGGTCCATAATGTGTAGGGATTGCATCCTCATTATAGTCACCTAAAATGTTTATCCAGTCAGGAAAGGAACGAGTACATCACAGTGAAAATAGTTCCAACACATGATAAAAGCTATAAGACAATAAATAGTAAGGAATATATTATAGCAACAAATTAAACTCATAATAAAGTAACTAGAATAACTAATATTGGAGTCTTGTCATGGCAAATATATTTTATACAGTATCTCCAAGCCACAAAAGAAATAATTGCAAATTATGGAAGAACAAATGGGAATAACTACTCTATGTGATTTGAAATACCTTGTTGACATGTGGACGACTATGGGGTAATATCCGGCAAACCACACGTGTCGTGCATGGATGCTATTATTCCAGAAAGATCATGGGATGAAAAGGGTAGTTCACACATCTACTAAGTATTTTTCCTCCCCACAAGTACACATGGATTCCAAACCGTCACAAAAAAATAATAATAATCCAGAACAGTCACGTATCTTATAATAAGAATCCATCATACTAATCCGTGTAACAAGTTTCAAGAATCAAATAATCAATACTAAGTATGCATTATAGAGACTATCAAGCACTGAAAGTAATCACAGAAATACACTCGCCTGTGGTCCTTAGCTGGTATGAGTCAGAATCCAAGTCACAGTCCAAATAGCCTATATATTACAAATTTACCATGTCAAAAGATAATTTATTTTAATTTATTTAATTCTGGAATAATTACTCTAAAATCCTATTTTAATCATATTATTCTAATTTTTAGGTTAATTCCTAAATTTTGTCCAAAGAAACTGAATTTTATCAACTCGAGACTCATAGCACACAAATCAAGGCAATATGTTGACCAAAAAGTCAACCAATATAAACTTTACTTTTATGCATGGTTTCTAGTAGATTTTAGCATCAAAAACATGCTGGATTTTATGGCTCATTCGAATTAAAATTCGTTTGAGAATTACTGCACATACCTAAAATTGTATTGTACAACGGTGGTTGATTGTTAACCTAGAAGTTATATAGAATTAACAGTATATAAATATTTCATATTAAATCCTGTGAAAAACTTATTTCAATGATCTCGACATTAGATTTCTGAAACTTTAAACGGTTTATGATTCTGATTCCTGGTTCTCCCGAAATCGCGAAAACATCGAGATGTGTCTATTTTCAGACATACTATGCTCTACGAATTTTCTAGAATTTAATATTCATAATTTCGTGAATAATTTATATATTCAGAAAACTAACCTCAATACGGTTCTAATACAAGAAAGTGGGCCACGTTTGGAGTTCGGAGCTATGAGTAATAGTTTCTGGAAGATGAAGGAAACCCTAGATGATAATTCTCCAAAATCGGCTAAAAGAAAACTCTAGAATTTATAAACCAAATACTATAAATATATATAGGATAGAGAGACCAACCGCGGCTAAAGGACGTGCCATGTGGCATCCATCAGCTGCTGTCCGCTCTGATCGAACGGCCAGCGTTCAAGCCGGCTTGGCTCGGCTGAGTCCAAGTCGGATTAGGACTCGCTCGGCTCAGCTCGGCTTGGCTTGGACCGCTTCACCCACACCCGCCCTCGCCCTCTCTCACTGACTGCTGGGCCACGTTGACTAGGCCGCGCTGGCTGACACACTGGCCAGGCTGGCTGCTGACTGGGCGGGTTGATTTTATTAGTTTTTCTTTTTCTAAAAATTAGTTTTTAATTCAATTTTTCATGATTAACTCAAAATAAATGCTAAAAATAATCAAAAAATTCTCAAAAAATTCTCAAAAAATTCTAGATAATATATTTGATTATTTAGAACCTAATATAAAATTTTGTGATATTTTAAATTATGTTTGACACTAAAATAAATTATTACAAGTTCTAGAAAATTATTGTTACTAGTTTTTAACTAACCAAAAAATTATGGAAAAATCCCAATAGCCCCAAATTAACCTAATAACAATATTTAACCTAGAATTTTAGGATACGAAGGTTACACATAAGTAGCTAGTCTGGAAGGGTATGGTCTCTGAAACAAAAAAAGCAAGCCTTCGGAATATCTAAGCTGCTCTTATTAATAACTATCGTGCTTATGGGCTATTGGTGCAACATATGCTTTTGTTTGCTGCCCGCTAGGGGCTCCTTTAACAGAATACGGTTGCAACTGTAGACGCATGCTTTTAGATGGCTTTTACGTGTACATCCTTAACATGATATAGTTGAGTCTAGACCGAGCAGCCACATGGACGTTGTAGAAGCATAAAAAATACGCTGGATAGCTCTACGCAACATGGTGATGCATGACAGTGTAAGCAGGGGACCCCAGGGCCATCAAGAGTGCAACGGAGCTTTTCTACTGAGCACAACATAAAATATGATGGGACCATCCGTGTAAATGCAGTATGTCCAGGCCGCTTCAGCGTAGACGGGGTGCTTCATCGCCTCCATGGCGTAAAACTCATCCGCTTTCATAGCAGCGTTAAAGCGTACGAGGAACGCTTCGTCTTCCCCGAAATGAACCTGTCAAGTCACGCAGTGAACCTGACATATGACTCCTGACAAAAAGTGCTGCATGGCTACCCAGACGATGGCTGAAAAGATGGCAGACCACTCAGGACGCGCCCCACAGTATGATGGCGGATCTCTGCATTTAATGCAGAGGATTTGATTAAATATCACCGAACCGTCGTTTACCGATATCCCCTCAGCGGAGACTGCTTTTACGCATACAAGGGGATACGCTGCCTTGTTTTACACAGGCAAACGCAAACTATTTACGCTCCACGGAAGACAAACTGACTGCCACGTCAAAAGCTGCTCTTCGTACAGGGCTCGAGGCACGTCTCTGCACCTAATGCTCAGAATGGTGGCAGGCCCTCAGAACACGTCTCTGCAATTAATGATGATGGCAGATCTCTGCATTTAATGTGAGAGATTTGATTATATCTCCAAGAGCCATGATTTCGGCTAAAGACGTCCACATCACCTCGGCTTCTACGCCCATTCAGCTTTTGTGACTGCTCGGCCTCTACGACCACTCTGGCACGTTACGCAGCGGCTTCTACGTCCATTCAGCTTCTGTGCCCGCTCGGCTTCTACGCCTCCTCAGCTTCTATGCTCGTTCGGATTCTATGCTCATTCGGCCTTCTGTGCTTATTCGGCTTCTATGCCATCAGGCTTCTATGCCTACTCGGCTTCTATGCCTACTTGGCTTCTATGCCATGGTGACAGACATTTGACTTCTATGCCAACCTCTTCTACACGATGGATACCTACCTACATGGCTTCTACGCCGTGATCTTCATAGCAATTATATGCATTTTGTCCCTTAGTTGGACGCACGTCACACGCTCATTCAAAAGATTATCTATACGCAGGCTTTGGTTATTTTAACTTTGGTTATTTTAACCGTTGTGTAAAAGGGTGCTGTACTTTCCACTACTCGATTTCCACACCGATTGAGTGGTCATTGTCACCAAAACTCTATAAATAGAGACCTCTATCAACAGAGGAACAGGGAAAAAATTGAACAAAGGTCGAGACATTAAAACTCGAGCAAGGTCGAAGCTTTGAAAGAAGATCGAACCACGGGTCGAAATATTGGAGATTGAGGAGAGATCGAAGAGTCTTAGAGAGAGAGAGAAGCATCCAGAGCTCAGGCAAAGAGTAGCGATCGACGACATTGGCATCGTGCATCCATTCTCTTTCGCCACCTATGAAGCTGCTTTTCGTCTTCCAAGGCACTTCTTTACCATCGTGTAGTTCAAGGGCTAAAGTGATCGACTGCAGATCAGACACCTATAGCAATCATCTACCCAGATTAAATAAATTGTACTCCTACATCCTCGTATAGGATCAAATTGTACAAGTTTGTAAACTAAAGAAGGCGGGTTTCGTACAAACCTCGTATTATATACATTTCGTTCTTTCGTTTAATACCACAAACAAGATGGCGACTCTGCTGGGGACATCTTTCTCTTCTGATGAGGAAGCGATTGCTCAACATGATGCGGTATCCGTGGGATTCATAAAGAAGACACTGGTCATCCAGTTCGACCAGTCTGCCTACGAAGACATGCTTCAGACGGGGGGTAGCTCTCACTCTCTCTCTGTACAAAACAACAGGAAGCTGCGCAAGATCTGGATGCCCAAGACATCCTCTACTATTCCTGTGGACTCTCCGATCTCTCCGATCTCTCCGACTAAAGGGGTTGTAGCATTGCTCCCTCCGTGCCCTACACGTAAAAATTAGTCTCTAGCTACGCGCGGTACAGACAAAACTTTGGGCAAAGCCTCAGCGCTAACCCAGAAGTATCCACTGTGCTCTACGCGTAGAAACCAGTCTCCCGCTACGCGCGGTACAGACAAAACTTTGAGCAAAGCCTCAGCGCTAACTCAGAGGTATCCACTGCGCTCTACGCGTAGAAAGCAATCTCCCGTCCATGGCAGAATAGACAAAACTTCTGATGATGCCTAAGCGCCAAATCAGAAGTACAAAACACGCTCTGCACGCAAGACAACATCTCACCTCGATGGGGAACCAGATGACACCCGTGATCTCCGTAAGAGAAAGCAAGCGGCGAGCTACTTAACTTCTCGGCATTCACGCCAGCAAGGGAACAGTCTACCCGCCCTCCAAATTACGCGAGAAGCTGATGGCCGCCTGAGGACATCCTCAGCCTTACGCCAACCAGAGCGAAGCTCGAAATTAAGCCAGGCGAAGTCCCCAAGCGTACAGAAGGCTCGATTGACGGAAAGACATGCCCCTCGGAGATTATCTGCCACCCAGATGGCCAATCTGTTGTATACGAGTGGCACAAGGAAGACTATGATCTCCATCATCCGTACGCCTACCAATGGGAACAGGAGGAACAAGCCATCATCTTCTTCTTCTGCAACTTCTCCTGACCTGCACAAATATCTAATCCAGAGATGTAAGGAGAGGGAATCTTCCAGCATGGCTATTACGCCTCCTAGCGAGCACTGTTGTGATGGTCACAGGATTGTAATTAATTGCTGTTGTTCTAAAGCAAAACGGCCAGTTTTTGACCGACTGAGCTACCCTCCATCTTTCCTAGAAGAAGAGCCCACGCATGCATCTGTGAACATGGCTTCACATATACCTGGAGGAAGCTCAGGCTCAAGACGTCCGTCCTTTAGAACTCCGAGCCGAAGGCGATTCAACATACTCCTCAGAGACACTGAAGACGGGGTATTCCAGAATACTCGTTCGAGGTCACAATAACTGACTTCGTACTCCTCTGATTTCGATGCTGGGGGTCGCCATTCTCCCGAATCAAATACTGAGAGTATAGAGTCGACTTCTGCAGCGACCTATACACATCCTTCGATGATGCCCAGGGAAATGGAAGTATACGCCATTGGAGATGAACATGAGAAAGCTTCACCGTCAGGGAGCGAGGAACAGCGCATCACTACACTGGAGACGTCTCTGAAACAAATGCAATCCATGATGGAGAACATGTACCAGATGATGCTAACTCAACAGGCGGCTGCTATGGCTCAAACATCAATCCCGCCAGCACAGATACGTGTGGGGGTGGACTTGCCACCATCCAACACGGTCCAAGAACCTACCCTAGATCAAGAGTCAGCTGGTCCTCCACTTCCTCACTCGGAGAATGCATTACCTCCTGCGAAAATTACGATACAACCGACTTTGCACCAATCCGAAGTCTCACTACCGGTTGAAAATTCGATGCAAGCAGTACGGGAGTTGAGAGCCCAATTCGATGCCTTGAAGCACAAAGATCAGCTCAAGAAGTTGGGAATCAACCAGCCTTATCCGGCTATCTGGGAAGAGGTCCCTTTCCCTCCAAGGTACAAACCTCAGACTATGGCTCTGTTCGAGGGAAAAACATCGCCAAGTCATTACATGAACTATTTCAGTATGATGATGGTGTTGCTACAAGGGAATGACCCCCTTCTCACTCGGGTGTTCAAGGGCTGTCTCTCAGGAGTGGCCTACTAGTGGTACCGCAGCCTAGCGGACAACTGCATTACTTCCTTCGAAGACTTCAAGGCTTTATTCTTCACACGATTCTACGAGGGAGGAATGGATATGTCTATGTCCTCTCTCATCGAAGTCAAGCAGAGGGAAAAGAAGGACGTTCGTACCTTCATCGAACATTTTCGTCGAGCCACGCTACAGATGCCTCTAGGAGTTCCAGACTCTGCATTGGTGGACATTTGCAGGAAGAACCTCCTTTCCGTGGTCTCGGTGTTCACAGGACCATATCAGTTTCATAACTGGCCCTCGTTCATCATCTCAGCTGTGGCCGTCGATGACAACAGTCGCAAGGCGCGCGACAATGGCATTATGATCTCTACCTCCGACAGAGGCAAAAGGTCATCCCCCAACGACGACCATCCTCGTAGTTCCAAAGGAAAAGAAGCTCTGGCAATCAATACGTCCAGACAAAAGACTACGGCAACCACGCAGACGAAACCTGGGACTTCTAGGCCCGTCGAAGTATACTCTTTCAACGACGATGACATTTCGAGTATATTCGAGTGTCTCGTCAAGAGTGGCAAGATCACCCTTCCGGAGGAGAAGAGGCCCAGTGAAGCCAGCAGTGCCAACAACCCCAAGTACTGCATCTTCCACAGATACGTATACCACCCGACCAAGGCGTGTTACGTGTCACGACCCGCACCCGGGGTAAGGGTACTAGTCGGAAACAACGCCCAGCCTACGCCGCAGAATCGGTGGTAGAACGCTGTCTAGAAAGTCTATCTAATATAATGAACCACCAAAAGATAGTGTACTCAATCACAGAACTAAGATAGAATGAACATGAATCAGATAAGAATAGAATAGTCACAATACGACTCATGAGTCTAAAATAATACATCAATGAGTCTGAAGAAAAATACAGAAATATGCTGGAGACAAATCCAGTACAAAAGAATACTACAAAACTATAAAGCTACAACTCCAGGGTCAACTATCTCAGTTGGGATAAGTCCCTCTTGAGCCAGGGTCTCAGAATCTAAACCCACAACATCCTGGGGTCCATAATAGGTAGGGTACTCCTCAGTGTCATCTGGAAAAATATATCCAGTCAGGAAAGGAGCAGAGTACAACCCTAACAGCAGTTCTCAAATAATAATAAAAACTATGTAACAGTAAATAGCTGTGGATAAACAAGATGCATAAATAGAGACAAGAATGTAGAGACAATAAGGAAATACTGGAAAGAAATACAATAATGAACAACATGCTGATGGAACAAGAATACTAATGACTAAGTGTGTGAGTACTAGCTTTAACATGTGATCGGCTTAGGAACTTGCACAAGAGTATAATGGCCTGGCTGATTATACGTGCGGTGTATGATCAACACTCACAAGGAACAAGACATGCACAAGGAGGGTATGATCACATATCTACACTAAAATACTCCCCACCCCGACTGGTATAATAGATCCAACCACGGTACGTTATGGCACTAGATTCCCCAAGAAGATAGCTAGTCTTCCCGAGAATCGGTGTCTGTACATGTACAAGATAACCAATGAAACAATACTTGCACCATATACACCATATACCAAGGAATAATATCTCATGACGAGATCCGGATATACCAATCCGTGTAACCATAGTGTCAAGAGAATATGTATATCTACACTAGATACAACGAACATAGAGGATATCATAAATGAAAAACTATCAGAGAATGTACTCGCCTGAAGTCCAATGAACAGTCTCACAAATGTCTGACTCGGTGCCTCGAAGACCTAGATATGGAATACCACATTAATACAAGGTCCCGGAAAGAGAACAAGTCAAACTAGGCAATTTCTAGGTCAATAAGTCAATTCTAAGTCAAAAGTCAACTATGGTCAACTCTAAAGTCCACTAAAGTCAAACATGGTCAAACCCAAAGTCAACCTCACAAGACATCTATAAAATAATATAGAGATAAACTACAATAATTTAAGAATCAAATTAGATTCAAAAAGAACTCACACAAAGTATACTAATAATATAATTAATATATACCCTAAAATAATATATATACAACCCAACATTTATATAAATAACATAATATATTATTACAATTATTATTCCTCACAAAACACATATATATATACATATATATATACAATTATAATATATAATATATACATTAAATCTATCAAAGCGTCATTGAAAAACAGTGAATAAAATAGGATTAAATCAAAACAGTTTAAATAGTGACAGTCGGGACTGTCACCGAAGGACTGTCACCGAAACCCAAATAATAAACTGCCACTGCTTTGGTTTTCGCTGACAGTTAAACTGTCACGGAAAAACGTCGCAGAAAAGCTGCTGTTTCCCGCTGCTGCAATTAATGACAGGTTTGTCATTAATTGCCCGAAGGCTACAGCGGCTGCTATTAGTCGGCTAATTAATGACAGTTTTTTACTGTCATAATTCACTGTCACTAAAACAAGTTGTATATATATAATTATATATATAAAAACAGAATATATAAAACAATATATATATATATATATAAACAGAATATATAAAACAGTATATATATATATAAACCATTAATACAAAAATGTACATATATATATTAATATACACATAAACTTATACCTTCAAATATTTAACAAAGAACATATAATTTACATGGCTAGAAGCACACCTAAAATATTTACATTAATATCCAAATAATTACATAATAATTATAAATAATATAATTACACAATTAAACATACAAATATATTTTATAAAACATTTTATGTATAAATTATATTATTTAACAAGTAGTAACATATATATATGCATGCAAGAAAGCTACATATTATATTGTACATTATATTAGCACACCCAAAATATAGATCTATGCTACAATAATTACTATAATAAATACACAAAATAAATATTTAATATCCATATATATATACTAATTATAAATGAAGAATTGAACCACAATTAATTAGATCTATGCAAAAATACACACAATTGGAGAGTATCTCACCGTATCCCACTAGATCTAGGATACGCATGCGACACGAGTCCAACACACAACCAAATGCACCCCGAAGGACACAAACAAATCACAAATAATATTTATGAACAAATCAAAGCGTCAAAAGTAGATCTATGTGTCCGTGTCAAAATACGACATGTTCAAAGCCCCGTGTCGGAGGAAAACCCCCAAATGACACGTATCACCAAATAGTTGGGATACGAACCACAAGTATCCCAATATGGACACGACACTAGCCTCAAACACAAATCTCATGTCCAATTGATCTATAGGATCAATTGACACACACAAAAAAATGTAAATTCGGAATTCCAACAAAATTAACACAAAAAGTACCATAACTTTCTCCATGGGTCTCCTATGAACACAAAACAAAGTCCTATGGGTACTACATACATATAGGTTGATTTTACATGATTAAATCTCATATTTAGAAGCTATTTAAATGGAAAAATCTGAATTATACCTATTGGGAGATGGATTCCCAACGAAACCTCCAATTGAGATGAACTTGCTTCCAATTTGTAGATCCTTGCTCCTCTTTGTAGATCCTTGCTTCCTTCTTCTAGATCCTTGCTTTCTTCTTCTCTAATGGTGAATTGGGAAGAATTTGGAATGAATTTGGTAGGGAATTGGATTGGGAATGGAGGGAATTTGGTAGTGGGAGAATTCTAGATCTAGATTTGGAATGAGATGAGAGGAGAGAGAAATTTCCCCCCTCTTTAATAGGCCGGCCATAGCCCCTCCCCCAAGCAATTGTAAAATGTCCAATGTACCCCTTGGGGCCTCTCATGAAGAAATAATTAAGGAAGGAAGCTTCTAGTCTAATCATTTAATTAATTTAATCCATCTCCTTAACTATGGGCTTTCTAAATGGGCCAAGTCTAACTAATTAATTCATGTTGGTCCATGGGTCCAAACTAAACTAGTTGGGTCCACTAAAATAAGTCCAAAATAATTAAATAACATCCAACAATAATTAAATAATACAACATAAATTATTTACCATGCACAATATTTATTTAAATAGGAAATTACCAAAATACCCTTTTTCCTAAAATGTGGTAGTGACAAGTCTACCCTCCTTAAAATAATTTCGTCATCGAAATTCAAAGACGAAAACTACCCCTAGAAAATCACAAAACAGAACTAAAAAATCACAACTAACTAATGAACAGAACATAACAATGAACAGAACATAACTAGAAATAACATACCTCAAGGTACAAACAAATATGGATAACGCTCTCGCATGTCATCCTCTCTCTCCCAGGTAGACTCCCCCAGAGAGTGATGCCTCCATGCAACGCGCACCAAAGAAATAGTCTGGTTCCTCAGCACCTTCTCTCTCCGATCCAGAATTCCAACTGGCTGCTCTGGATAGCTAAGAGTAGGGCCCACCTCTATCTCTGAGTGATCCAATACATGACTAGGATCTGCCACGTATCGTCTCAACTGCGACACATGAAACACGTTGTGCACTCCCTCCAATGCAGGTGGCAAGTCTAGTCTATAAGCAACTGCACCGACCCTCTCTAGAATAGTGAAAGGTCCAATGAATCGCGGACTAAGCTTTCCGCCTCCACCGAAGCGAATCGTGCCTCGTGTCGGAGAAATCCTCAGAAACACCAAACCACCCACCTAGAACAAAACACCACCTTAAGAACTTATCTATAACAACCAAGAACAAGCACACAAAATAAAATCTAAACTATACCTCAAACTCCAAGGGTCTCCGATGGCTATCGGCCCAATGCCGTTGTCTGTCCTGTGCCACTCGAAGTCTGTCTCTGATCAACTGAACCTTCTCTGCTGCATCCACAACCATCTCTGGCCCAAGCAAAACTCTCTCTCCAACATCGTCCCAAGACAAAGGAGTACGACACCTCCGACCATATAGAGCTTCAAAAGGTGACATCTCTATACTGGCCTGGTAACTGTTGTTGTAAGCAAACTCTACCAAATGGAGATGGTCCTCCCAAGAACCCCCAAAATCTAGTACACAAGTGCGCAACATATTCTCGAGAGTCTGAATAGTCCTCTCCGACTGCCCATCTGTCTGGGGATGATATGCAGTACTGAACTTGAGCTGAGTGCCCAAACTCTCCTGCAAACTCCTCCAGAAATGAGAAGTGAAACGACTATCCCGATCTGAGACTATGCTGACGGGAACTCCATGTATCCTAACGATCTGTCTCACATACATCTCTGCCAGCTTCTCCGTAGACAAACCCACCTTGAAAGGCAAAAAGTGGGCCGACTTGGTCAATCTATCAACAATGACCCAAATCGCGTCTTTCCCTCCTGGAGATCGTGGTAGTCCGGACACAAAATCCATAGTAATGTGTTCCCACTTCCACTCTGGAATGGGTAATGGCTGAAGTAAACCTCCTGGCCTCTGCCTCTCGGCTTTCACCTGCTGGCACACTAAGCATCTGGATACAAACTGTGCCACTTCCCTCTTCATGCCATACCACCACACACTCTCTCGCATATCCCGATACATCTTGTTAGCACCTGGATGTATGGAATACTGAGAGCGATGCGCTTCCTGTAATATCTCCTCTCGTAACTCCCCACTAGGCACACATAATCTAACTCCATGCCTCAAAGATCCATCCTCTGCAATAGTGAAATCATCCTCCAATCCTGCTCTCACCTGAGCTCTGATACTCCTCAAAGATACGTCATCATACTGTGCTGCCTTGATCCTATCCATCAAATCTGAATGTATCTGCAATCCCCACATCTGCATAGCACCACCCGGAATAATCACCTCAATGCCCAAGCTCTCCAAGTCCTCCAACAAATATCGATCCTGCGTCAAGAACATAGCTACCGGATACCTGCTCAAAGCATCGGCAACTACATTAGCTTTCCCAGGATAATATTGCAAAGAGATATCAAAATCCTTTATCAGTTCCAAACACCGACGCTGCCTCATGTTCAACTCCTTCTGCGTGAAAACGTACTTCAAGCTTTTGTGGTCTGTGAAGATCTCCACACGCTCTCCGTACAAATAATGTTTCCATAACTTCAGGGCGAATATGACAGCTGCTAACTCCAAATCATGGGTAGGATAGTTCTTTTCATGAGGACGTAATTGCCTGGATGCATAGGCAATCACTTTCCCATGCTGCTGAAGAACACAACCTAAACCCTTTCCCGATGCATCACTATAAATAGTGAAACCTCCGGACCCTGATGGCAATGTCAAAATAGGAGCAGACGTCAACCTCTTCTTCAACTCCTCAAAAGCGGCCTGGCAATCTTCCGTCCAAACAAACTCCACATCCTTCCTTGTGAGTCTGGTCATCGGCTCGGCAATCCTCGAAAAATCTTGCACAAACTTTCTGTAGTAGCCTGCCAATCCCAAGAAACTCCTGATCTCTGCTACCGAACTCGGAGTCTTCCAAGATTCCACTGCTGAAATCTTCTTCGGATCCACTGAAATACCATCACCAGTCACAACATGCCCCAAGAATTCCACCTTGTCCAAGAAAAACTCATATTTGGACAACTTTCCATACAGCTTCTCCTTCCTCAGCACATCCAACACAATCCTCAAATGCTCCTC
Organism: Iris macrosiphon; assembly: GCA_036927795.1. Lineage (NCBI taxonomy): Eukaryota > Viridiplantae > Streptophyta > Magnoliopsida > Asparagales > Iridaceae > Iris > Iris macrosiphon. The sequence continues at coordinate 78,214,266 of JAYESA010000004.1, read as the reverse complement.
ATGCTCCTCCGGTGTCCTCGAGTATATGAGTATGTCGTCAATGAACACCACCACGAACTTGTCAAGGTACTGGTGGAACACCTTGTTCATCAAGTTCATAAATACCGCCGGTGCATTAGTCAAACCAAACGGCATCACCATAAACTCGTACTGACCATACCGAGTTCTAAAAGCAGTCTTCGGTATGTCCCCCGGCTTCACCTTCACCTGATGGTAGCCTGATCTCAAATCTATCTTAGAAAATACCTTGGCACCACTCAACTGATCAAACAGATCATCAATCCGTGGCAAAGGATACTTATTCTTGATAGTGAGATTATTCAAAGCCCTGTAATCAATGCACATACGCACCGATCCATCCTTCTTCGGTACAAACAATACCGGGGCTCCCCATGGTGAAGAACTCGATCTGATAAACCCCTTATCCTGCAATTCGTCCACCTGCTTCTTCAACTCGACCAGCTCGCTGTTGTTTACTCTATAGACATGCTGCGAAATCGGTTCTGCACCTGGCACCAAGTCTATAGAAAATTCAACATCTCGATCTGGCGGCAATCCTGGCAATTCTTCAGGAAACACATCCAAAAATTCTGCTATCAATGGATGCGGCAATTCCTTGTCTTCCACCATAGCTCCACAAATAATGCCTTCTCCCTGCTCTGCAGCTCCTCTAGCAAACTCGAACTCTGGCTCTCCTGGCGAACCAAACAAAACTCTACCTCCTCTACAATCTATGCTAGCACGGTGCCTACTCAACCAATCCATCCCGAGTACAATATCGTAGCTCGGAAGTGGCATTACAAGTAGACACGCACTCAACTCTCGGCCTCCCAGAGTAACTCTCCGATCCTTGCAAATATCATTAACCAGGATAATGCCTCCCCCGGTCATGATCTTGCAAGTCCTAAGCAAAGACTCAGCTACCAAACCATGCTTTAGAGCAAAAGAAACAGATACAAAACTATGGGAAGCACCACTATCAAACAAAGCTAAAGCTGGAATGGAATCAAGAAGAATAGAACCTGCGATGACATCTCCGGTGGGTTCCTCCTCTTCGACTGTCATAGCAAACGCTCGTCCCTGCCGAGCACCTCTCTGCTGCTGATGCTGGACAAAACGCTGCTGCTGTGTCGGAAGCGGTCCCCTCGGTTGTGCTGCAGGTGGTCTCATCTGTGCCCTCGGAGCTGGAGCTGCTCCCTGAACTGCACGACGAGGATACTCCCTCAATTGATGCCCTTCAGTACCACAATACAAACAAACTCCTAGCCTCTTTCTGCAAACTTCCCAGATGTGGCCGGGCTTCTTGCAGAAGTTGCATAGAGCTTGCTGTAACTGCCTCTGCTGCTGAGGTGCCTGGTGAAAAGGTGCTCTAGCTGGAGTCTAGTTCTGCTGTGGCTGCTGGAAAGGTCTGGACTGGAAATAAGGACGTTTGGCAGATACTGCACTGCCGTTGGCCCCCAGAAAAGAATCACGGTCTCTCTTGGTCTTCAAACCCAGATCCCGCTCAACCTTGCGTGCCTCCGCAAGTATCTCCGAGTATGTCTCATAAAAAGACGGAATGAGGATCAATATGGCACATGATGTAAGACATCAAGGAAAGGACAGTTTAAGAGATCAAGTATCAACGTCAAAGGAGAATAGTTGAATCAAAAGAATTTTCTTAGATGTGATTGAGTATCTCAGCCTATATCCTATATCCTATATCCTATTGCAGGCTCGCAGTAGTACAACTAAGTTGTCGTACTACCACGACATTACATACTTGTGAAGCTAGACCTGCATGGGCCACCACCAAAAACGTGTCACGACCCGCACCCGGGGTAAGGGTACTAGTCGGAAACAATGCCCAGCCTACGCCGCAGAATCGGCGGTAGAACGCTGTCTAGAAAGTCTATCTAATATAATGAACCACCAAAAGATAGTGTACTCAATCACAGAACTAAGATAGAATGAACATGAATCAGATAAGAATAGAATAGTCACAATACGACTCATGAGTCTAAAATAATACATCAATGAGTCTGAAGAAAAATACAGAAATATGCTGGAGACAAATCCAGTACAAAAGAATACTATAAAACTATAAAGCTACAACTCCAGGGTCAACTATCTCAGTTGGGATAAGTCCCTCTTGGGCCAGGGTCTCAGAATCTAAACCCACAACATCCTGGGGTCCATAATAGGTAGGGTACTCCTCAGTGTCATCTGGAAAAATATATCCAGTCAGGAAAGGAGCAGAGTACAACCCTAACAGCAGTTCTCAAATAATGATAAAAACTATGTAACAGTAAATAGCTGTGGATAAACAAGATGCATAAATAGAGACAAGAATGTAGAGACAATAAGGAAATACTGGAAAGAAATACAATAATGAACAATATGCTGATGGAACAAGAATACTAATGACTAAGTGTGTGAGTACTAGCTTTAATATGTGATCGGCTTAGGAACTTGCACAAGAGTATAATGGCCTGGCTGATTATACGTGCGGTGTATGATCAACACTCACAAGGAACAAGACATGCACAAGGAGGGTATGATCACATATCTACACTAAAATACTCCCCACCCCGACTGGTATAATAGATCCAACCACGGTACGTTATGGCACTAGATTCCCCAAGAAGATAGCTAGTCTTCCCGAGAATCGGTGTCTGTACATGTACAAGATAACCAATGAAACAATACTTGCACCATATACACCATATACCAAGGAATAACATCTCATGACGAGATCCGGATATACCAATCCGTGTAACCATAGTGTCAAGAGAATATGTATATCTACACTAGATACAACGAACATAGAGGATATCATAAATGAGAAACTATCAGAGAATGTACTCGCCTGAAGTCCAATAAACAGTCTCACAAATGTCTGACTCGGTGCCTCGAAGACCTAGATATGGAATACCACATTAATACAAGGTCCCGGAAAGAGAACAAGTCAAACTAGGCAATTTCTAGGTCAATAAGTCAATTCTAAGTCAAAAGTCAACTATGGTCAACTCTAAAGTCCACTAAAGTCAAACATGGTCAAACCCAAAGTCAACCTCACAAGACATCTATAAAATAATATAGAGATAAACTACAATAATTTAGGAATCAAATTAGATTCAAAAAGAACTCACACAAAGTATACTAATAATATAATTAATATATACCCTAAAATAATATATATACAACCCAATATTTATATAAATAACATAATATATTATTACAATTATTATTCCTCACAAAACACATATATATATACATATATATATACAATTATAATATATAATATATACATTAAATCTGTCAAAGCGTCATTGAAAAACAGTGAATAAAATAGGATTAAATCAAAACAGTTTAAATAGTGACAGTCGGGACTGTCACCGAAGGACTGTCACCGAAACCCAAATAATAAACTGCCACTGCTTTGGTTTTCGCTGACAGTTAAACTGTCACGGAAAAACGTCGCAGAAAAGCTGTTGTTTCCCGCTGCTGCAATTAATGACAGGTTTGTCATTAATTGCCCGAAGGCTACAGCGGCTGCTATTAGTCGGCTAATTAATGACAGTTTTTTACTGTCATTAATTCACTGTCACTAAAACAAGTTGTATATATATAATTATATATATAAAAACAGAATATATAAAACAATATATATATATATATAAACAGAATATATAAAATAGTATATATATATATATAAACCATTAATACAAAAATATACATATATATATTAATATACACATAAACTTATACCTTCAAATATTTAACAAAGAACATATAATTTACATGGCTAGAAGCACACCTAAAATATTTACATTAATATCCAAATAATTACATAATAATTATAAATAATATAATTACACAATTAAACATACAAATATATTTTATAAAACATTTTATGTATAAATTATATTATTTAACAAGTAGTAACATATATATATGTATGCAAGAAAGCTACATATTATATTGTACATTATATTAGCACACCCAAAATATAGATCTATGCTACAATAATTACTATAATAAATACACAAAATAAATATTTAATATCCATATATATATACTAATTATAAATGAAGAATTGAACCACAATTAATTAGATCTATGCAAAAATACACACAATTGGAGAGTATCTCACCGTATCCCACTAGATCTAGGATACGCATGCGACACGAGTCCAACACACAACCAAATGCACCCCGAAGGACACAAACAAATCACAAATAATATTTATGAACAAATCAAAGCGTCAAAAGTAGATCTATGTGTCCGTATCAAAATACGACATGTTCAAAGTCCCGTGTCGGAGGAAAACCCCCAAATGACACGTATCACCAAATAATTGGGATACGAACCACAAGTATCCCAATATGGACATGACACTAGCCTCAAACACAAATCTCATGTCCAATTGATCTATAGGATCAATTGACACACAAAAAAAAATATAAATTCGGAATTCCAACAAAATTGACACAAAAAGTACCATAACTTTCTCCATGGGTCTCCTATGAACACAAAACAAAGTCCTATGGGTACTACATACATATAGGTTGATTTTACATGATTAAATCTCAGATTTAGAAGCTATTTAAATGGAAAAATCTGAATTATACCTATTGGGAGATGGATTCCCAACGAAACCTCCAATTGAGATGAACTTGCTTCCAATTTGTAGATCCTTGCTCCTCTTTGTAGATCCTTGCTTCCTTCTTCTAGATCCTTGCTTTCTTCTTCTCTAATGGTGAATTGGGAAGAATTTGGAATGAATTTGGTAGGGAATTGGATTGGGAATGGAGAAAATTTGGTAGTGGGAGAATTCTAGATCTAGATTTGGAATGAGATGAGAGAAGAGAGAAATTTCCCCCCATCTTTAATAGGCCAGCCATAGCCCCTCCCCCAAGCAATTGTAAAATGTCCAATGTACCCCTTGGGGCCTCTCATGAAGAAATAATTAAGGAAGGAAGCTTCTAGTCTAATCATTTAATTAATTTAATCCATCTCCTTAACTATGGGCTTTCTAAATGGGCCAAGTCTAACTAATTAATTCATGTTGGTCCATGGGTCCAAATTAAACTAGTTGGGTCCACTAAAATAAGTCCAAAATAATTAAATAACATCCAACAATAATTAAATAATACAACAAAAATTATTTACCATGCACAATATTTATTTAAATATAAAATTACCAAAATACCCTTTTTCCTAAAATGTGGTAGTGACAATACATACTGAAAAGGAAGATCCAGGGGCTGATCGATGCTAAAGCCATCACTCTGCATAACACCGAGAAGACGGTCACGGCCAATATGATCTCCCTACAATTTGGCAATCTGCCTCCCTAGGAAGTCCCAGACGGTGTGACACCTATTTCCCGGACAACGATGAATATCGTCAATCTTCCTCCGGCTAGGGGTCAAAATCATAACCTGGTATCCTTAACCACCCGGCGGGGCAAGATCATGTGGGTTCATCCGGATTTAGTATCTGAGCTCGAGGAACTAATGCTGCTAAGGTTAAGTCTAGGAAGAACTCCAAATACAAGCCATGCCATATGGTTGTAACTTCTTCGCCATCAGACGAAGACGAGGCTTTGGCCGCAACCCGTTCAGGGAAAGCTTACCTCAAGGACTACGGAGCGAGTCCGGAAGATGCACCGGCAGACGCTTCAGCTACAGAGCCCGCCATTCCACAGGCCGATCCTGCAAGACCGACTTCGGTGGACAAAGGAAAGCAGAAAGAAGTACGCTTCGATAAACCTATGAAAAATATTCAAAACAAAGGTTTAGAGAAGCCATACAATTTCGATATCCTGGCCCAACTGGCCAATACACCAGCCAGGTTGTTCATCTTTGAGCTACTCAGGCTCTCCCAAGACACTCGTCTAGCCCTGAGTGAAGCACTGATACAGGCGGAAGCATACTTGACCCAGCTCAAGTCCCCTAATGAGGAACCAGTGGCGTATCCTCAATGCCACAGTATGATGGAGGTGGTACCGAACATCACTTTCACACAAGATGACATACTGTTAAAACATAACAGGCATGACAGACCCCTCTATTACACCGGATACGTCGGTTCCATGGAGGTCGACCGGATCCACATAGATCCGGGATCATCAATCAGCATCATTCCTTATAGTCTGCTCAGACCGCTGAGGATTCCTACCAGCGAATTGGCTTATACCACCACTACGATCGTGGATTTCAATGCCGGAAGAAGTAAGCCGCTAGGGAAAATTCGCCTGAGGATCCAGATTGGCAACCTCAGATCGATGGCTACATGCTACGTCATCGATTCGGAGGTATCCTATAATATTTTGCTGGGTAGACCGTGGATCCACGACCAAAACATCGTTCCTTCAACTCTACATCAATGCCTAAAATATGTAGACCCCAAGGAACAGTACAAACGGAGGTTGCTGACCTAAACCCATTCAAAGGAATAGAATCCTACTATTCCGATGCCGTGTTGTACTCTCAAGACTACGCGGAGGAGGTGTCAGCCCAAGCAGAGATGGAATCCCACTGGAAGCCTGAAGGACCCTCTGCCGAACAACCACTGTCAATCAAAGTGAAAGGGCAAACTACTCGTCCAAAAGCCATGGAGCCTATGGCTATCCACCTGAACAAAATCGGGTCAGGAAAAGGGGGTGATCCTTTAGTGATCACTTTGAACCAGAAGCCTCCACCCTTAGTCGTCAACCTTCGGCACAACAAGCAGCCGACTGATGTAAATGCAACCAGGAACGGAGTTCCAGATGATAATAAACATCCTCTTTTCCAGTATATCGACGCTCAGATTCCAAATCAGGAATCCTCTCCCCATGACGATATAGAACCTATAGCGCAAAAATTCTTGGAAGCTATAGATTCCTATCATCCGTACATATGGGAAATAGCGTCGTCATCCTATGTCGTCACGACATATAGACCCCATGAGGACTCTATCTTTATTGTTCCGCCTGCCCGCAGCAGTCAGCATTCAATAGTCTTTGGCCGAACGTGCAACGAATCGACTATACGAGAAGATTCCTTCAATGACGATGCTGGTGAAATACAAGTTCACAGGTACAGCCCGCAAGCCTTAAAGATCATGCAAAATATGGGTTATGACTTGAAACTGAAGCCAGGTCTCAACTATGGGAAAGGCCGACGAATACTGCCGCACGACAATCCCCACTATCAACAAACTCGTTCCGGGTTAGGGTATGACACCTCCCTTATGACTTCCAAGTCAGATGAGGACACCTTTTCCCTTTTTCAAGACGGCTTATCGCCCTCCAACTTATCTCGTGCTCTCGAGCAAACATTACTAGTAAATACGGTAGTGACGGATCTCTTCGAATCAGACGAACAAGAATCTGAACTATTCGAGAATGACGCTTGGGCTCAGCAAATGGATACACAGTGGAAATTTCGCTTCGAGCAGAGAGAACCTCCCACCAAAGATGAAGTTATCCAGATTAATGTTGGGGATGAACTTTCACCAAAGCCGATATTTATCAGTAACAATCTTTCTCCAACTGAAAGGGAAGAAGTCATTCAAATGATAAGAGAATACATCGACGTCTTTGCGTGGAATTATGAGGATATACCAGGACTTGATCCAAAGGTGGCTACTCATAAACTTAACATATTGCCCGATTCAAAGCCTGTAAAGCAACACCAACGCCGGTTCCGTCTGGATATAATGGACGCTATTGAAGCTGAAATCAAGAAGTTGATAGCCTATGGTTTCATCCGGGAGGAACAATATCCCGACTGGGTCGCCAATGTTGTCCCGGTCATGAAAAAGAATAGGAAAGTGCGAGTCTGCATTGATAACCGAGATCTAAATACAGCCTGCCTCAAGGACGAGTTTTCTCTTTCCATCACAGATGTCATAATCGACAATACCTGCGGTTTCGAACGTATGTCTTTCATGGACGGATTCTCAGGATACAATCAAATGAAGATGCATCCCGAAGACGAGAAACATACTGCCTTTCGGACACCACTGGGGGTATATTGCTATACGGTCATGCCCTTCGGGTTGAAGAACGCCGAAGTTACTTACCAACGGGCTATGAGTAATATATTCCATAAGCATTTACACAAGACAGTAGAATATTACATAGACGATATAGCTGTCAAAAGCCGCCTCAGGGTCAATCACATCCGAGACTTAAAGACAGTATTTGAGCTGATGCGCCAACATCAACTCAAAATGAATCCTACAAAGTCCTTTATGGGTGTATCTAGTGGCAAATTTCTGGGATTCGTCATTACCGCCAAAGGCATTCAAGTGGACCCTGATAAAGTCAAGGCCATCTTGGAAATGCGACCACCCCGTAATCTGAGGGAACTTAGGGGATTTCAAGGTCGTCTGGCCTATATTCGGAGATTCATATCCAACCTCTCTGGAAGATGCCAGTCTTTTTCTCGCCTCATGAAGAAAGGTGTATCCTTCATATGGGACGAAGCCTGTCAGCAAGCGTTCGGGGATATCAAGCGCTACCTCACTAGTCCGCCAGTACTGGTGCCTCCCGTCGTAGGAAGACCATTCTTCCTGTACGTTCGAGCGATGGACCATTCTCTGGGAGCTCTTCTCGCACAAAAGAACGATGCGGGACATGAATAGGCTATCTACTATCTAAGTAGAATGATGATCGGAGCTGAGCACCGGTACACGCCGGTAGAAAAAGAATGTTTGGCTCTGATGTTCGTTATCCAGAAGACGCGGCACTATGTCACCGGCCAGACTATTCACATCATCTCCAAGATCAATCCTCTTCGGGTACTGATGAACAAGCCAAGTGTTCTTAACTCCCAACTCACAATTTGGGCGATGTTATTGACACCATATGACATAGTGTACGTCCCTCAGAAGTCCATCAAAGGCCAAGCATTGGCTGACTTCCTAGCTGCTCATCCGATCCCGGAGGCCTCCAAATTATACGAGGACATTCCCGACGAGGTTGCAGAATGTAGTTCCACAATGAAAAGTGACGCATGGCAACAGTTCTTCGACGGCGCCTCCAGGACTGGTCCCAAAGGAAACGTGGTTTCAGGGGTAGGAATTGTCCTGGTTACTCCTGATAAACTCGTTATCTATCGAGCATACTCTCTTAACGAGCCCTGTTCCAACAATGTGGCGGAGTACAACGCTCTACTAATCGGGCTTCAAGTCGCTAAAGAGCTGGGGATCGAATCTCTGGAAGCTTTTGGTGATTCTTTGCTTATCGTCAATCAAGTCAGGGGAATATATAAAGTCCGGAATCCAGACCTCATCCCCTATCACCAAACAACGGTCGAGATAGCCGTGACATTCAAGAGGTTCTTCCTAGAGCATGTACCTCGATCTCAGAATCTGGAAGCCGATGCCTTAGCCAGTCTAGCTGTAGATTTAGCTACTCCTATAAGAAGACAGAATTCGGTAATCCTTCTTAACAGAGATCTATTTTGCATGAAGAACAATGCTTACATCGAACGCAGTTACGCTGTGAACACCGATCCTCCTACGAGAGATTGGAGAACTCCCTTTATAGATTTCGTGGTATATAGAATCTTGCCGGAGGACCCTAAAGAAGCAGCATCCGTCAAAAGATGATCATTACGCTTCTACTTTGATGCATCTTCATAATGCCCATATCGCCGGACCTACGACGGACTGCTATTGAGATGTCTCTCTAATGACGAAGCACAGCAGATTATCCGTGAAGCTCACGACGGTGTATGCGGGGCGCATCAACCCGGTCCTAAGCTATAAGATCGTATCAGGAGAATGGGCTATTACTGGCCCACTATGATCGCAGACGCAATCCAGTATGCCAAACGATGCAAGGCCTGTCAGGTCCATGCAGACTTCATACACCAGCCATCTGAACTTCTATATCCTACGGTTGCATCCTGGCCTTTCGAAGCATGGGGTATGGACATCATTGGTCCTATTCACCCGTTTTCTTCCAAAGGTCACCAGTTCATACTGGCTATCACGGATTACTTCTCCAAATGGGCAGAGGTGATCCCTCTCGCTGAGGTAAAAACATCCAATATGATCAGCTTCATCAAGCATCACATCATTTATCGCTATGGGATTCCCCGAAGGATAATCTATGACAATGGGCCTCAGTTCATCAGCCAAGCATTTCTTCGATTTTGCGATAAAAATCGGTCGCCTCTACGACGTATTATTTAGCTGCTAATGGTTTGGCCAAAGCCTTCAACAAAACCATTATCAAACTCTTGAAGAAGTTCGTCTCTTCGAATAAAAGAGATTAGAACGAGAAGCTGGGAGAATGTCTCTGGGCATACCGCACAACGGTCCGAGCACCGACAGGTTGTACCCCGTTCTCACTGGTCTACGGGAGCGAAGCAGTTCTTTCCATCGAAATCCAAATCCCGTCACTCAGGATAACAGTCGCCAATGAGTTAACTCGGGAAAAGAATGACCTTTTAAGGCTTCAAGAGCTAGAAGGATTAGACGAGAAACGCCTTCAAGCTCAACAGAGCATCGCGTTCTACCAAGCGCGTATTTCCAGAGCTTTTAATCAAAAAGTAAAGGAAAGAGTGTTCAAAGTTGGCAAGCTAGTCTTAGCTGTAAGAAGGCTAATGATTCTCACTCACAGAAGTAAGGGCAAATTTCAGCCCAAATGGGAAGGCCCCTACGTGATTGAGACAACGTTCTCAAACGACGCTTACAGGTTAGCCCAGCCTAATGGAGAACTACTAATGGCTCATATCAATGGCAAATTCCTGAAAAGGTATTATGCTTAAACTCCTCTGCTCAAGTAGAATAAAGGCGAAAATCTCATTCTGACAAAACTACTTCCAAAACGAAACTATTTGGGTCGTACTCTATCATGTCCATATGACCTCTAAATAGATACGCCCTGCTAAAAAAAAGGTTTACCGAGAGACTATCGCGTCCATACTACCTCTGATATTACTCTCACCCAAATCCGTCATTTACATTTCGAAATGACGGGTCCACAAAGTCAGATGAAAAGCCTCTTTATTATTCCCCAAAAAAGAGCGGAAGTACATTAAAAAGCAAAAGCAAAAGTACATCATGAAGGGGGAGCGGCCAAATCGTGAATCTGCTGCGCCAGTCTGGCCATCTTCTCATTCCTAGAATCCAAGACATCAGCGCGGGCCCGCTCCAGTCGTGCCTCGTCATTAATCAAGAGAGTTAGCTCGGCTCTAGCTCGAAGAAAACCAGCTCGGGCGACATCCTTCCTCGCCAAGTTCTATTTTGCTATGACCAGTCGGCCATTCACCACATCGAGACCTTCTGACGACTGAAAAGCCCATTCCCGTGCCTGAGCAAGCTTTGTCTCCAGTTTAAGGATCCTCGCTACATTTCCGTCATGCTCAGCCTTGCACTTCGTCTGAAGAGCAATAGCCTCCTCCAAGACGACTTTTCCTTCATCCATCTCCCGCTGATTTGTCTGGAGGATTTTATTCAGGTCTTCCACCTTTTCAACAAGTTGCGCAGTCAAGGAGTCATGTCTAGCCTGGAGCAAATCATCAACACTATCTTGGGATAGCTGCGAGTATTCGTTAATGGGTTGCTCCAAGCCATTAACTACCTTCGCCAGGGCGTCAGCTAAACCAGTATCGCCAAGGTCCCTGATCGCCTCTATCAAAAACCGAGAGGACCTCTTCAGGCGCTCAAAATTCATATTCTTCTCCAATACCATTGATATTAGCATTTTCAAAGTGTTATAGAAGATACTGGTATACTGCTCGGTCAGCGCAGTTAGGCCCGAATGCAAGCTGGAAGTAGCTGCAATGTTGTCGAACCGCGCTCCAAAGGCGACCACAATCGACATGGCCACAGTCCTTGTCTCGACAGGGGGTGCGACAAAAGAGGAAGCGCCAACACCAGACGAAGTAACCAGCATACTCGAAGGAGGCATTGTCGCAACGACAGAGTCGTCCTCTTGAGGTATCGAAGCCTCGTCGGTAGGCGAGCTGGCACCCGAAGATGCTTCCCCTTCAAAACCAGGCACCTCCGTATCAACACCAGGACCTAACACGGAGCCGAAGGATGCATATGCATTTCCCTCCCCGAAGAGGTCATCCCCTGAGAAGAGGACAAGAGGAAGTTAATGTCAAACATGATGTTAATATTCCTAAAAGAAGAGGCACGAAAAGATGACAGTGATGCTAGGCAAGCTGTCATACCTGGAGACAAGGGCCTGCTAACTGACACTGGCAAATACTCTTCCAGGTCTTCGCCAAGATCCACTTGAGGCTCGTCAACTGGAATCTTGTTAGAAGCGCTGACGGGCACGGCAGGGGCCTCTCCCAATGCTGATCCGGACAAAGGTATATGGAGTCTTATAACCATCCTCGAAGGCGACTTCGTTCCACTACCTGAAGCAGTAGCAGCGGTAGCAACCTCCAGCTGAGATTCTCCGGCGCCATCGGCCAAAACTGCAGAAGGTTCCTCTCTAAAAGGCGAGAAACCCCCAATCAAAGATTCATCGCCGACATAGGGAGAAGCAGGATCACTTCCAGGAGCCTCAATGCCAGGAATCTGGAGAGGACGAGCAACCATCCTCTTCGTCCTCTTACGAGGGGAAGCCTCCTTCAGAGCGGAAGCCCTTCGTTTCCCAGAGACTACCAACGCCGCTGCAGTCGGAGGTATTTCACCCCTCGGTACCGATACGAGAGGCTCATCCGGAGTAGCGGACTCGTCACCCTCGTCAGAAGAAATCGAGGAGACTTTAACCCTTCCCCCAGGTTTGGAAGAGGGCACCCTAAAACTTCCACCCATATCAAAATCGCTATGGGAGGTGTTCATTGCCACATAGAACTGGGCATACGAGTGCAGGATGCGCAGCTCCATGGAAGGTGTGATGAAGGGCACAATAAAAATGGCCCTGGTACAGCCCATGATAAAATATCACCATCCCCTCGCTCCATCGATGAGTCCACCTCTGGACCTGAAACTGGTGACGGTGTTGCCCACATGCAACTGATCATACCTAAACTGCCTGGCAAACCGACTAGGCAGGTAGGGTTCGAAGAAGCAGTGATCTTCACTTCTGTATAGCAGGTGGGAAGGTCTAATACAGACCGACCAATTGAAGGCTTCAGGAGAAAGAGTGGTCTTATCTCTACCTGAGTCCTCAAGCCTAGTCCCCGATTGGTTGCGATGAACAGGGGGGATACTGCAAAGAAGCTTCCAGCTGTGACCGCAATGCAGCACCCACCGACAGTCTAAAACTGTGAGCACATTCCAAAAGGATTTATTGTAATTCAGCAAGAAACTCCCCCCAAGCTACTGTCGAAACCGGGAGATATCACCCGGGGATTATGGAGAATTAACCATCCCATCAAATACAGGTTTGGTAATTCCACCCGGGGAAAGCTTTCACGTCGAGCTTCATCAGCAAGTAGCGCCTCAGTCATCGCCCTCAGGCCAGCTTGTATACGGCACACTATGGCAGGGAGCAAGCCCAGTCTCGCCCCAAACACCAGACGCACTGCAGGCCACAAGATGTTACCATGAATATGATCCGCAGATGCGATGTCGGGTACCACCAGTCGGCACAGCCATATAGAGAGAAAGCCAGCCAGTTGAGCTTCCTTGGATAGAGCCCTGCGGCAATGCCTCAGATAACTGTAGGCCTTAGTACCTGCAGGATATTTTCCTATCCCTTCGACGAGGATCTGATCCGGAGCCCTAACTTCTTCCAGGAGATCGTCGACTTCCTGAGCAGTCAGCACGCTCAGAGGATTCACAGGCTCATCCTTGACTTCCAAGACCTTCTCCGGCGGAGCAGCCCTAGCCCGATAAAAAAAAAGGTAGGACGTCCATTTACTGGTGTGAGCCAAATCTGAAGGCTCAGCGTAGAAGGCGGTGCAAGCAAGGTAGTGGCACATCAGCTCCTGATACACTTCCACTATCCGAGGGTCTGAATCCCCCAACTCCCGGTTCGTAGGAACATACTCTTCGTGCGGAGTATCCCCTATCGGTAGTCTCGAGATCTCTGCCATCTCATGAAGGGCCAATCCCAACTCCCCCAGCGGAGTGGCGAAAGTCCCAGTGAGCGGAATGTATCGCTCCATCAGCGCCAAAAACAGGTTAGGGTTAGGAGGTAACCCAACGCTGGTGGCACTCACAGCTGCCAACAGACCGATGTTCTCCAACTCGATCCGAAAATGCTCCAGGGCCCAATCAACTAAGCGAGCCCATCGAAGATTTGTTGGGGTCATCCACCCGTTACATCGAGGATTCGCCTTGGGGTATACTTCTTCGCGCCCTATGAAATTATTACAAAAGGTCGGCAATTGCACCGGCTGGAGCACCAAGCTGTCTTCACTAGGGATACTGCCCGGGTACAATTCCCTGAACAATGTTACATGATCGGAAGGGCGGCTGACAAATAGGCCAGATCCTTTCTGGTAGAAGATCTTCCCCGGCCTACCGTAAAGATCGGGAGTCAGCATCCACGACATCTTCCTGAAATGTGTAGCATGGAAGAATGCCGAGATGGGATAATCTTTCGGCATCCTGGGGAGACTCAAGACCAACTTTCCGGCAGGGAAAACCTAGAGTTCTTTCGTTGGCTTCGTCTGGGACTGCCTATCAATCATGTCCCCGAAAAGAAAGGTCGGCTTTATATACTGGTCCCCGTCTACATACGTCAAAGGCTCCCCGTTGATCATGCTCAGCAGCATTCGTTCGCCCTGAGCCGATATCAGAATTGCCCTTCCTTCGGGGTACTGGGGCCCGGAGATAGAAAATGTCACGTGTGACAGATCCTCCAAATAGTTGGAGTGCAGCATCCCAGCGGCAGAGCCCATTACTTCAGCCAGCGGAGACTCATGCAAGTTAACTGCAAAAGCACAGGAGAAACACGTCAGTTCCTAACTAGACATTTTGGGACTTGCAGCATCCGCAAAAAGGAAAAACAACAGTCCGTGCTCTACGCCGAGACTGTGAAACTTGAGCCTTTACGCTGGAATCCATTTCCTTAAAAAATATAGAATTCAAGGTTGGCAGTATACGGTCTGTGCTTTATGCCAGATTGATTAAATTGAGTTATTACGTCAGGATGTCCATTCACAAGCATAAAACTCAAATTTTAATGGTATACACCAAGTTTTCGGCGGTCAAAGCTTTTACGCTCAACTACAGAAAAAATAAAGTTTTTACGCTGACACATTAGGAATGTGGGCGTAAAAAGATAAAACGTCTCCGTACATCATCTTCCTCAAAGAGGCTATCAGCACAGAAGACGACCTAGCACGGTCACGTTCAACGTGTGTGAAGGATTTTTTAGTCGTTCTCACTCGTCCCAAAAGCTCTACCTATCAGGCCGGGTGCACTGCTCATCGGCGGGATGCTCAGCTCAGAATGGGGTTCGCCATGTCCAACCGGAGGCACCCCTGCTTGGGCAGAAGAACGAGAAGAGGAATTAATCTTCTTTCCCTTAGAGGAGGAGGATTGCTTAGAGGCCATTACTGGAAACTTTGAAGACTCAGAGAAGACTCGGAGAAGAGCTTGAACAGTCGGAGGCTTTCTTTCGCAGAAGACGGATGAAAAGTTTTTCTCTCAGAAAACTTGGGATATATATAGAGTTCGGATGGACTCCTTGGACCCCGAACCAAATCTCCTAATTAATATTCGGTTATGATTGGGTCCGATGTTAGCCTATTATTCAGAGAAGGCGGATAGTCAACGAATTCGAAAAGTTTTTTGCGCAAAGCAGGTCAGCAGTTCTTACGCTAAGGAGCTTTCTACGCTCGACAGCAATAGATCTATGGTTTCACGCTCGCAAGCTATAAGTCTATGGTTTTACGCCCGGATGCCTTTGTGCTCAGTAGCTTTTACGCTCGAGAGGCCACAATCCTACGACTTTATGCCAGCAGATAACAAATCGATGATCTCACGCTCGGTGGCGCTTAGTTTACACTCAGAAGCTACAGATCCGCGACTTCACGCTCAAAAAAAATTTCTTTTCAGAAGCTACCAATCTACAGTTCTACGCTAAGGAGCTTTCTACGCTCGACAGCTACGAATCTACGACTTTACGTTCGACGGCTACAAGTCAGGTTTTATGTCCAGATGCCTTTGTGCTCAGTAACTTTTATGCTCGAGAGGCTACAAACCTACGACTTCATGCTTAGGAACTACAAGTCTATGATTTCACGCTCGATGGTGTTTAGTTTATGCTCAGAAGCTGCAGACTAATGATTTCACGCTCCATGACTTCCCGCACATCTGAAGGATATGCCGGCCAGATCACGCGTACATCTAAACGGTCCTCAAAAGCGGTCAATTGTAAAGAGTTCACGCATAAGATACTCGTTCTTGACCTCAAGATATCCCAAGTACCCGAAGCATACAGAGTTCAACAATGAAAAACTACTCTTCTTCATGGGTCGATTCGAAGTTCATCCATACTCCAGTCTGAATATTTCATCTATCAAGATGGCAACTCAGTTTGACAGCCATTTCTCGATCCTGTTCCAAGTGATTTTTGAGAAATTATTCTTGAAGATGATGTCTGAACAAAGGAATTTTGTTCATCAGAAGCAGCAGTTCAGAATTCTATACAGTTCCTCACTCCTAAAAATAGCAGGACGGTTCGAAAACTCGAATGCTATAGCGGCTTTCTACGCATCTCTAGTTATGCATAAAAGATAGGACCTAGCACTCTTTCTAAATAGAGTCAGCGTAAAGAATCAGACGTGTCGAAGCTGCACACATTCAGACTTCACAGCAACGTATGGCAAGATGATCATATGAAGAAGAAAGACGATTTTATTGAAGTTTAAAGTCATGATTACATATGAGGGAAATCCAATCTACAAGGGTTTTTCTTCATTTTCATGATTACATCTGAGGGAAATCCTGTCTACAAAGGGCTTCCTCATCATCATCTGAAGATCGCACCGAGAAGCTGTTCTGACAGGTTCTCACATTGGTGAAGGTCTTCCTCTTCTTCCAAGAAGATGATCAGTGGCGGAAGGATACAAAACTGGGCATAGACCCATCCTCCAAAGGAAAGCAGGGTAAATCTGCTGTCCTACAGACCACCGCCACTCAAGCTGAGACAGAGCTAGTCTATCTGACTCTCGTCACCGGAGGTAACGGGAGAAGGCGCCACCTGCAAGTGCCGTGGTGGAAAATGATTCTTTCTCTCTCCCGAAGAACCACCATACAAAGTTGCTGATTATCCCTGTCTGTGGTATTAAACGAAAGAATGAAAGTGTATTTCAATGACAGAGTTTATACGAGACCCGTGCCCTTTGGTTTACAAACAAACTTGTATAATTCGATCCTATACGAGGATGCGGGAGTACAATTTATTTAATCTGGGTATAAATTGCTATAGGTGTCTGATCTGCAGTCGATCACTTTAGCCCTTGGACTACACGATGTTGAAGAAGTGCCATGGGAGACGGGTAGCGGCTTCGAAGGCTGCGAAGGAGGGTGGATGCACGGTGCCAGAGCCGTCGACCCCTACTCTTTGCCTGAGCTCCGGACTCTTCTCTCCTTCTCCTTCTCCTTCTCTCTCTCTCTTTTTTTTTACCAATTCTTCGACCTGGTTCGATCTTCCAAATCGTCGACCTTGTTCCCCATTGATAGGGGTCTCTATTTATAGAGTTTTGGTGACAGTGACCACTCCGTCGGTATAACAACCGAGGAGTGGACAGTACAGCACCCTTTTACATAACGGTTAAAATAACCAATGCCTACGCATAAATGACCTTTTGAGTGAGCATGTGACACGTGTCCAACTAAGGGGACAAAATGCGTATATCTGCTGCAAGGATCACGGCGTAGAAGCCACGTAGGTAGGTATCCCTTGTGTAGAAGAGGTTGGCGTAGAAGCCAAATGACTGTCACCCCTGGCGTAGAAGCTAAAATAGGCATAGAAGCCGAACAAGCGTAGAAGCCGAATGGGCATAGAAGCCGAACAGGCATAGAAGCCGAACAGGCATAGAAGCCGAATGGTCGTAGAGACTGGGTGGGCGTTTAAAGCCGAATGAGCACAGATCCTGAATGGGCGTAGAAGCTGCTGCGTACCGTGCCAGAGTGTTGATGTGGACATCTTCACCGGAATTACGGTTTCGAAGGTGTAATCAAATCTCTTACAGAGATTTGCCACCATCCTGTGCATTAAATACGGAGACGTATTTTGAAGGTCTGCAGCCCTTCTGTGGATCCGTCGCAGAGACGTGTCTTGAGGAAAACTGTCACCGCTCTGTGCAATTTGACGTAGAGACGTGCCTCGAGCCCTGTACGAAGTGCAGCTTTTGACGTGGCAGGCGGTTTGTCTACTGCGGAGCATAAAATAGCTCATGTTTGCCTGTGTAAAATAGGGCGGCGTATTCCCTTGTACGCAAAAGAGCGGTTTACGCTGGGGGGACTTTGGTAATCGACGGTTTGGTGATATTTTAACCAAATCCTCTATATTAAATGCCGAGATCCGCCATCATACTGTGGGCGCGTCCCGAGGGGTCTGCCATCGTTTCCAGCCATCGTTTGGGTAGCCGTGCAGCACTTTTTGTCAGGAGTCAGAGGCCAGGTTTACTGCGTGACTTGACAGGTTTATTTCGGGGAAAATGAAGTGTTCTTCGTACGCATTAATGCTAGTTTGAGAGCGGCTGAGTTTTACGCCATGGAGGCGATAAAGAACTCTGTCTTATACTGGAGCGGCCTGGACGTACTGCACTTACGCGGATGGTCCTTTGAGCTTACACTTCATGCTGTGTTTTAGCAGAAAAAGCTCTGTTGCACGCTTGATGGCTCTGAAGGCCTCTGTTTACGCTGCTCTGCATCAAGAGGCTGCGTAGATCCTCCCAGCATTTTTTTATGCTTCTACAAGACCCCCTTCAAAGCTTTTAAATTCCTCAGAATTTGAAATGCTTTGAATGAAGCATGAACGGCCCCTCGTAACTCGAAACGTTTCTGAATGGAGCGCTGAAACGGTCGATGCGGACTTTATGGCGAATTTATTGGGGACCGCTGTGATCTCTTTTGCCTATAAAAAGGCTGGGGGGTAAACCTGTTCTCACCATATTCCCATCACCATGCAGAGATGATCGTCGGAGTTCGTCGGGTCGACCTGAGGAAGAAGGAGATCATGTTCTTCCAGCATGTAGGAAGCCAAAAAAGATGGCATCTTCGAGCAAGTGTCCACTGCAACGATGGATCATAGAAGGATATCTTAGCCTCCCTTGCTCGGGATAATCAGCAACTTTTTATGGCGTTGCTTCCAGGAGAAGGGAAGGGTCGTATTAGACCACACTGCTTACAAGTGCTGTCTTCTCTCGTTGCCTCCGGTGACGAGAGTCAGACATACTCGCTCTGTCCCAGCTTGATCGGCGCACGGAGCATGGGATCTACAAAATCTATGCAGGCCCAGTTCTGTATCCGCCCGCCGTTGATCATTGCCATGTCAGTCAGCTTGCGGCAACCGACTGACTGCTGAAGAAGATGGATGAAGAATTGAAGCCCAGCAATAACCTGTCAGAACAGCTTCTGGGCAATCTTCAGACGATGATGGGAAAACCCTCCTGTCGACGGAGTTTTCCTCAGTTGTAATCATGAAAATGAAAAGAAAACCCTTGTAGATTGGATTTTCCTCATATGTAATCATGACTTTGATCTTTTAATAAAATTTTCTTGCTTCTTCATATGATCATCTTGCCATACATTACTGTAAAGTCTGAATATTTGTAGCTTCAACACGTCTGAATCTTTACGCCGACTCTGTAGAAAGAGTGCTAGGTCCTGTCCTTTACGCATAGCGAATAGTCCATAGAACGCTGTAGAGCATTTTGAACCTTTTAGAACTGTCCTGTTGCTAGGACTGAGGAACCGCGTAGAGCTCTGAGCTTCTGATAAACAGAATTTTTTGTTCAGACTTCGTCTTCAAGAATGACTTCCCGAGAAATCCCTTGGAACAGGGTCGAGAAATGGCTGTCTAACTGAGTTGCCATCTTTTGATAGATAAGATATTCAGACTGGAGTCTGGATGAACCTCCAATTTTGGACCCGAGAAGAGTAATTTCTCAATGTTTGAACTCTGTATGCTTCGGGTACTTGGGATGCTTTGGGTCAAGAACGAGTATCTTCTGTGTGAACTCTTTGCAATTGACCGCTTTGGGGACTGTTTCGAATATACGGAAAGTGGTGGAGCATGAAATTATCAGTCTGTAACCTCTGGGCATAAAATACCATCGAGCGTAGAATCGTAGACTTGTGGTTCCTGAGTGTGAAGTCATAGGTTTGTTGCCTCTCGAGCATAAAAGCTACCGAGCACAAAGGCATCCGGGCATAAAACCATAGACTTATAGCTGTCGAACGTGAAGCTGTAGATTCGTAGCCGTCGAGCGTAGAAAGCTCCTTTAGCATAGGATTGGAGATCTGTAGCTTATGAGCGTAGAACACCATCAAGCGTAAAATCGTAGACTTGTGGTTCCTGAGCGTGAAGTCGTAGGTTTGTTGCCTCTCGAGCATAAAAGCTACCGAGCACAAAGGCATCCGGGCATAAAACCGTAGACTTATAGCTGTCGAACGTAAAACTGTAGATTCGTAGACGTCGAGCGTAGAAAGCTCCTTTAGCGTAGAACTGTTTGATTTGTAGCTCCTGAAAAGAAAGTTTCTTCGAGCGTGAAGTTTGCGGATCTGTTGCCTCTGAGCGTAAACTGAGCGCCACCAAGCGTGAGATCGACGATTTGTTATCTGCTGAGCATAAAGTCGTAGGTTTGTGGCCTCTCGAGCATAAAAGCTACTGAGCACAAAGGCATCCGGGCGTAAAACCATAGACTTGTAGCTTGCGAGCGTAAAACCGTAGATCCATTGCTGTCGAGCGTAGAAAGCTCTTTTAGCGTATAACCCGCTGAACCGTTTTGCACGAAAAACCTTTCGAATTTGCTGACTGTCCGTCTTCCAAGGGTAGTGGGCTGACGTAGCATCCAATTATAACCAATCTGCGAGATTTGGTTAGGGTCTCGAGGAGTTCGTCCGAGGATTCGAGGAGTCGATCCGGACTATATATACCCCAAGTTTTTGAGAGAAAAACTTTTTATCTGTCTTCTGCGAAAGAGAGCTTTCGACTGTTCGAGTTTTTTTTTCTTCGTTCCTTCTCCGAGCACTTCGAGTCTTTCAGAAATGGCGCCGAAACAAACCCCCTCCGCTAAGGGAAAGGGCATAGGTTCTTTCTCTCATTCTTCTGCCCCAGCGAGGGAGTCTCTGGTCGGGCAAGGCGAGCTTCCCTCCGAGCAAAGTATCCCACCGACGAGTAGCGCACCCGGCCTTAGAGGTAGAGCCTTTGGGGTGACAAAAAACGATGAAAAATCCTTCGCACACGTTGAACGTGACCGCGCTAGGTCATCTTCTGTGCTGATAGCCTCTTTGGAGAAAGATGATGCACGGAGGCATTTTTATCTTTTACGTCCACATTTCTAATGTGTCAGCGTAAAGACTCCATATTTTCGTAGCCCTGAGCGTAAAAGCTCTGGCTACCGAAAGTTGGCGTATATCATAAAATTTGAGTTATACGCTTGTGGTGGGGACTTCCGGCGTAAAATAACCAAATGGTTATGATCCTGCGTAGAGCACAGACTGTTGTTTCCTTGGTCTGTACTTTTGTACAAGATTTGTAATAACATATTTCCCTTGCACTTTTACAGTTGATCTGGGCGAGTCTCCACTGGCCGAGGTGATGGGCTCCGCTGTTGGGATGCTGCACTCGAACTATCTGGAGGATCTGTCCCACGTGGCATTTCCCATCTCTGGACCCCAGTATCTTGAGAGAAGGGAGTTTCTGATATCGGTTCAGGGCGAGCGGACGCTACTGAGCATAATTAATGGCGAGCTCCTGACCTATGTAGACGGGGAGCAGTACATAAAGCCAGCTTTCCTCTTTGGGGACATGATTGACAAACAGTCCCAGACGAGGCCCAAGAGGGAGCCCTGGGTTTTCTCTGCCGGGAATTTGGTTTTGTATTTGCCAACGATGCCGAGGAATTATCCCATCTTGGCCTTCTTCCATGCGACGTATCCCAGGAAGATATCGTGGATGCTGACTCCTAATCTTCACGGTAAGCCGGGGAAGATCTTTCATCTCAAAGGAGCTGACCGGGGGTCGTTTATCAGTCGCCCTTCCGGCTTTGTGACGTTGTTCCGGGGACTGTGCCCGGGTAGCGTCCCGAGTGAAGACAGCTCGGTGATCCAGCCGGTCCAATTGTCGACCTTCTACAACGACTTCATGGGACGAGGCGGGGTATATCCCAAGGAGAATCCTCGATGTAATGGGTGGATTGCCCCAACAAACTCCCGATGGACATGCCTAGTGGGCTGGGCCTTGAATCACTTCCGGAGAGAGCTGGAGGTCATTGGGCTATATGCCGCTGTGAGTGCGACGAGCGTCAGGTTGCCTCCGAACCCTAACTTGTTCCTGGCGCTGATGGAGCGGTACATTTCGCTCACTGGGACCTTTGCCACTCCACTGGGGGAGTTGGAATTGGCGCTCCATAAGATGGCAGTTGTCTCGAGACTGCCGATGGGGGATACCCCCTATGAAGAGTATGTTCCCACTAATCGGGAGTTGGAGGATTTGGACCCTCGGGTGGCGGAAGTATATCAGGAGCTGATGTGTCAATACTTCGCGTGCACCATTTTTTATAACGAGCCTTCTGATTTGGCTCATACCACCAAGTGGATGTCCTACCTCTTCTTTCACCGAGCTAGGCCTGCCAAGTCGGAGAAAGCCTCGGGGGGCCAAAATGAGCCTGTGAATTGTTTGGGCGTGCTCAGCGCCCAGGTCGTCGAGGGTCTTATGGAGGAGGCGGCAGCCCCGGATCAGATTCTCGTTGAGGGGGTAGGAAAGTACCCCGAAGGCACTAAGGACTGTAGTTACTTGAGGCGCTGTCACCGGCCTCTGTTTAAGGAAGCCCAGTTGGCTGGTTTCCTCTCCATATGGCTGCGTCGAGTAGTAGTGCCCGGCACAGCGTCCGCGGACCGTATTCACCGGAACATCCTGTGGCCGGCAGTGCGCCTGGTGTTCGGGGCAAGACTGGGCTTGCTTCCCGCCATGGTGTGCCGTATACAGGCTGGCTTGAGAGCCATAACTCATGGGTTGCTCGTCGACGAAGCTCGGCGTGAGAGTTTTCCCAGGGTTGAGTTACCATACCTATACTTGATGCGATGGTTAATTCTCCATAATCCCCGGATGATGTCTCCTGGCTCCGGTAGCAGCTCGGGGGGTATATTCTTGCTGAATTACAAGGATTCCTCCTGGAATGTGAACATAGTCTTAGACTGTCGGCTGGTGTTGAACCTCAGCCACGGCTGGAAGTTCCTCTGCATTGTCCCCTCCGTTCATCGCAATCAATCAGGGGTGCGGCTTGAGGATTCAGGTGGAGAGAAGACCGACCTTTCCCCGGAAGCTTTTAACTGGTTGGTCTGTATTAGACCCTCCCATCTGCTGTATAGGAGCGAAGACCATTATTTCTTCGAGCCCTACTTGCCTAGTCGGTTTGCCCGGTAGTTTGGGTACGATCAGTTGCACGTGGGCAATGCCGTCACCAGCTTTAGGTCCAGGGGTGGACTCATTGATGGAGCCAGAGGGTGGCGGTATTTCCTCATGGGTTGTACGGGGGCAATCTTTATCGTGCCGGTCGTTACAACCTCTACGGAGCTCCGCATTCTCCATTCTTACGCCCAGTTCTATGTGGCGATTAACACCTTCCATCGTGATTTTGACATGCGTAGAAGCTTCAGGGTGCCTTCTCCCAAGCCTGGGGGCAGAGTTGACGTTCCCTCGGTTTCTTTGGACGAGGGCGAGGAGTCTGGTACTCCGGATGAGCCTCTGGTGTCGGTGCCGAGGTGCAAAGTGCCTCTGCCTGCGGGGGCTTTGGTAGTCTCTTCTGGGAAACGACGGGCTTCTGCTCCGAAGGAAGTTTCTCTTCGTAAGAGGAGGAAGGAGGCGGTTGCTCGTCCTCTCCGCATTCTTGGTGTTGAGGCTCCCGGTAATGAGCCCGCCTTTCCCCATATCAGGGATGATTCTTTGGCTGAAGGTCCCTCGCCTTTTAGATAGGGACCTTCTACAGTTCCGGCCGGCGGCGCCGAAGAATCCTCGCTAGAGGTCGCTGTCGTGGCTGCTGCCCCAGGTAGAGGAGCGAGGTTGCCTGTGTGGCCGAGGCAGATGGGAGAGTCTTTCCCGAGGTCAGCAGCGAGAAAAACTCCCGTCGTGTCAGCGAGCACGTCTGGCGAGATTCCAGCTGATGAACCTCGACCGCGTCTCGGTGGAGGCTTGACGGAACTCTTGGTGATGTCGGTCGGCCTACCTCCTTCTCCAGGTATGACGGTTCGTATTGCATCATTAAGGCGTGGTTTAGCTACCTCGGGTGCGGATGCGTCGTATATGCCGTTGGCTCTGGGTAAATGTTATCTTTATGTCTCCTTTTAGAAAGATTATCATCATACCGATATTAACTTTCTTGTCTTCTTTTCAGGGGATAGCGCCCACGGGGAGTATAGCGTTGAAGCGCATTCTGGCTCCGCTCGGGCTCCTAACGATGATACGGAGGCGTCCGACTTCGATGAGGAAGTGGCTTCGGGGGCCAGTATGCCTGGAGTAGTTTCGTCACCTCAGGAGGAGGATGAACCCGTCGTCGTGACCTTGCCTCTTGTGAGTGTGGCGATGACTTTGACCGCCGTTGCTGCACCTTCTTCGGTCGCTCCATGCATCGATGCGACGCCTGTGGCCACCTCGTCTGCAATTATCCCTGGAGAGGGACTTGCTGTTATTGCGGCCGCTCCCGACGCCCAGTCGGATCTAGTTGCGTTGACCGAGCAACATACCAGCCTCTTCTACACCGGTTTGAAAATGATGATATCAATGGTGTTAGCGAAGAGTCTAGATTTTGAGCGCCTGAAGAAGACTTCTCTTGCTTCGATCGGGGTCATAAGGGAGCTCGGCGATTCTGGGGTAGCCGACGCCCTGGAGGCGTTGGTTAATGGGTTAGAGCAACCCATTACCGAATACTTGCAGCTGACTTGGGGCAGCCTCGATGCTGATGTCCAGGCTCGATTCGACCTCATGACTGCGCGGCTTGCTACAAAGCTGGAAAGCCTAGACAACTCCATCCAGAAGCATAAGCTGGAGATGGATAGGAGAAAAGCTGTCGTGGAAGAGGCTCTTGCTGTTGAGACGCAGTGTCGATCCGTGCATGAAAGGAATGCGGCGAGGGTCTCCAAGCTGAAGGAAAAACTCGCTCGGGCAGAGGAGTGGGCTTCTCAATCGCTGGCGGGTCTAGAGGTAGTAGCTGGTCATCTGAGCGTAGCACGACAGGATTTAGACCGTGCAGAAGCTGCTCGTACGGGCTGTCTTCGGGCGAAGGCTGATCTGACCCTTACGAACACTCCCGAGGCACGGCTGGAGCAGGCTCGCGCTGACGCCTTGGCTCTTAGGAATGAGAGGATAGCTGCACTAGAGCGGCTGATTCGCCATCTGACTACTCCACCATTATGATGTATCCTTTCCCTTTTTGCTTGCCTAGATGTAATTCTGCCTCCCTTTTAGGAATAAATAAAGGCGACTCCTTTCTGACTTTTGTGGACCCGTCATTTCGGAATGTAAATGACAGTTTTTAGGCAAGAGTAATATCAGAGGTAGTATGGACATGATAAACTCTCGATAACCTTTTAGCGGGACATCTATTCAGAGGCCTTACGGACATGATAGAGTGTAACCCAACTAATTACGTTCTGGAAGTAGTTTTGTCAGAATCGAGATCCTTGCTATATTCCACTCGAGCGGGGGAGATTAAGCATAGTACCTCTTCAGGAATTTATCGTTGATAGGAGCCATTAACAGGTCTCCGTTAGGCTAGGCTAACCTGTAAGCGCCATTCGAGAACGTTGTCTGGATCACATAAGGGCCTTCCCACTTGGGCTAGAATTTGCCTTTACTTTTGTGAGTAAGAATTATCGGCCTTCTTACGGCTAGAACTAACTCGCCGACTTTGAACACCCTTTCCTTCACTTTATGATTGAAAGCTCTGGAAATGCGTGCTTGGTAGAGCGTGATGCGCTGTTGAGCTTGGAGGCGTTTCTCGTCTAATCCTTCCAGCTCTTGGAGCCTTAACAGGTCATTCTTTTCTCGAGTCAGCTCATTAGTTACGGCTATCCTGAGCGACGGGATCTGAATTTCAATGGAGAGAACAGCTTCACTCCCGTAGACCAGCGAGAACGGGTTGCAGCCTGTCGGCGTCCGTACCGTTGTACGGTATGCCCAGAGACATTCGCCCAGCTTCTCGTTCCAGTCTCTTTTGTTTGAAGAGACGAATTTCTTCAAGAGTTTGATAATGGTTTTGTTGAAAGCTTTCGCCAAACCATTAGCAGCTGGGTAGTATGCCGTAGAGGCAATATTGCGTATTCGATTTTTATCGCAAAACCGATGAAATGCTTGGCTGATGAACTGAGGCCCATTGTCGTAAATTATCCTCCGGGGTACCCCAAAGCGATAAATAACATGATACTTGATGAAGATGATCACATTAGATGCCTTTACCTCAGCGAGAGGGATTGCCTCTGCCCATTTGGAGAAGTAATCCATGATGGCCAGTATGAACTGGTGACCCCCGGAAGAAGACGGGTGAATAGGACCGATGATATCCATACCCCATGCTTCGAAAGGCCAGGATACGACCGTGGGATGTAGATGTTCGGACGGTTGATGTATGAAGTCTGCATAAACCTGACAGGCTCTGCAATGTCTTGCATACCGTATTGCATCTGCGATCATAGTAGGCCAATAATAGCCCATTCTCCTGATGCGATCCTGTAGCTTAGGACCGGGTTGATGCGCTCCGTACACGCCATCGTGAGCTTCACGGATAATCTGCTGTGCTTCGTCGTTAGAGAGGCATCTCAATAGTAATCCGTCGTAGGTCCGGTGATATAGGCTTTGTGAAGATGCATCGAAGTAGAAGCATAGTGATCGTCTCTTGACGGATACTGCTTCTTTGGGGTCCTCCGGCAAGATTCTGTATGCCACAAAATCTATGAAGGGACTTGTCCAATCTCTCGTAGGAGGATCGGTGTTGACAGCGTAGCTGCGTTCTATGTGACAGCTGTTCTTCACACAGAACAAGTCTCTGTTAAGAAGGATTACCGAATCCTGCCTTCTTACGGGAGTAGCTAAATCTGCCGCTAGACTGGCCAGGGCATCAGCTTCCAGATTCTGAGATCGAGGTACATGCTCTAGGAAGAACTCCTTGAATGTCATGGCTATTTCGACCGTCGCTTGGTGATAGGGGATGAGGTCTGGATTTCGGACTTCATATATTTCCCTGACTTGATTGACGATAAGCAGAGAATCACCAAAAGCTTCCAGGGACTCTACCCCCAGCTCTTTAGCAACTTGGAGCCCTATTAGTAGAGCGTTGTACTCCGCCACATTGTTGGAGCAGGGCTCGCTAAGAGAATATGCTCGGTAGATGATGAGCTGATCAGGGGCGACCAGGACGACTCCCACTCCCGAAACGATGTTTCCCTTAGGACCGGTTCTGGAGGCACCGTCGAAGAACAGTTGCCATGCGTCACCTTTCATTGCGGAATTATATTCTGCAACTTCGTCGGGAATGTCTTCGTATAATTTGGAGGCCTCCGGGATCGGGTGAGCAGCTAGGAAGTCGGCCAGCGCTTGGCCTTTGATGGACTTCTGCGGTACGTATACCATGTCATATGGTGTTAACAGCATCGCCCAAGTTGTGAGTCAGGAATTAAGAACGCTCGGCTTGCTCATCAGTACTCGAAGAGGGTTAATCCTGGAGATGATGAGGATAGTTTGGCCGGTGACGTAGTACGGCATCTTTTGGATAGCGAACATCAGAGCCAAGCATTCTTTCTCCACTGGGTTGGACCGGTATTCGGCTCCGACCATCATCCTGCTGAGGTAGTAGATAGCCTGTTCATGCCCTACATCGTTCTTCTGTGCGAGAAAAGCTCCTAGCGAATGATCCATTGCTCGGACGTACAGCAAGAACGGTTTTCCCATAATGGAAGGCACTAGAACTGGTGGACTGGTGAGGTAGCGCTTGATATCTCCGAACGCTTGCTGGCAGGTTTCGTCCCATACGAAGGATAAACCTTTCTTCATGAGATGAGAGAAGGGCTGACGTCTTTCCGAGAGGTTGGATATGAATCGCCGGATGTAAGCCAGATGTCCTTGAAATCCCCTGAGTTCCCTCAGATTACGGGGCGGTCGCATTTCCACGATTGCCTGGACTTTATCAGAGTCCACTTGGATGTCTTTGGCGGTAATGACAAATCCCAGGAATTTGCCACTAGATACACCCAGAAAGGACTTCGTAGAGTTCATCTTGAGTTGATATTGGCGCATTAACTCGAATACCGTCCTCAGGTCTTGAATGTGATCACCTTTGAGGCGGCTCTTGACAGCTATGTCGTCCACGTAATATTCCACTATTTTGCGTAAATGCTCGTAGAATATGTTACTCATAGCTCGTTGGTATGTAGCCCCGGCGTTCTTCAATCCGAAGGGCATGACCGTGTAGCAATATACTCCCAATGGTGTCCGGAAGGCGGTGTGCTTCTCGTCTTCAGGATGCATCTTGATCTGATTGTACCTTGAGAACCCGTCCATGAAAGACATGCGTTCAAAGTCACAGGTATTGTCGATCATGATGTCCGTGATGGGAAAAGGGAATTCATCCTTGGGGCAGGCCGCATTCAGATCTCGGTAATCGATGCAGATACGTACCTTTCCATTTTTCTTCATGACTGGGACAACATTGGTGACCCAGTCGGGATGTTGTTCTTCCCGGATAAAACCGTAGGCTATCAACTTCTTGACTTCAGCTTCGATGGCGTCCATCATATCTGGGAGGAACCGGCGTTGGTGCTGCTTTACTGGCTTCGAATCGGTCAATATATTGAGCTTGTGAGTAGCTACTTTCGGGTCCAGGCCTGGCATGTCCTCATAATTCCATGCAAAGACGTCGATGTATTCCTTTATCAGCTGTATAACTTCTTCCCTTTCAGCTGGGGGAAGGTTGTTACTGATAAATATTGGCTTCGGCAAAAGTTCACCCCCAACATCGATCTGGATAACTTCGTCTTTGGTGGGAGGTTCTCTTTGCTCGAAGCAGAATTCCCACTGTGTATTCATTTGCTGAGCCCAAGAGTCATTCTCAAATGGCTCCGAATCTTGCTCATCTGCTCCTGAGGGATCTGTCACCACCATATTTACTGATAGTGTTTGTTCGAGAGCATCAGGTGAGTCGGGGGGCGACGAGCCGTTCTGGGAGGAAGAGATTTCCTCGTTAGACTTAGAAGTCGCAAGGGCGGTGGCATATCCTAATCCAAAATGGGTCTGTTGATAGCGGGTGTTGCCGCACGGCGGCGTTCGTCTGCCTCTTCCGTAGTTGAGGCCTGGCTTCCGCTTTAAGTCATAGCCCATGTTTTGCATGATCTTCAGCGCTTGAGGGCTGTATCGGTGAACCTACATTCTCCCAGTATCATTATCGAAAGGATCTTCCTGGGCAGTCGGTTGATTGCGCATGCGGCCGAAGACTATCGAACGCTGGCTGCTGCAGGTAGGTGGGACGATGAAGATAGAATCCTCGTATGGCCTATATGTCGCGACGACATTGGACGATGACGCCACTTTCCAGACATACGGACGGTAGGAGTTTATAGCTTCCAAGAATTTTCGTGCTATTGGTTCTACTTCGTCATGGGGAGTGGTCTATATACTTGCTCAGAGGTGATATGGACATGGCAATTTTTGTGGACTTAATATTACTGGCGTACTTTAGAATTTAAGTACGAATGTTAAGTGTAGATGACAATCGATATCAGAGGTAATATGGACATGATAATTGATGGTCAAAAGTTTATTCAGAGGTAAGATGAACATGACAAACTTTGTGATTGTGACTCCATCGGGGAGGGAGGCACATATCTGCTCAGAGGTAATATGGACATGGTAATTTTTGTTGACTTAACATTACTGGCGTACTTTAGAATTTAAGTACGAATGTTAAGTATAGACGACAATCGATATCAGAGGTAATATGGACATGATAATTGATGGTCGAAAGTTTATTCAGAGGTAATATGAACATGACAAACTTTGTGATTGTGACTCCATCGGAGAGGGAGGCACATATCTGCTCAGAGGTAATATGGACATGGCAATTTTTGTGGACTTAACATTACTGGTGCACTTTAGAATTTAAGTACGATTGTTAAGTGTAGACGACAATCGATATCAGAGGTAATATGGACATGATAATTGATGGTCGAAAGTTTATTCAGAGGTAATATGAACATGACAAACTTTGTGATTGTGACTCCATCGGGGAGGGAGGCACATATCTGCTACTCTGCCTTTGTGACTGTTCCCTTTTTTTTTTCATAGACGCAGAGTGATAACCTTGGCATCGATTAATTCCTGAATTCTCCTTTTTGGCACATAGCAGGCCCTCGTAGGGTGATGAGTGTACCGATGGAAGAGACAATAATCTGGGTCATCGATTCTGCTGGCCCTCTCAGGATATCTGATGTCTGGTAGTTGGAGCTTACGTTCCTTCCTTAATATATTGAAGATTTTGATTATGTCATCTTCTTTGAAGGAGAAAGTTCCTTTTGGTCGTGGGGCTTTTGATGCCCGAGTTTCACGGTCTTCCGGGAAGATAGCCGTTGTTGTGCCATCTTCGGATCCTGTGGACATTCTGCCCCTAGCCTTGGATGCTGCCTTGTTTCGTCGAGGCAAGTTACCTCCAGACACGCTGTGGTCCCTGGTCGTAGAAACTGATTCAGCAGGAGTTGTCTCTGGTCGTACAGGATTAGATTTTGAAGTTTTAGGATTAGCAGCATATTCCAATCCGAAACGAGCTTGTTGATGGCGAGAATTACCCTATAATGGTGTTCGTCTACCCTTTCCATAGTTGAGGCCTTGCTTTGATTTCAGATCATAACCTATGTTCTGTATAATCTTCAAAGCTTGTGGGCTATACCTGTGGATTTGTATTTTCCCACTCCCAGGTTCGCAGAATTCTTCCTGTTCAACCGGACCGTTCTGCTTGTGTTTGAAGATTATTGGATGCTGATTGCCGTGGGTAGGAGGGACAATAAAGGCATCATCTTCATATGGTTCATATATCATGATGACATTAGATGTTGATGCATCTTCCCATACGATCTCCCCCCGTTTGATGGTCAGGGGTTCTAAAACCTGTTTACGGCTCCTGTCTGTCTTTTTGGATTAGACGGGTGCGTAGGTCAAGAGGATTTGCCGAAGAGGAAGACGAAGTCTTGTATCTTCTATCCCCCTCAGCAGGTACGCGGAGACTGGGCACCC
Organism: Iris macrosiphon; assembly: GCA_036927795.1. Taxonomy (NCBI): domain Eukaryota; kingdom Viridiplantae; phylum Streptophyta; class Magnoliopsida; order Asparagales; family Iridaceae; genus Iris; species Iris macrosiphon. Next base: position 78,182,918 of record JAYESA010000004.1, on the reverse strand, counting down.
CAGTTTTCCCTATACCACCTGTATACAACAGGTTGGCCATCTGGGCGGCGGGTAATCCCCTGGGAGGGTTTCTTTCTGCAATCTGAGCTTGTTTTATGCCGGGGGACTGTGCCTGGCGTAAATTGGAGATTCGCTCAGAGTGGCGTAAGGCTGAAGAGGTCCTCAGCTGGCCGTCGGCTTCCCGCGTAATCCCGAGGGTAGGCGGATTGCTCCTTCGCTGGCGTAACGGCCGAGGAGTCGAGTATTCCGCTGCCTGCTTCCCTTCGCGGAAATTACGACGTTCATCTGGTTCCTCGTAGAGGTCAGATATTGTCTGTCCTGGCGCTGAGGCATCACCAGAAGTTTGATCTGTACCGCGCATAGCGGGAGACTGGTTCCTACGCGTAGAGCACAGCGGATACTTCTGGGTTAGCGCTGAGGCTTTGCCCAAAGTTTTGTCTGTACCGTGCGTAGCGGGAGACTGATTTGTGGGCGTAAAGCGCAGTGGGTACTCCTGGGTTAGCGCTGAGGCTTTGCCCGAAGTTTTGTCTGTACCGTGCGTAGCGGGAGACTAATTTCTGCGCGTAAAGCGCAGTGGATACTCCTGGGTTAGTGCTGAGGCTTTGCCCGAAGTTTTGTCTGTACCGCGCGTAGCGGGAGACTGAATTTTACGTGTGGGGCACGGAGGGAGCGATGCTACCACCTCATTGGTCGGAGAGATCGGAGAGATCGGAGAGTCCACAGGAACGGCGGAGGATGTCATGGGCATCCATACTTTGTGCAACTTTCTGTTGTCTCGGACGGAGAGAGTGAGAGCTACCCCCAGTCCGAAGCATGTCTTCGTAGGCAGACTGGTCGAATTGGACGACCAGTGTCTTCTTTACGGATCCCATGGATACAGCATCGTGTTGAGCAATTACTTCCTCGTCAGAAGAGAAAGATGTCCCCAGCAGAGTCGCCATCTTGTTTGTGGTATTAAACGAAAGAATAAAAGTGTATTTCAATGACAGGGTTTATACGAGACCCGTGCCCTTTGGTTTACAAACAAACTTGTACAATTCGATCCTATACGAGGATACGGGAGTACAATTTATTTAATCTGGGTATAAATTGCTATAGGTGTCTGATCTGCAGTCGATCACTTTAGCCCTTGGACTACACAATGTTGAAGAAGTGCCGTGGGAGACGGGTAGCGGCTTCGCAGGCTGCGAAGGAGGGTGGATGCACGGTGCCAGAGCCGTCGACCCCTACTCTTTGCCTGAGCTCCGGACTCTTCTCTCATTCTCCTTCTCTCTCTCTTTTTTTGACCAATTCTCCGACCTGGTTCGATCTTCCAAATTATCGACCTTGTTCCCCATTGATAGGGGTCTCTATTTATAGAGTTTTGGTGACAGTGACCACTCCGTCGGTGTAACAACCGAGGAGTGGACAGTACAGCACCCTTTTACACAACGGTTAAAATAACCAATGCCTGCGCATAAATGACCTTTTGAGTGAGCATGTGACACGTGTCCAACTAAGGGGACAAAATGCGTATATCTGTTGCGAGGATCACGACGTAGAAGCCACGTAGGTAGGTATCCCTTGTGTAGAAGAGGTTGGCGTAGAAGCCAAATGACTGTCACCCCTGGCGTAGAAGCCAAAATAGGCATAGAAGCCGAACAGGCGTAGAAGCCGAATGGGCATAGAAGCCGAACAGGCATAGAAGACGAACATGCATAGAAGCCGAATAGTCGTAGAGACTGAGTGGGTGTTTGAAGCCGAATGAGCACAAATCCTGAATGGGCGTAGAAGCTGCTACATACCGTGCCAGAGTGTTGATGTGGACATCTTCGCCAGAATTACGACTTTCGAAGGTGTAATCAAATCTCTTATAGAGATTTGCCACCATCCTGTGCATTAAATGCGGAGACGTGTTTTGAAGGTCTGCAGCCCTTCTGTGCATCCGTCGCAGAGACGTGTCTTGAGGGAAACTGTCACCGCTCTGTGCAATTTAAAGTAGAGACGTGCCTCGGGCCCTGTGTCATGACCCGCACCCGGTGTAGGGATGCAAGTCGGGAACAACGCCCAGCCTACGCCGCAGCATCGGCGGTAGAACGCTGTCTTGGTCAACTATACTATCTAATTATCTCACTATAAAGCATAAACCTCCAATAATATCTCAACTCCAAGAAGAGAGTAATCAACTTAATTCAACATAATACTCAATCACATTTCTATGGCACGAGAAGTTATCACAGAAGTCTAACATAACTAAGCAGTTAAAAATATAACAACAACAAATAGAAATAATATCCAAACACAAATATATGCCAAAAATAAATCCGGTACCAAAATGCTAAAGAGAACTAATTATGCTAACTAGTGAATCCGGCTAAATCTCTCAACAGTCACTCCAGAACTAGTGGGTTCAAGTCTGCACCATCAATAGGCTGAGGTCCGTAGTATGTCGGACACCAATCTCCCGGATCCTCTGAAAAATATTTTCCAGTCAGGAATGGAGCGAAGTACAACCCAATAGCAGTTTCAATTAATTGACAAAAACTATAAAGAAGTAGAATAGAAGATGCTATCTACGATGAGGATATAACTGATAATCAAGAACAATGAGAGAATAGGCAATACTAACAACAGAATATAATCAATACATACAAGAATAAAGGAATGAACTATAATGTCAGAATAGAACAAGGTAATCAATGAACTGAATAATGGAATCTACAATAACTATGTGATTTGAGACACTAACTAAATATGTGATCGGCCTGGGAGATTCAATGATTACACTAAGGAGCTAACTTAACCATACGTGAATTGCATGGTTAGTTAGTAGCCAATGATTACACTACTAGCCGATAGTTTCTTGATCATATATTTAATTGGTATTTCCCCCGCCCCGACTGATATGATGGATCGAATCATGACACGTCACTAGCCAATGTATCCAATGTTTAATCAATGTTATCCAATACCAACAAGGACAATATCCGATACCATCTCCATAATCAAGGTAACATCCCATGACTGACGATCCAATAACAATACCAATTCGTGTACCATCGATTCAAGAATCATAAGTAACATTTCTAAATACTTGAATTATAGTGGTAATCAAATAATAGAAACTATCAGAGAATGTACTCGCCTGTGGTCCAGAGCAAATAATGAAAAAATGATGTCCAAACTGGTGTCACAGACCTATATATAAAATATTGCATTAATACAAGTTTTTGGGAAGAGAAATAAATTAAACTAGTCAACTTTCTAGGTTATAAAGTCATTTCTAAGTCAAAGGTCAAACTAGGTCAACTCTAAGTCAACTATGGTCAACTATAGTCAAATTATGGTCAACTACCTATTTCTAGGTTGCATGAGTCTAACTCAAAGATATTGGGCTCACACACTATGAATCTAGGCCATATAAGCTACATCTTAGGATACTAAGATACCGTATCTCAGGATACGCAAACAAGGGATAAATATAACGCATATGTACATATCAAATAATATTATATATATAAAATCCTAATTACAAATGCTAAATGGATACCTTGGTTTCGAACCAACTTGGTATCGCAATACTAAACCTCTATCTTGATATCAAAACCCAATACCTTGATTATCCTCCAATACCTTGATACTTACCTTGGCATCTCAAGGTAAATTCAAAATCTTATTTATACTAACTACCCAACAATAATTATAAACTACTATGTATTTAATATTTATATAATACTATATACCTTATTTTAGTCACCTTAATACCAACCCATAATTAGTTTATAACTATCTTATTACTTATGCCAATACCTACTACTCATACCTTGGTATATCTTGATACTTACCTTGATATCTCAAGGTAATTGCCAAAATCTCATATATATACTAACTACCCATCAATAATTACATATATCAATCCAATATAACTCTAGTATGTACTAATAGAATAATACTAACTACCAACTACACACTAACTATTAATACATATATACGTACATACATACCTACAAATATATAATATATAAAAAATACTCATAATAATTGATAACTAAAGTATACTAATTATTCTAATAAATTTATATGCTACAACTAAATATATACATATATAGTATACTATAATACAAATAACAATTATGAACATATTTATATATATATATATATATATATATATATATATATATATATATATATATTAATTACCATATATATATATATAAATACATATATATAACCCACCATATATATTATATTTATACAATATATATTTAAATACATATATATAACCCATAATATATATTTATACAATAAACATATAAAACTATATATAACTATACATACACTTATACATAGTAAATTGTATAAAATACCACATAGTAACATACACACACACATAAAGTAATATGTATATATAACTATACATATATGTATACATCTATATAATCATATAATAATATATATACATAACAATATATAATATAACTATATATATAACCACATATAAATATATCTACTATATTATATATACATATGCTACCACTTATAAATATATATCTACATACATATATATATATAAATAATCATATATAAATAATCTAATTACTTAATTAAACATACACATATATTATATAAAACATATACATATATTTACATCCCTGACATATATTATAACATATATATTAATGCATGTAGAAGAAAGCTACATAATATATATTCTATTAATACATAGATCTATGATACAATAAACACTATAATAAATATACATAATACATATATAATATATATAGATACATACACAATTATAATTCAAGAATTAAAGCACAATTAATTAGATCTACACATAAACACATAATAATTGGAGCGTATCACACCGTATCCCACTAGATCTAGGATACGCATGCGACACGAGTCTACCACACATCCAATTTTATCCCGAAGGACACAAACAAATCACATATAATATTTATGAACAAAACAAAGTGTCAAATATAGATCTATGTGTCCGTGTCAAAATACGACATGTACAAAATCCCGTGTCGGAGGAAAAACTCCCAAAATAACACGTATCACCAAATTATTGGGATATGACCTACATGTACCCAATTATAGATATAAAACTAGCCCCAAACACATAAACATATGCCAAATTGATCTATAGGATCAATTGACACACACAACAAAAGTCATTTTCGGAATTCCCCCAAAATTGACACAAAAAGTACCATAACTTTCTCCATAGGTCTCCTATGAACACAAAACCAAATTCTATGGGTAGTACATACATATGGGTTGATTATTCATGATTAAATCTCAGATTTAGAAGCTATTTTAAGGAAAAAAACTGAATTATACCTATTGGGAGATAGATTCCCAATGAAACCTCCAAAATTGGTGAAATTAGCTTCCAACTTGTAGATCCTTGCTCCTCTTTGTAGATCCTTGCTTCCTTCTTCTAGATCCTTGCTCTTCTAGTCTTCAATAGTGATTTGAGAAATAATTGGGTGAAAATTTGGTAGGGATTTGATAAAATTTGGTTGAGGGAAATTCTAGATCTAGATTTGGAATAAAAAATAAAGAGAGAGAAAGTTTTCATCCCCTTTATATAGGCCTCACTTGCCCCCTCCCTCAAGCTACTATGTAAAGTCTAAAATACCCCTTAGGGCCTCTCATGAAGAAATTAATTAAGGAGGGAAGCTTCTAGTCTAATGGTTTAATTAATTTAATCATCCTCCTAATTAATGGGCTTTCTAGTTGGGCTCAATTCTAACAATTAAAACATGTTGGTCCATGAGTCTAAACTAAACTAGTTAGGTCCACTAACACAAGTCCAAAAATAAATCTAATATGCTAATAATAAATAAATAATATAATAAATAAATATTTAACATGCAAAATATTTAATTAATTATAAAATGACCAAAATACCCTTTACTAGAAAATACGGTAGTGACAAGTCTATCTCCCTTAAAATAATTTCGTCCTCAAAATTTAAGGGTGATCGTACTCCTTCTAGGTCAAACCCCCAACAATCATAGTCTAATAAGGTCTTATCTCACCAAGAACAGTCCTATGCAAAGAATAACATGCATGATCATGGTCTCCACCTGTCTTCTGTCTTATTACTGTTGTCTCTGTCAGGGTATTCTGTAGATACACTAACTATATAACACAAGCATCCAAAAGGTACTAAAGAATCAATCAATCAAAATAGATGAAAGGAACATAAAGAAAGAACAGACTCTCTAACCCATCACCTGTAGTATTGGTCTCCTCGACCGTCATCGCAAATGCTCCGCCCTGCCGAGGTAGCTCCCTCTGTGGATGATGAGCAATCTGTGGTGCTACAGGTGGCCTAACTCCACCTCTCTGGCCTCGATCTGCATCCTGGCCTGGACGTTGAAGTATCCAGAGACAATCCTTTACCATATGCTCTGTTGATCCACAATGTAAGCATGCTCCAAGTCTCTTCCGACACATCTCCCAAGTGTGCCCAGTCTTCTTGTAATAGGTGCATTGAGGAGCTTGTTGCACCTGTTTCTGAGGCTGCTGTGGTATCTGTTATACTAGAGCTTGTACTGGAGCAACAATAGGTTCTGGCATCTGATATTGCTGCTGATAGGCTCCGAATTGTACTGAAAACTGCTGTTGCTGGATCCGCGGCCTCTTTGCCGGTACCGCACTGCTACTGTCACCCCCAAACATATCACGGTCCCTCTTTGGCTTCAAGTTCCACTCCCGCTCGACCTTGCGTGCCTCCGAAAGTATCTCAGAATACGTCTCGTAGAAAGACGGAATAAGAATCTTCACTTCCCAATTCAGACCCTCACGAAAACGGATAGCCCGAACTTCTGGCCCTCTCACTAAGTACCCCGCAAATCGGCTCAGCCTCCCGAACTCTGCGGCATACTCCTCTACGGACATGCTTCCTTGTGTAAGGCTCTCAAATTGCCTTTCTAATTCTAATCTGTCCGTCCGAGCAAAGAACTTCTTCTTAAAGAGATCCTTGAATATCTTCCAAGACTGCCCCGCATCAGTAAGAATTGGCTCATTCCTGAACCAAGTGCGGGCAACGTCGAACATTTGAAGTCCTACCGCCTCAACCTTCAGATCCTCCGCAAGACGGGACACCTTCATGAGTCACTCGATATCTTCAAGCCAATCGTCAGCATAGACTATACCTTCTGTACCCTTGAAAACTCGAGGCTCAAGCTTCTTAAAATTTTGAATGTTGCCTGGCTTGATCTGAATATCCTGTGGCTGTGGAGGAGCCTCTTTCTGAACTGCTGTTATAGCCATCTGATGGACGTTTTCCATACTCTGCCGCATCAAATCTGACTGCCTGTGCTGGGCTTCTATCTGTGCCCTTTGTAATTCCATCATATCTCTAAACAATGCAACCATCGGCGCAGTACCTCCTGAAAATGGAGGTGGTGGAAGTCCCTCCGAAGCAACTGGAGTAGTCCTCGAAACAGGTGGAGAAGAACCCCCGAAGGCAGCCGAGACTCCTATATGAACTGATATCGTAGTAGGTACAAACCCTACTGCCTGAGTGGAAGATTGAGAGGTGGCAGACCTCGCAGAAACTGCTCCCAATCGATGGGATCTAGTCTTCGGCGGCATCCTGAAGACAGATCGAAACAAATGAGATCAATTCGACACAAGATAAGATATTATCAAGGAAGGACAAAAGTATTCAGAAGGTATCAAAAGTAGCGATTCAATTCAGATTGGAATTCTTAGTTGTGATTGAGTATCCCTCTCTTTTCCTAGTATCCTATGTCCTATATCCTATCGCAGGCTCGCAGTATTACAACTAAGTCGTCGCACTTACCACGACATCGCAATATTGCGAAGCCTGACCAGCATGGGCTACCACTAAAAACGTGTCACGACCCGCACCCGGTGTAGGGATGCAAGTCGGGAACAACGCCCAGCCTACGCCGCAGCATCGACGGTAAAACGCTGTCTTGGTCAACTATACTATCTAATTATCTCACTATAAAGCATAAACCTCCAATAATATCTCAACTCCAAGAAGAGAGTAATCAACTTAATTCAACACAATACTCAATCATATTTCTATGGCACGAGAAGATATCACAGAAGTCTAACATAACTAAGCAGTTAAAAATATAACAACAACAAATAAAAATAATATCCAAACACAAATATATGCCAGAAATAAATCCGGTACCAAAATGCTAAAGAGAACTAATTATGCTAACTAGTGAATCCGGTTAAATCTCTCAACAGTCACTCCAGAACTAGCGGGTTCAAGTCTGCACCATCAATAGGCTGAGGTCTGTAGTATGTCGGATACCAATCTTCCAGATCCTCTGAAAAATATTTTCCAGTCAGGAATGGAGCAAAGTACAACCCAATAGCAGTTTCAATTAATTGACAAAAACTATAAAGTAGTAGAATAGAAGATGCTATCTATGATGAGGATATAACTGATAATCAAGAACAATGAGAGAATAGGCAATACTAACAACAGAATATAATCAATGCGTACAAGAATAAAGGAATGAACTATAATGTCAGAATAGAACAAGGTAATCAAGGAACTGAATAATGGAATCTACAATAACTATGTGATTTAAGACACTAACTAAATATGTGATCGGCCTGGGAGATTCAATGATTACACTAAGGAGCTAACTCAACCATACGTGAATTGCATGGTTAGTTAGTAGCCAATGATTACACTACTAGCCGATAGTTTCTTGATCACATATTTAATTGGTATTTCTCCCGCCCCGACTGATATGATGGATCGAATCATGACACGTCACTAGCCAATGTATCCAATATTTAATCTACAATATTCAATGTTATCCAATACCAACAAGGACAGTATCCGATACCATCTCCATAATCAAGGTAACATTCCATGACTGACGATCCAATAACAATACCAATCCGTGTACTATCGAGTCAAGAATCATAAGTAACATTTCTAAATACTTGAATTATAGTGGTAATCAAATAATAGAAACTATCAGAGAATGTACTCGCCTGTGGTCCGGAGCAAATAATGAAAAAATGATATCCAAACTGGTGTCACAGACCTATATATAAAATATTGCATTAATACAAGTTTTTGGGAAGAGAAATAAATTAAACTAGTCAACTTTCTAGGTTATAAAGTTATTTCTAAGTCAAAAGTCAAACTAGGTCAACTCTAAGTCAACTATGGTCAACTATAGTCAAATTATGGTTAACTACCTATTTCTAGGTTGCATGAGTCTAACAAAAAGATATTGGGCTCACACACTATGAATCTAGGCCATATAAGCTACATCTTAGGATACTAAGATACCGTATCTCAGAATACGCAAACAAGGGATAAATATAACACATATGTACATATCAAACAATATTATATATATAAAATCCTAATTACAAATGCTAAATGGATACCTTGGTTTCGAACCAACTTGGTATCGCAATACTAAACCTCTATCTTGATATCAAAATCCAATACCTTGATTATCCTCCAATACCTTGATACTTACCTTGGCATCTCAAGGTAAATTCAAAACCTTATTTATACTAACTACCCAACAATAATTATAAACTACTATGTATTTAATATTTATATAATACTATATATCTTATTTTAGTCACCTTAATACCAACCCATAATTAGTTTACAACTATCCTATTACTTATGCCAATACCTACTACTCATACCTTGGTATATCTTGATACTTACCTTGATATCTCAAGATAATTGCCAAAATCTCATATATATACTAACTACCTATCAATAATTACATATATCAATCCAATATAACTCTAGTATGTACTAATAGAATAATACTAACTACCAACTACACACTAACTATTAATACATATATACGTACATACCTACAAATATATAATATATAAAAAATACTCATAACAATTGATAACTAAAGTATACTAATTATTCTAATAAATTTGTATGCTACAACTAAATATATACATATATAGTATACTATAATACAAATAACAATTATGAACATATTTATATATATATATATATATTAATTACCATATATATATATATAAATACATATATATAACCCACCATATATATTATATTTATACAATATATATTTAAATACATATATATAACCCATAATATATATTTATACAATAAACATATAAAACTATATATAACTATACATACACTTATACATAGTAAATTGTATAAAATACCACATAGTAACATACACACACACATATAGTAATATGTATATATAACTATACATATATGTATACATATATATAATCATATAATAATATAAATATATAACAATATATAATATAACTATATATATAACCACATATAAATATATCTACTATATTATATATACATATGCTACCACTTATAAATATATATCTACATACATATATATATATATAAATAATCATATATAAATAATCTAATTACTTAATTAAACATACACATATATTATATAAAATATATACATATATTTACATCCCTAACATATATTATAACATATATATTAATGCATGTAGAAGAAAGCTACATAATATATATTCTATTAATACATATATAATACATAGATCTATGATACAATAAATACTATAATAAATATACATAATACATATATAATATATATAGATACATACACAATTATAATTCAAGAATTAAAGCACAATTAATTAGATCTACACATAAACACATAATAATTGGAGCGTATCACACCGTATCCCACTAGATCAAGGATACGCATGCGACACGAGTCTACCACACATCCAATTTCATCCCGAAGGACACAAACAAATCACATATAATATTTATGAACAAAATAAAGTGTCAAATATAGATCTATATGTCCGTGTCAAAATACGACATGTACAAAGTCCCGTGTCGGAGGAAAAACCCCCAAAATAACACGTATCACCAAATTATTGGGATACGACCTACATGTACCCAATTATGGATACGAAACTAGCCCCAAACACATAAACATATGCTAAATTGATCTATAGGATCAATTGACACACACAACAAAAGTTATTTTCGGAATTCCCCCAAAATTGACACAAAAAGCACCATAACTTTCTCCATAGGTCTCCTATGAACACAAAACCAAATCCTATGGGTAGTACATACATATGGGTTGATTATTTATGATTAAATCTCAGATTTAGAAGCTATTTTAAGGGAGAAAAAACTGAATTATACCTATTGGGAGATAGATTCCCAATGAAACCTCCAAAATTGGTAAAATTAGCTTCCAACTTGTAGATCATTGCTCCTCTTTGTAGATCCTTGCTTCTTCCTTCTAGATCCTTGCTCTTCTAGTCTCCAATAGTGATTTGAAAAATAATTGGGTAAAAATTTGGTAGGAATTTGATAAAATTTGGTTGAGGGAAATTCTAGATCTAGATTTGGAATAAAAAATGAAGAGAGAGAAAGTTTTCATCCCCTTTATATAGGCCTCACTTGCCCCCTCCCTCAAGCTACTATATAAAGTCTAAAATACCCCTTAGGGCCTCTCATGAAAAAATTAATTATGGAGGGAAGCTTCTAGTCTAATGGTTTAATTAATTTAATCATCCTCCTAATTAATGGGCTTTCTAGTTGGGCTCAATTCTAACAATTAAAATATGTTGGTCCTTGAGTCTAAACTAAACTAGTTAGGTCCACTAACACAAGTCCAAAAATAAATCTAATATGCTAATAATAAATAAATAATACAATAAATAAATATTTAACATGCAAAATATTTAATTAATTATAAAATGACTAAAATACCTTTTTCTAGAAAATACGGTAGTGACACCCTGTACGAAGTGCAGCTTTTGACGTGGCAGGCGGTTTGTCTACCGCAGAGCGTAAAACAGCTCATGTTTGCCTGCGTAAAACAGGGCGGCGTATTCCCTTGTACGCGAAAGAGCGGTTTACGCTGGGGGGACTTTGGTAACCGACGGTTTGGTGATATTTTAACCAAATCCTCTGCATTAAATGCCGAGATCCGCCATCATACTATAGGCGCGTCCCGAGGGGTCTGCCATCATTTCCAGCCGTCGTCTGGATAGCCGTGCAGCACTTTTTGTCAGGAGTCAGAGGCCAGGTTCACTGCGTGACTTGACAGGTTCATTTTGGGGAGAACGAAGCGTTCCTCGTACGCATTAACGCTACTTTGAGAGCGACTGAGTTTTACGCCATGAAGGCGATGAAGAACTCTATCTTACGCTGGAGCGGCCTGGACGTACTGCACTTACGCGGATGGTCCTTTGAGCTTACATTTCATGCTGTATTTTAGCAGAAAAAGCTCTGTTGCACGCTTGATGGCTCTGAAGGCCTCTGTTTACGCTGCTCTGCATCAAGAGGCTGCGTAGATCCTCCCAGCATATTTTTTATGCTTTTACAATCCCGAGCAAGGGAGGCTATGATGTCCTTCCATGATCCATCGTTGCAGATGAGACTTGCTCGAAGATGCCATCTTTTTTGGCTCCTTACATGCTGGAAGAACATGGTCTTCTTCTTCCTCAGATCGACCCGACGGACTCCGTCGATCATCCTTGTGTGGCAAAAGGAATGCGGGAAGAACAGGTTAAACTCCTCGGCCTTTTATAGGTGAGAGAGGTCACACCGGTCTCCAACAAATCTGCCATAAAGTCAGCATCGACCGTTTTAATGCTCCATTCAGAAACGTTTTGAGTTACGAGGAGCGATTCATGCTTCATTCAAAGTGTTCCAAATTTCGAAGAAATTTGAAAGCTTTGAAGGGGGTCTTGTAGAAGCATAAAAAATATGCTGGATAGCTCTACGCAATATGGTGATGCAGGACAGCGTAAGCAGGGGACCCCAGGGCTATCAAGAGTGCAACGGAGCTTTTCCACTGAGCACGGCGTAAAATATGATGGGACCATCTGCGTAAATGTAGTATGTCCAGGCCGCTTCAGCGTAGACGGGGTGCTTCATCGCCTCCATGACGTAAAACTCATCCGCTTTCATAGCAGCGTTAAAGCGTACGAGGAACGCTTCGTCTTCCCCGAAATGAACCTGTCAAGTCACGCAGTGAACCTGACATCTGACTCCTGACAAAAAGTGCTGCACGGCTACCCAGACGACGGCTGAAAAGATGGCAGACCACTCAGGATGCGCCCCACAGTATGATGGCGGATCTTTGCATTTAATGCAGAGGATTTGATTAAATATCACCGAACTGTCGTTTACCGACATCCCCTCAGCGGAGACTGCTTTTACGCATACAAGGGGATACGTTGCCTTGTTTTACACAGGCAAATGCGAATTATTTATGCTCCACGGAAGACAAACAGACTGCCACGTCAAAAGCTGCTCTTCGTACAGGGCTCGAGGCACGTCTCTGCACCTAATGCTCAGAACGGTGGCAGGCCCTCGGAACACGTCTCTGCAATTAATGATGATGGCGGATCTCTGTATTTAATACGGGAGATTTGATTATATCTCCAAGAGCCATGATTTTGGCTAAAGACGTCCACATCACCTCGGCTTCTACGCCCATTCAGCTTTTGTGACTGCTCGGCCTCTACGACCACTCTGGCACGTTACGCAGCGGCTTCTACGCCCATTCAGCTTCTGTGTCCGCTCGACTTCTATGCCTCCTCAGCTTCTATGCTCGTTCGGCTTCTATGCTCATTCGGCCTTCTGTGCTTATTCGGCTTCTATGCCATCAAGCTTCTACGCCTACTCGGCTTCTATGCCTACTTGGCTTCTATGCCATGGTGACAGACATTTGGCTTCTATGCCAACCTCTTCTACACGATGGATACCTACCTACGTGGCTTCTACGCCGTGATCTTCGTAGCGATTATACGCGTTTTGTCCCTTAGTTGGACCCGCGTCACACGCTCATTCAAAAGATCATCTATACGCAGGCTTTGGTTATTTTAACCGTTGTGTAAAAGGATGCTGTACTTTCTACTACTCGGTTTCCACACCGATTGAGTGGTCACTGTCACAAAAACTCTATAAATAGAGACCTTTATCAACAGAGGAACAGGGGAAAATTGAACAAAGGTCGAGACATTAAAAATCGAGCAAGGTTGAAGCTTTGAAAGAAGATCGAACCACGGGTCGAAACATTGAAGATTGAGGAGAGATCGAAGAGTCTTAGAGAGAGAGAGAGAGAGAAGCATCCAGAGCTCAGGCAAAGAGTAGCGATCAACGATATTGGCATCGTGCATCCATCCTCTTTTGCCACCTATGAAGCTGCTTTTCGTCTTCCAAGGCACTTCTTCACCATCGTGTAGTCCAAGGTCTAAAGTGATCGACTACAGATCAGACACCTATAGCAATCATCTACCCAGATTAAATAAATTGTACTCCTATATCCTCGTATAGGATCAAATTGTACAAGTTTGTTTGTAAACCAAAGAAGGCGGGTTTCGTGCAAACCTCGTATTATATACATTTCATTCTTTCGTTTAATACCACAAACAGACGTTTGTTACGATTTGCTGTTGCTGATGATCTGGGAGTTTCTCGCCTTTTTTGTGTGACTTGGTCAGTTTGACACATGACTCACATTTAGTTGGGGAGAATCACTTTAGTCACAACAAAAAAATTGTCTCTGGGAACCCTATAATATTGGACACTAGGAGTCTGGACGCAAAGAGTCTGGAATACGTAGGGCCAGACAAGCATAGAACATATAGAGATTGGAATGCATAGGGCCAGAGATGCATGGATCGCATGGAGTCCAAAATACGTACGGCCAGAGACACATGGAACACATGGAGTCTATAACGCATAGTGCCACAGACGCATGGAACACATAGAGTCTAGAACGTGTGGGGCCAGAGACGCATAGAACATATGGAGTCCGGGATGCATGAGGCCAGAGAAGCATGGACTCTGGGATGCATGTGGCCTCATACACGTGGAGCTGCATGCCTATCATAAGTCATTATTAGTCTGACAAGAGCTTCTTATCGCTTAGTGTGCTCAAATTTTTCGAAGCGTTCAGAAAATTATTTTGTCAGGATTCTGTGTCAGACATAATCCTTGTGTCAGCCCTTTATGAGGTCAATATTTGGGGTACATGGATGCTGCTTTTTCTTAGCTGCAAGGTCATTCTTCGACATGATTCCTCCTGAGTCGATCTTGGGGCGCATGGTTTGTTGGACGCATGGATCCATAATTTCCATGCTTCTATAAGGGTACAACCAGATCAAAATATTTTTAAACGATGAAAAGCATACGGCATTCCGGACGCCGATAGGAGTATACTTCTACACAGTGATATCCTTCGGCCTAAAGAATACGGGTGCAATATACTAGCGAGCTATGAGTACCATCTTTCGTGATCACCTGCACAAGACAATAGAATGTTATGTCTGATGACATCGCAGTTAAAAGCCTTTTTCAAGACGATCATCTCCATGACTTAAAGACAGTGTTCGAATTGATGAGAGCCCACCAGCTCAAGATGAACCCCACCAAGTCATTCCTGGGGGACTTCTGCGGCAAATTTCTTGGCATCATCATAACTTCAAAGGGCATTCATAATAACCCAGAGAAGACT
The DNA here is from genome assembly GCA_036927795.1 of Iris macrosiphon. Lineage (NCBI taxonomy): Eukaryota > Viridiplantae > Streptophyta > Magnoliopsida > Asparagales > Iridaceae > Iris > Iris macrosiphon. The sequence continues at coordinate 78,167,406 of JAYESA010000004.1, read as the reverse complement.
ACGGCCATCATGGACATGTAGCCTCCGAAGAACCTACGAGAACTTCGTGGTCTGTAAGGAAGACTGACATACATTAGGAGAATCATAGCCAATATCTTTGGACGATGCACCTTTTACGCAGCTCATGAAGAAGGGAGTCTATTTCGCTTAGACGGAGGAATATCAATAAGCATTCAATGACATTAAGAATTATCTCACGAACCTTCGGTGTTGGTGGCTCCAATCATGGACGAATCCTTCCTACTCTATGTCCGCACAATGGACCATTCCTTTAGTGCGCTTCTCGCCCAAAACAACGACGAGGGCTATGAGCAAGCTATTTATTATCTAAATAAAAAAATGATCGACGCAGAACATAGATATAATCTAGTTGAGAAATAATATCTTTCTCTAGTATTCGCCGTTCAGAAGACTCGTTACTACCTTACGGGGAAAACTATTTACGTGATTTCTCCAGTAAACCACCTCAGAGTCCTCATGACCAAGCCCGAGTTACTCAACTCACCCTAGCCACATGGGCAATCCTACTGTCGCTTTACGACATGGTTTTCATCCATAAAAGGCTATGAAGGGCCAGGCATTGGCCAATTTTTTAGCAGCCCATCCGGTGCCAAAAACTTTAAATCTCTACGATAAAATCCCCGATGAAGTATTAGAGTCTAACACTGCTACAACCGGAAGAACAATTTAGCGAATGTTCTTCGACGTTGCTTCCATAACAGGGCCCAAGGGTAACATTATCGTCGGGGTGGGGATAGTGTTGATCTTCCCCTATGACCTAGTCATCCATCGTGCACACTCTCTTACAAAGCCATGCTAGAATTATATGGCAAAATACAATGCCATTATCATTTGACTCCAGCTAGCTAAATAATTAGAGGTTGACTTTCTAGAAGCCTATGGTGGCTCCAAATTGATAGTTAGCCAAGTCCGTATGGAATACGAGGTTCGCCATGAAGATCTACTCCCTTACCGTCAAGCAACTATATAATTTCTACTTTCATAAAATTCTTCAAAGAACATGTGCCGTGACTACAAAATATTAAAGCTGACGCACTCGTCGGCCTCGTCACTTCTTTAGCAACTCCAATCAAAACCCACATATTGGTCACAGTAGTGGGACAAGAGTTGGTCTTTCCGAGGAACAACCTATGCTTGAATCTAAGCCATTCTGCAAATAAAGACATTTTCGTTAAAGATTTGAGGCTTCCATTTATAGACTATGTAGTCTACATGATCCTTTCAGATGATGTAAATAAGGCCACCTCTATTCTTCTTTAGAAGACGTTCCATCTGGTTCTACTATGATATAGCCACTAAGATGCTATATCGTTGATCTAATGACGGGCTCCTGCTATGATCCCTATCAGATGCAGAAGCAAAGTAAGCTCTCCGTGAAGCTCATGAGGGCGTTTATGGTGCTCACCAGTCCGGTCCCAGACTTCAAGATCATCTCAGACTAATGGGCTATTATTGTCTAACGATGGTAGCAGATGGAATCGGTTATACAAAAAAGTACATGATATATCAAATCCATGTCGACTTTATTCACCAACTATCAGAATTCCTACACCCGATCGTTGCATCTTGGCCGTTTGAAGCTTGGGGTATGGACATCATAGGACCGATCAATCCACCATCGTCTAAGGGGCACTAGTTCATCTTGGCCATCATAGATTACTTCTCTAAATGGGCAAAAATTATTTCACTCACAGAGGTAAAAACTTCCAAAGTGGTTAACTTCATAAAGCATCACGTCATCTACTACTTCGGCTTACCTTGAAGGATCATTCATGACAGTAGACCATAATTTGTAAGTCACACTTTCTTACTATTTTACGATAAAAATCAAATTCAAAATATAGCTTTAACCGTCTACAACCCACCAGCGAATGGGTTAGCTGAAGGGTTCAACCAGACCATCATCAAGCTCCTCAAAAAGTTTATTTCAACCAATAAACGTGACTGGAATGAGAAGCTCAGAGAATATTTATGGGCCTACCGTACTCCAGTTCGAACTCCGACTGGCAACATGCCATTTTTCTTGGTCTTCGGAAGTGAAGCCGAACTTTTCTTAGAGACACAAATTCTATCTCTCTAGGTGGCACTCTCTAATCAGCTGTCTACTAAAGACAATCATCGGCGACACTTTCAAGACTTAGAAGCACTCGATAAAAAATTTCTCTTGGCACAACCGCACATTGAGCTCTACCAAACATGACTTTTCGGCACCTTCAACAAAAATGGCAAGGAAAGGACATTTTAAGTGGGTAACCTAGTCCTTGTAGTGAGAAAACCAATGGTCATTACCCACAAGAAGGTGGAAAAATTCCAACCCAAGTGGGAAGGCCCCTTCGTGGTAGAGACGGTCTATTCCAGTAGTGCATATAGACTCTCCAAGCCCAAAGGTGACTTGCTCATGATGCCCATTAATGCCAAGTTCCTAAAGAAGTACTACGCCTAATCAAGGCAGTAGCAGAAAGAAAATAAAATAATAATAATAATATTTTTTATTTCTCTCTACTACCCTTAGCAGAGGAAAATGAGAGAACGATATCTACAATTAGCATCCTCCTCAGCATGTTATCTCTATTTACCATCCGTAGTAATCGAATAAATCTATTATCTGTACTCGGGAGTCCCGAGTACGCAATGGGTAACGGATCCTCAAAAACCTTTTCTGAAGATAAGTGGTTAACTTCCATATTACCTCTGAACTATGAGTCATCCTCCCTGTCAAAAGAAGACAGTCACATCCATATTACCTCTGACTCATCCTTTTTATTTTCATCCCCACAAAAATCTACGCAAAGTGAGTAGTTCACGTCTATATCACCTTTGAACTAATAGCTCTCCAAGAAAATAGTCACGTCCATATTACCTCTGACTCATTTTTCTTCGCTTTTCTCCACAAAACACTCCACCATGATTTTGCTTAACTACAAATAGATGTGCTTGACTCTCGGTTCTATACCAAAGTATCTCCACCATCTCAGATAATGTCCAGACCAGACTTCCTTAATAGAACCAATCTAACCTATCACGTCCATATTACCTTTGATAGGGCTTAGCGTTATCGCCGTTATGATGTTATACTGCGTCCATATTACCTCTGGTATAATATTCCCAAGATAGCTACTGCACAAGAAAAGTTACAATAAGGAACAAAGGCAAATTTTTGATTAATATTCAAGATCATGAGTACATATGGAAGTCTATTACATTGAAGGATTTTTATTAATATTCAAGATCATGGGTACATATGAAAAGAAAGAGACCCCTATGTGATGTTTCTGGTACCAGCACGTGTGAAGCAGATAGCTCAACGCATTCTGGGTCATCACTTCAGTAAGACTCCTCAGTGAAAGCAACAAGACGAGAAAAGAATCCATACTAATGGATAGCAAGGGAGCTTGCAACTCAAAGCTGAGCTGTTGCAGACCCAATTATGTCAAATAAAATGATGCGACTAAAAATCCCTGTTGGGATAACTAGCCCCGTCGCTGCCACTCAGATGGGCCACTCGGACTCGACCCGGGATCCAGCCAACACATCCTAGCTACATACGAAGTGTCACTACCACATTTTCTAGGAAAGAGTATTTTAGTAATTTTATAATTAATTAAATATTGTGCTTGATAAATAATTATTGTTGTATTATTTAATTATTGTTAGATGTTAGTTATTTATTTTGGACTTGTGTTAGTGGACCTAACTAGTTTAGTTTAGACTCATGGACCAACATGTATTAATTGTTAAAATTGAGCCCATTTAGAAAGCCCATTGATTAGGAGGATGATTAATTTAATTAACCATTAGACTAGAATCTTCTCTCCTTAATTATTTCTTCATGAGAGGCCCCAAGGGGTATATTGGACATTATATAGTGACTTGAGAAAGGGGTAAGGGGCCAGACTATTAAAGAGGGGGGATGTTTCTCTCTCCTCTTTTCATTTGCAAACTAGATATAGAATTTTCCTCAACCAAATTCCTTCATTTCTATTTTATTTTCCTACCAAATTTTATCCTAATTCCTTCCCAAATCACCATTGGAGGCTAGTGGAGCAAATATCTAGAAGGAGGAAGCAAGGATCTACAAAGAGGAGCAAGGATCTACAAGTTAGAGGCCAATTTTATCATATTTGGAGGTTGCATTGGGAATCCATCTCCCATTTGGTACAATTTAATTTTTTTTCCCTTAAATTAGGTTCTAAATCTGAGATTTAACCATAAAAATCAACCCATATGCATAGGCTACCCATAGGATTTGGTTTTGTGTTCATAGGAGGCCTATTGAGAAAGTTATGGTGCTTTTTGTGTCAATTTTGGTGGAATTCCGAGATTGACATTTGTTGTGTGTGTCAATTGGTCCTTTAGATCAATTTGGCATATGCTTGTATGTTTGGGGCTAGTGACGTGTCCATAATTGGGTACGTGTAGGTCGTATCCCAACAATTTGGTGATACATTTTGATTTGGGGTTTTTTTCTCCGACACGGGACTTTGAGTATGTCAAATTTTGACACGGACATGTAGATTTGTGTTTGACTCTTCGTATTATTCATAAATAATATATTAGATTTGCTCATGTCCTTCGGGGTATGTTTGGATGTGTGGTGGACTCGTGTCGCAAGCGTATCCTAGATCTAGTGGGATACGGGTGTGATACACTCCATGTGTTGTACAATTTAATTTCTAGATCTATTTCTCTTGTGTTCTTAGTCATTATGATGTGTAATTATATGTATGTATATATATATTGTTTTGTATATATATATATTTATGCATTGATGTGTCATAGATCTATGTATCTATTTTACCTATGTGTATATATATATTTATGTAGCTATTATTGTACATATGTAAGAGCTATTTAATATTGTAGTATATATATATATATATGTTGTTATATATATACTTATATGATATATGTAGACATATTATTGTATGATTATATATACGTATACGTATATGTGTTGTTATATATATATGATACTATATATATATGTATGTTATGTCATATATAGTTATTATGTACATATATATGTACGTAGAGGAGTATGTGTGTATATATATTATTAGTTGTGTTATATATATGTATATGTATATGTATATGTATATGTATATGTATATGTATATATATATATATATATATATATATATATATATATATATATATATATATATATATTGTATTATATATATTTGTATATATATAAGAGATGGGAATTTGCAACAGCAGCTTTAGTGACAGTTCTTTGTCAAGATAACAACAGCAACAACAACATAGCACAACAACCGCAACAACTATAGCAACATCAGCAGCAGAAATAACAACAGTCACCGCAGCAGCAATAGCAACAGCAGCAACAGTAGAGACGGCTGCAACAGTAACAACGACATCAGTGTAGCAATAGCGACAACAGCAGTTCAGCAACAACAATAGCAGCAGGATTTCGTCGCAAAAACAACAGTATTAGTAGCAGTATCAACAACTATAGCGACGGTCAGCAGGGGTCTTTAGCGGCAGATCTGCGGTTTTGAATAATTATTATATATTTAATTATAATAGTTATATATATATATATGGTATTAATATATATATAACTATGTTTCTAATTGCTAATTGTATTTTGTATACTATAATTATAATATTTAGTTATTAGCATATATTTTTTATTGGGTAGTTAGTATAAACAAGGTATTGGATATTACCTTGAGATACCAAGGTAAGTATCAAGGTAATTTAGGATACCCAAGGTATTGGGTTTGGGTATCAAGATTATGGTTTAGTGTTGTGATACCAAGTTGGATCGAAACCAAGGTATCTATTTAATATTATAATTAGGATTTTTTATATATATTAATATTGTTTGACATATATATGTGATGCTTTACCTATTGTTTTACGTATCCTGAGATACGGTATCCTAGTATCCTAAGATATAGTTTTTATGACCTAGACTCTAGTGTTTGAAACCAATATCTTTGAGATAGACTCTTGCAACCTAGAAATAGGTAGCTTGACATATTTGACCGTAGTTTGACCATACTTGACCATAGTTTGACCATAGTTGACCATAGTTTGACTTTTGACTTAGAGATGGCTTGTTGACCTAGAAGTTGACTAATTTAACTTATTTTCTTTCCGAAATCTTGTATTGATGTTATATTTCATATCTAGGTCTTCGAGGCACCGTATCGAACATCTGTGAGACTATTCTTTGGATTTCAGGAGAGTACATTCACTGATAGTTTCTCATTTATGATATTCTCTATGTTCATTGTATCTAGTGTAGATATCCATATTTCTTCATACGATGTTACACGGATTGGTATATCCGGATCTCGTCATGAGATATTATTTCTTGGTATATGGTGTATCTTGTGCAAGCCTTGTTTCATTGATTATCTTGTACATGTACTGACACTGATTCTCGGGAAGAGTCGCTATCTTATTGGGAAATCCCATGCCATAGCGTACCATGGTTGAATCCACTATACCAGTCGGGGTTGGAGAGTATGTAGTGTAGATATGTGATCATACCCTCCTTGTATTAAATTTTGTTCATTGAATAGTGTTAATCATACACCGCACGTATGATTAGCCAGGCCATAAATCTTGTATCATGTTCCCAAGCCGATCATATGTTAAAGCTAGTACTCACATACTTAGTCATTAGTATTCTTGTTCATTATCATATTGCTTATTATTATATTATTCCAGTATTTTCTTATTATATATCTCTTGTATCTATTGTTCATCTTGTATATTCATATCTATTTACTGTTACATAGTTTTTGTCATTGATTAGAACTGCTGTTAGAGATGTACTCTACTCTTTTCCTGACTGGATATATTTGTTCCAGATGACACTGAGGACTGGTACCCTACACATTATGGACCTCAAGATATTGTGGGTTTAGAGTCAGAGACCCTGGGTCAGGAGGGGCTTATCCCAACTGAGGCAGATGACCTAAGTTTAGTAGCTTCTTAGTATTCTTGTACTGGATTTGTCTCCAGCTTATTTTTGAAGTATTATTTCAGACTCATTGATGTTATTATTTTAGACTCATGAGTTGTATGTGACTATTCTATTATTTATCATATTCGTGCTTATTTCCATCTTAGATCTATGATTAAGTATATTGTTAGTGTTGGTGGTTTATTATATTGCTAGATAGATTTCCCAGACAGCGTTCTACTGCCGATTCTGCGGTGTAGGCTGGGCGTTGTTTCCGACTTGTATCCCTATATCGGGTGCGGGTCATGACACATTTTTAGTGGCGGCCCATGGAGGTCTATTCGAGGTTGCAATTAGTGCGATTCGTAGTGGTGCTCTGAATTGAGTACTATAACGAGCCTGTGTTAGGATATAGGATATAGGCTATAGACTGAGAATACTCAATCATATCTAGAAAAATTCTTTTGATTCATTCAACTATTCTCCTTTGATATTGATACTTGATCTTTAAACTGTCCTTTACTTGAGTGTCTTACACCATGTACCATATTGATTCTTTCTTTCGTTTTGTCTCAGGATTTCGCCTAAGATGAGATCGTAGCAGGGGAGAGCAGTTTCTGAGTGGCCTGCGACGTCCCGAGGGCCTGCACTAGTCACTTTAACGCCCCGCTCCGCGACGGCATTATGTATCAAGGTGAGTGGGCAGAACTTCGTTCTCTGATTCTTGCACGCCTTAATAATAACCTGAGTTTTTTCTTGCAATGTTTTCTTAAGAGAATGATGGAACCTGCCTTGCATGTTAATGAACGAACTCACCTAGCTTGTCTTTGAAACAATGCCTGCTTAACGAGAATCCTGAATCGCCTGCTTAGAGTGCATGAATATGTTCACTATCGTCTATGCTTCGAGAGAACCATACTGTGCCTGAACGTGTTCAAGTGATAAGTCGGATTGCCCCGCAACAATGAGTGTATTCTGATGGTTCATCTTGTCTGCATACTAGAGTTTATTTGATAGTGTTCCATGCATTCGCACGCGGTCGGACAATGGCTTTTGGTGGAGAGCTGAACTGCATGCGTTATAACCACCATGGGTCACAACTGCCATTAGCTTCAGAGAATGAGTCATTGGTATGCTGTTCCACCAGCTGCCGATCCTGAGATACTCGGGGACCGCCCTACATATAGCTAAGTCATTGTGTTGGCTTGGATAGTGACTGCCCCTAAGAATGTGCATCGTGTGTCTAGCTATGCATCAGACCCTCGAGTCGCACGAGACACGCTGCGCACACCTTGGAACATGAACGGTTTGCTTGCTTGCATATTCAATATGAAACTCTGTTTCTAAACATGTTTCTAAACAAGTAAATCGACTCTGCTAGAACTGCATGAAACGAACCTAGGTAAAACTAGAAAGATCACTAGTAATGTAATATTTTATAACATGATTACTTAGTGCCTGTTTGAGTGAATGCTTGTTTCGGTTCAGTTGATTTATCTCACCAGTACTTGTATAAAGTGCTGACCCACCAACAGTTTACTTGTTCGCAGGTACTGGATCGTCCGAGAGAGCGATAGGCGTGCCACAGTCCCGAAGACCCAGAATCCTGGTTTCGATCGTTGCCCCGAGAATGCTATCGTATAAGGGGGCATAATGTATGGAACGAACGTGTGCCTTTGCTAAAGGAAACCCAAGTTGCCTCGATTGTCCCGAACACTCAGTTGGCTAATGCATTGCATTGCAACAAGTCCCTTTTCGCTGCTTACTCGATTGATGCGATGATAGCCAACTATCAACTTAAACGATTGGTCTTGCACGGGCGCAACCCCAGGCCCGTGCCGCATCATGTCCCCCGAAAGCTCGAACGGGCCATTCGCTTGGCTCCCTTCCTCCCTCGCACCCGCAGGACGGGCGCGATGATTCGCGTCCGGCGCGCCGAGGCACGGTGATACGTGTCCGGTTCGTTAATTCTCGGTCGCACGGGGCGGGGCAGGATGGAGTGGCGGCCCGGGCCGGACCGGGGCATGACAGAATGGTATCAGAGCGGAATCGATTCTCTGGCCCAAACTGTTGCTATGACTCTGAGATATTATCGATATGGTTTTGCAAAGAGCGTTCCATACAATAAGTCCATAGATATTCTCAAAGTGCAAAATGTTTCCTGAACTTGAATTGCTTGATTGTTTCGATTGAGTACGGCGAGGGACGGCACTATCGCTACTCGGGATATCGAGAAGTTTATCCTTGAAGTTTCGAGGACGAAACTTTTTGTTGGTTGGTAAGTATGTAACGCCCTGCTCCGCGACAGCGTTATGTATCAAGGTGAGTGGGCAGAACTTTGTTCTCTGATTCTTGCACACCTTAATAATAACCTGAGTTTTTGCTTGCAATATTTTCTTAAGAGAATGATAGAACCTGCCTTGCATGTTAATGAACGAACTCACCTAGCTTGTCTTTGAAACAATGCCTACTTAACGAGAATCCTGAATCGCCTGCTTAGAGTGCATGAATATGTTCACTATCGTCTATGCTTCGAGAGAACCATACTGTGCCTGAACGTGTTCAAGTGATAAGTCGGATTGCCCCGCAACAATGAGTGTATTCTAATGGTTCGTCTCGTCTGCATACTAGAGTTTATTTGATAGTGTTCCATGCATTCGCACGCGGTCGGACAATGGCTTTTGGTGGAGAGCTGAACTGCATGCGTTATAACCACCATGGGTCACAGCTGCCATTAGCTTCAGAGAATGAGTCATTGGTATGCTATTCCACCAGCTGCCGATCCTGAGATATTCGGGGACCGCCCTGCATATAGCTAAGTCATTGTGTTGGCTTGGATAGTGACTGCCCCTAAGAATGTGCATCGTGTGTCTAGCTATGCATCAGACCCTCGAGTCGCACGAGACACGCTGCGCACACCTTGGAACATGAACGGTTTGCTTGCTTGCATATTCAATATAAAACTCTGTTTTCAAACATGTTTCTAAACAAGTAAATTGACTCTGCTAGAACTGTATGAAACGAACCTAGGTAAAACTAGAAAGATCACTAGTAATGTAATGTTTTATAACATGATTACTTAGTGCCTGTTTGAGTGAATGCTTATTTCTGTTCAGTTGATTTATCTCACCAGTACTTGTATAAAGTGCTGACCCACCAACAGTTTACTTGTTCGCAGGTACTGGATCGTCCGAGGGAGCGATAGGCGTGCCACAGTCCCGAAGACCCGGAATTCTGGTTTCGATTGTTGCCCCGAGAATACTATCGTATAAGGGGGCATAATGTATGAAACGAACGTGTGCCTTTGCTAAAGGAAACCCAAGTTGCCTCGATTGTCCCGAACACTCAGTTGGCTAATGCATTGTATTACAACAAGTTCCTTTCCGCTGCTTACTCGATTGATGCGATGATAGCCAACTATCAACTTAAACGATTGGCCTTGCACGGGCGCAACCCCAGGCCCGTGCGGCATCACGTCCCCCGAAAGCTCGAACGGGCCATTCGCTTGGCTCCCTTCCTTCCTCGCACCCGCGGGACGGGCGCGGTGATTCGCGTCTGGCGCACCGAGGCACGGTGATACGTGTCCAGTTCGTTAATTCCCGGCCGCACGGGGCGGGGCAGGGCAGAGCGGCGGCCCGGGCGGGACCGGGGCGTGACAATCACTTCTCAGGTTATTGGAGTGTCAGCTGCTTTCGGAGGTCCACCACCTACTCAGAAGACAGTGCCAGCTATATCTGAGGGGCTTTCACCTCCACCTTCCTTGCCAACAGAGGCGACACAGATATTTACACTGTTTCGTGAGATTCTCGAGGCACAAAGGGCTCAGTCTGAGGCACATCAGAGGCAGACCGACATTTTATGGCAGGGCATCGAGAGTGCTCATCTGCTTGCTCGTGTCATAGTAGAGAGAGGAGTTCTGATCTAGCAGGAGGTTGTTCCTCAAGTTGCTCAGCTTCGGCCAGGCAACATTCAGGACTTCAAGAAGCTGGGGCCTAGGATCTTCAAGGGGACGGAGGGCATCATCTATACTGATGATTGGCTCGAGGACATTGAGCGTCTTATGAGGGTGTCCCGTCTTACTGAGGATCTGAAGGTTGAGGTGGTAAGATTTTAACTGTTCGACGTCGCCCGCACTTGGTTCAGGAATGAGCCAATTCTTGTTGATGCATGACAGTCTTGGAAGGTATTCAAGGACCTCTTCAAGAAAAAGTTCTTTGCTCGGATAGACAGGCAAGACTTGGGGAGGCAGTTCGAGAGTCTTATTCAGGGGATCATTTTTGTGGAGGAGTACATTATGGAGTTCGACAGGTTGAGCCGATTTGCAGAGTATTTGCTGAGAGAGCCGAAGGTTCGGGCTATTCATTTCCGTGAGGGTCTAAACTTGGAAGTAAATATCCTTATTCCGTCTTTTTATGAGACATACTCAGAGATACTTGCGAAGGCACGCAAGGTTGAGCGGAAGTTGGGTTTGAATCCCAAGAGAGACCGTGATTCTTTTCTAGGGGCAAACAATAGTGCAATATCTGCCAAATGTCCTTATTTTCTGTACAGGCCTTTCCAGCAGCCATAGTAGCACCAGACTCTAGCTAGGGCACCATTTCACTAGGCACTACAGCAGCAGAGATAGTTACAACAAGCTTTCTGCCACTACTGTAAGAAGTCGGTCACATCTGGGGGCAAACAGCAGTGCAGTATCTGCCATACGAAGTGTTACTACCATATTAACTAGGAAAAGGGTATTTTAGTAATTTCATAATTAATTAAATATTGTGCTTGGTAAATAATTATTTTTGTATTGTTAGATGTTAGTTATTTGTTTTGGACTTGTGTTAGTGGACCTAACTAGTTTAGTTTAGACTCATGGACCAACATGTATTAATTGTTAGAATTGAGCCCATTTAGAAAGCCCATTGATTAGGAGGATGATTAATTTAATTAAACTATTAGACTAGAAGCTTTCCTGCTTAATTATTTCTTCATGAGAGGCCCCAAGCGGTATTATGGACATTACATAATGACTTGAGGAAGGGGTAAGGGGCCGGCATATTTAAGAGGGGGGAATGTTTCTCTCTTCTCTTTTCATTTGCAAACTAGATCTAGAATTCCCTTAACCAAATTCCTTCATTCCTATATCATTTTCCTACCAAATTTTATCCTAATTCCTTCCCAAATCACCATTGGAGGCTATTGGAGCAAGGATGTAGAAGGAGAAAGTAAGGATTGCCACTACCCCATTCCTAGAGCAGGGTATTTTTTTTTAATTTAGTTAATTATGTATTATTTATAATTAATTGTATTTATATTTAATTAATGATTGTATTATATTTTTATTGATTGTTTTAGTATTTTGGCTAGCCTGGACCCATGTCAGACCCTAGTGGACCCATGTCCGACCCAGCCCACACCCCTGTGAGACTTATTTTTGGGTTTAGAATATTTATTATATTTTTAGTGAGTTAGTTGGAGAGATTTGGAGCTAGTTTGAGTACTTTTGGAACCGGAACCCGAAACCAAGTCAAATAGGGGCGTTTTAGGAATTTAGAAACTTGTATAACCCTTTTTATGTGCTTTGGCCGACCCATTCAGCCCTCCCCCACCCGTGGACAGCAGCCCTCTCCCCCCTCTTTTCATTCCACTCTTCTTCTTCACTTCTTCTTCTTCTCCACTTCTTCTTTCTTCTTCCTTCTTCTTCAAGGTAAGTTTTTCTCCATTTTTCTTCCTTTCCTCTTCCATTTCTTCTACTTACTTGAACCCTAACCTTGCATTTTTCCCCAACCTAGGTGGGTAGAGCTTAGATTTGGTGTTGGAGCTAGATTTGGGAGCTTGGAAGCTTGGTTTGGAGGATTTGGAGCATTTTGGAGACTTTGGCTTGGGATTCCAACTCCCAAGAAGTAAACCCTAATTTTCCCTCTTGTAATTATTTTTATATAGTGTAATTAATAGTTTAGAACCTTCCTAGACCTTTAAGCTACCCGTGGGAGGAAGTTGGAACTAGTTTGGTAGTGTTTGGAGACTTTAACACTAGGTTTTGTGTCAATTTCGGGTGGAATCCGAATTTGGTCCCAATTTTGGGTGATGCCCTAGGTTAGACGGATCTAGGTAGACGTTGTCGGGTGTCTTGAAGGTGAGTGCGTGTCTCCGTTCGGACACGGGAAGCCGCGTCGCGGAGAAACGGACATTTCGGGCGAATTTGGGGCTTTTCGTCGTCGCCGATTCTAAATGCGTGTGCGTTTCCGCCACAGACCTAGAATCGACGCGGGAGTACTTTTTCTAAGATCTAGGCATCGTTTAGAGCGCGTGGGTAAATTTTGGCCATATTCTGAGTTCGTTTTGTGTGTGTTTCAGGAGATTTTTCGAGCCGCGCACCATGTGTTCGTCGAAATGACCGAACGGCTATTTCGACTTGGTTTCCTTGTTTCGGGCTTGTACGCATGTTGGGTTAGTATCGGGGAGTGTGTGCTAGAGTTTTTGAGTTATATTTTATATATTTTAGGATGTTGGTGAGTGTCGGGGTCGTTGGGCGTGAGTGGGGCGTGTTGTTGTGTGTTGTGGTTGAGTGGTGTTGTGTCTCTCTATATATTTATAAGTGTCTATATGTATATATATTTATATATATATATGTATGTGTGTTTATGTATATATATTTATATATATATGTGTGTATTTATATCTATGTGCTTGTGTATGTATATGCCTATGTGTGTATATATATATATATGTAGATGTGTGAGAGTGTGTGTGAGTATGTTGATATGTATATATATATATATATATATATATATATATATATGTGTGCGTATGTGTTTATAGATATATATATATATGATTATGAGTTTGTGTATATATGTATATATATTTATATATATATGTATGAGTGTTTGTGTGTGTGTGTTTGTATGTTTGTGAGAGTGTGTGCTAGTGTGTGTGTGAGGGTGTGTGAGAGTGAGTGTGTGTGAGTGAGGATATATAGATATATATATTTGTGTTTGAGTGTGTGAGTGTGTATAGGTATAGATATATATAGATATATTAGTGTGTATATATATAGATATATGTGTGTAAATATATAGATATGTGTTTGTGTATAATTATATGAGTGTGTGTGTGTTTATATGTGTTAATATGCGTGTATAAGTATATATGTTAGTTAGTGTGTATATATATATATAGAGTTATATATATGTATATATGTGTGTGTGTCCTTGTGTTTGTGTGTGCATTTGTGTGTGTGTGGCCGCGGCAGCGAAGCGCACAGCCGTTGCAGCAGCCAGCAGAGCGAGGCAGCGCCGCGGCAGCAGCTCGCTCGAGCGGCAGCACGCCGCGGTAGCAGCAGCAGCAGCACAGCAGGCTGCAGCAGAGCGCTCGGACGCAGCAGCGCCGCGGCAGCAGCGGCAGCACGCTGCGGCAGCAGCTCGCTGTAGCGCGGCCTGCAGCAGCAGCAGCAGCAGGCGCCGCGACAGCAGTTCGCTCGAGCGCAGCTCCAGCAGCGAGCAGCAGCAGCTCCAGCGGTCAGCGCAGCGGCGTTTGTGCAGCGCGAGGGCGTTTCAGCCGTGCGCGCACGAGCTTGTTTATCCCTTCCCCCTTTCTTTCATATGTGTATGAGTGTATATATATATAGTGATGTATATATGTATATATAGATAGGTAGATAGTTAGATAATTGATAGATAGACACATAGATAAATAGAGGAATGGATAGAAAGTTAGATAGATTGGTAGATATCTAGATAGTTACATAGATAAATAGATATTAGATACATAGATAGATGGATAAGATATAGATATATAATAGATAGATAGATAAATAGATAGATAGTTGATAGATAGGTAAATAGATATTAGATAGGTAGATACTAGATAATAGATAGTTATATATATAGATACTTAGATAGATAACTAGATAACTACATAGTTATTTAGATAGATAGACAGTTAGATATCTAGATAGATATATTTATATATTTGAGAGTAAGGTAAGGTAAGGTAAGGTAAGGTAAGGTAAGGTATATAGATATAAGGTATGTGTATATGTATATTGTGTGTATGTGTGAATATAGATACGTATAGCTATGTAGATACTTATATGTGTTAGATATATGTATAATAGCCTATACATATAGTTATATAAAGGTATAGAGACTAGATATAGATATATATATATATATTTAGAATGGGTATAAGGTAAGGTATATGTGTGTTGTGAGATATATATATAGATATATATAGGTATATGCCTATATGTATTAGATATCAATATTTTAGCCTAGATTATAGCTAGATATATATGTTTATGCATAGTTAGTTAGCTAGAGGGATAGTCGGGTTGAGTTTAGAGCAGTATCTCAATACCTTGAGATACCGAGGTATCTCAATACCTTAAGATAACCAAGGTATTGGATTTCGAGCGGGGTTTTTGAGCAATAGCCTAGGAATAGTATTGGAGTGATTTTTATATGCTTATGTGTATATATTTACGCGTGCTAGCATAGGTTTTAGCGGGTTTAGGCGGGGTGCGTAGCCTAAGGCGAGGTATCGGATACCGAGGGTATCCCGGTATCTCAAGGAGGCGAGTTTGAGAGTTTTCTAGCTTAATGACCTCGGTTTGACCTAAAATTTCAGAAGCACCCTAGTTTGACCCAGACTTGACCGTAGTTGACTCGGTTGACCGCTAAAGTCAACGTTTGACCTAGTTTTGACCCAGAGTTGACTTTTTAGACCTAGAGTTGACTTTTTGACCCAGATTTCACCGGTTTGACCCGTTTGACCTAGAACGACCCTAGAAGCCTATTTTTAGTTATTTTATATCTGTTTAACTCATTAGAACCCTGTTTAATCTTGCTCTTCGTATTAGGTCCTTGCGATACCGGTTCGGATCGCCAGTTGCTCAGGACGTCAGACGAGTACATTCTCTGATAGTTTTTATTATCTGATGATTATTGTGATTCAGCTTCTAGTATAGTATCATCTGATTATTTTGGCACAACACGGGACACTGACTGATATTTCTGGATTCATTTACTTGTGACACGTACATTTCATGTTTCTGGCTTCTATTCTGGAATCACTATTGGCATCACCTCTAGGCATCACTACAGGCATCATTCATGTTCAGGCTGGACTCATCTTGATTTGCGTATCGGGTCTTGGATTCACTTGTATTAGTCGGGGCGGGGAAATACTCGAGTAGACATGTAAATATTCCTATCTGGCATCATCAGGAATTACTCCCTCTGGTCTAATCTGGAATGATAGCAGCCGCGCACCCAGTGCGCGGTGAGCCGTACTTACCCCTAGCCGTTTACATGTCGAAACAAGTATTTCAAAGACACCGAGTTCATTCTTTATAGTCTGGACTCACTTGCATTCTTGTTGGTCTCACTTACATATTTCTGGACTTGACTCACTACATATTTTTCATGCTGGACTCACTACACGTTCTTGTGCACGGACTTGATTTAGCTTAGATTTCCTGTATCTTGCAGTTATTACTATCTTGCTCTGATATCCATGCATCTTTACCTTTATGCACCAATGATTTATATATATTTCTTGTTTCATACTTGCTTTATTCTTCTTGCTACTTGCTATAACTGTTTTATAGTTTTTATCATTTAAATAGAACTGCTGTTAGAGATGTATTTGCTCTAGTCCTGACTGGACATATTTTTCAGAGTATCCGGAGGAGTGGTGTCCGACGTTTTATGGACCCGAGCCTGTCGATGGTGCAGACAGGGACCCTCTAGCTTAGGGGTGATTTCCGGGTTGGTAGCCGGGATCACTAGGACCTTGTTATTATTTTTATTAGCTTTTAGCACCGGATTTGTCTTCGGTTTTGGATTTGAGACCTTGTTTGTATATTATTTTGGTTGATGTATTATTATTATTGATGTTGTGGTTGTTGTAGTAGTAGTTGTTGTTGGTTAGACTTTATAGTTGTTTGTCTTCTTTTGTTATCTTATCGTGCTTAGATTCGTGATTGAGTACTTGAGATTATTATTATGATATTGCTCCTCTGTTTGGAGTTGAGATCTTGACAGGTTTATATATTGATTGTGTGGTTGCCCTCCTTTTGGAGAGGTCATGGCCGATTTTTTTGTGAGATTATTATCTAGATAGTTGACCTAGACAGCGTTCTACCGCCGATGCTGCGGCGTAGGCTGGACGTACCCACGACTCATGCCTGATTTTCTGGGTGCGGGACGTGACAAGGATCTACAAAGAGGAGCAATGATCTACAAGTTGGAGGCCAATTTTATCATATTTGGAGGTTGCATTAAGAATCCATCTCCCAATAGGTACAATTCAGTTTTTTCCTTAAATTAGGTTCTAAATCTGAGATTTAACCATGAGAAATTAACCCATATGCATAAACTATGTATAGGATTTGGTTTTGTGTTCATAGGAGGCCTATTGAGAAAGTTATGGTACTTTTTGTATCAATTTTGGGAAAATTCCGAGATTGACATTTGTTGTGTGTGTCAATTGGTCCTATAGATCAATTTGGCATATGCTTGTGTGTTTAGGGCTAGTGTTGTATCGAAAATTGGGTACGTGTAGGTCATATCCCAATAATTTGGTGATACGTATTGATTTGGGGGTTTTTCCTCCGTCACGGGACTTTGAGCATGTCATATTTTGACACGGACACGTAGATTTGTGCTAGACTCTTCATATTATTCATAAATAATATATTAGATTTGCTCGTGTCCTTTGGGGTACGTTTGGATGTGTGGTGGACTCGTGTCACAAGCGTATCCTAGATATAGTGGGATACGAGTGTGATACACTCCATGCGTTATGCAATTTAATTTCTAGATCTATTTTTCTTGTGTTCCTAGTCATTATGATGTGTAATTATATATATATATATATATATATATATATATATATATATATATATATATATATTATTGTGTATATATATATTTATGTATTGATGTGTCATAGATCTATGTATCTATTTTACCTATGTGTATATATATATTTATGTAGCTATTATTCTACATATGTAAGAGCTATTTAATATTATAGTATATATATATATATATATATATATATATATATATATATATATATATATATATATATATATATATATATATATATATATATATATATATATATGTTATTATATATGTATACTTATATGATATATGTATACATATTAATGTATGATTATATATACATATACGTATATGTGTTGTTTTATATATGATACTATAAATATATGTATGTGGAGGAGTATGTGTGTATATATATTATTAGTTGTGTTATATAAATTGTATATATATATATATATATATTGTATTATATATATTTGTATACATATAAGAGATGGGAATTTGCAACAGCAGCTTTAGTGACAGTTCTTTGTCACGATAACAGCAGCAGCAACATAGCACAATAGCCGCAACAGCTATAGCGATGGTCAGCAGGGGTCTTTAGCGACAGATCTGCGATTTTAAATAGTTATTATATATTTAATTATAATAGTTATATATATGTATTTATATGGTATTAATATATATCTAAATATGTTCCTAATTGCTAATTGTGTTTTGTATACTATAATTATAATATTTAGTTGTTAGCATATATTTATTATTGGGTAGTTAGTATAAACAAGGTATTGGATATTACCTTGAGATACCAAGGTAAGTATCAAGGTATTTTAGGATACCCAAGGTATTGGGTTTGGTATCAAGATTATAGTTTAGTATTGTGATACCAGGTTGGTTCAAAACCAAGATATCCATTTAATATTATAATTAGGATTTTATATATATATTAATATTGTTTGACAAATATATGTGATGCTTTACCTTTTTTTTTACGTATCTTGAGATACGGTTTCCTAGTATCCTAAGATATAGCTTTTATGACCCAGACTCTAGTGTTTAAAATCAATATCTTTGATATAGACTCTTGCAACCTAGAAATAGGTAGTTTGACATATTTGACCATAGTTGACCATATTTGACTTTTGACTTAGAGATGGCTTGTTGACCTAGAAGTTGACATGTGTCATTCAGCGGACTAGCTATTAAATACGCAAATTAGAGTTATGTATCGTTCAGCGGACTAGCTATTAAATGCGCTCAGGAAAGTTGCGTATAGTCGTCGAGTCCCGCAAGGCAGGCGCAGCGCCACCAAAGTGCAAAGGCGACCTTCCCCAAGAACTGGCGAATATTCCTCTATAGCGTGGTCGCGTATTAGTTCTCAACGCATGCTTCAGGTGCGTGTCTGGAGATAGCCTTATCCATACTACCAAGATAGAGCCCTCGTCGTTTGCGCATCCTTAGGATGAAGCTCTTCAGCAAGGACCATGTGCGTCAGGCCAAGAAGTGCAGACAGTGGCAAGGACGATATGAACACGCAGTGCCAAGTAAATGTCAAAAGTGACCAAAAAAGGGAGAAAGAATAGTACAAGTCCTACTCCTCACCTTTGTCGATGATCGAAGCATGGTCGACTATCAGAGGGAGAGGGTCGACGAACCTCTCAACTTACTTTCTCGTATCCAACTTCA
This sequence comes from Iris macrosiphon, assembly GCA_036927795.1. Lineage (NCBI taxonomy): Eukaryota > Viridiplantae > Streptophyta > Magnoliopsida > Asparagales > Iridaceae > Iris > Iris macrosiphon. The sequence goes on along the minus strand of JAYESA010000004.1, from coordinate 78,147,915 downwards.
ATAGGGACATTTTGAGAGAAAGAGACATACTATTCTCTTCCTCCCTAGCCCTCTATTTATAGTAAGAAATCCATTAATGTCTTACTAATTGTGTCACTACCACATTTTCTAGGAAATACTATTTTGGTCATTTTATAATTAATTAAATATTGTGCATGTTGTATATTTATTTATTATATTATTAGATATTAGTTTATTGTTTTGGACTTGTGTTAGTGGAGCTAACTAGTTTGATTAGATTCATGGACCAACATTTAAATCTAGTTAGAATTGAGCCCAATTAGAAGCCCATTCATTAGGAGGATGATTAATTAAGTTAAACCCAATAGTCTAGAACCTTTCCTCCTTAATTATTTTTTTATGAGAGGCCCCAAGAGATATTTTAGACTTTACATAGTATCTTGGGGAGGGGCTTAAGTGGCCGGCTATGTAAATAGAGAGGAAGAATTTCTCTCTCTTTATTTTATTTTCAAATCTAGATCTAGAATTTACTTTTCCAAATTTTTTCATTCTCACATCAAATTCTACCCAAAATTCTTTCTAATTACTTCCCTAATCAACATTGGAGGCCATTAGAACAAAGATGAAGCAATGATCTACAAGGAGGGAGCAAGGATCTACAAAAAGAAACAAGGATCTAGAAGTTGAAGGTTCTTTTCACTCAATTTAGATATTTCATTGAGAATCCATCTCCCAATAGGTACAATTCAGTTTTTCCCTTTTAATTAGAATCTAAATCTATATTTTAATAATTAGGAACCACCTCAGATGCTAAGGCTACTCATAGGAATTAGAATTAGGTTCATAGGAGGCATATGGAGAAAGTTATATGGTATTTTGTGTCAATTTTGGGAGAATTTCAAGATTGACACATCTTGTGTTTGTCAATTAATCAATTAGACCAAATTGACATATGTTTGATTATGTGTGGCTAGTGTCGTATCCACAATTAGATACGTATAGGCCGTAACCCGATAATTTGGATATACAAATTGATTTAGGGGTTTTCTTCTGACACGGGGGTTTGAGCATGTCATATTTTGACACAGACACGTAGATGTGTAATTAGCTCTTCGTATTATTCATAATTACTATTTTAGACTTGCTCGTGTCCTTCGATATATGTTTGGTGGTGTGGTGGACTCCTATCGCAAGCGTATCATAGATCTAGTGTGATACGGGTGCGATGCACTCCACGTGTTTGTTTCTTGTATTTTAATATACTTGTTTATAGTTATTAGAGTATTATAATTGTATGGTTATGTATATATATATGTATTATGATATTGTGTATATATATATATATATATATATATATATATATATATATATATTGATATGTATATATATATATATATATAGATATGTATGTATCTAGTGTTATATATATATCTACTTGTATATGTGTGTGTATGTGTGTGTGTGTGTGTGTGTGTGTGTGTGTGTGTGTGTGTAGATGTGTGCTAGGAGGGGGTCGGGTTGCTAGCCACAGCTAGGCAGTGTAGCAAAAACAACATTAGCAGTAGCAGTAAAGCATGGAGCTGCAACAGCAATAACAACAACATGAGCAGCAGCAACATCCAACAATAATAGCATGACCAGCAGCAACAACCACAGCAACAATAAAGCAGTAACAACATGCAGTGCAGCAGCAACAACATGAAGCAGATTAAGCAGCAGCAGCCAAGCAACATGCAACAACTGCAACAACACAACAGGCTAGCAGCAGCATTTAGCAGCATTAGCAGCAGCTTCAGTAGCAACTAGAGCAGCTGCAACTCAAGGCAATAATAGAGGGCAGCAGCTAGAGCAAGGTAAGGGGGCTAGTTAGTTTGATGTATAGTTTAGGTTGTTACTTCACTGACAGTTAGCTAGTTAGTTATATATGTATATATACATATTGTTATCTAGTGGCTAGATATATACTATTGATTACTAGTAGTTATATATATATATATATATATATATATATATATATATATATATATATATATATATATATATATATATATATATATATTGGTAAGTTAGTAGGTAGTTAGTATAGTATAGTATAAGAAGCTAATGCTTATTAGTTATAGTTTAATATATTAGGTAGTTAGTATATGTTAGAATTAACATTACCTTATGATACCAAAGTAATGTCAAGGTATTGGTGGATACTCATGGTATTGGGTTTGAGTATCAAAATGGGTGTGTAGAGGTATGATACCATATTGGTACAAAGCCAAGGTATCCACTTAGCATTAGTTTAGTTAAGAATATTATATATTGTTGATTGTATATACATATTATAATATTTTCTAACTAATAATTGCGTATCTTAGGATATGGTATCTTGTTAGTTTTCTAGTATCCTAGTATAGCTAGTATGGCTTAGTTACATAGCGTATGGACCCAATATCGTATAGATAGACTCAAATAACCTAGAAATAGCTACTTTGATCAAGTTTAACTCGTTTGACTGAGAGTTGACCTAGTTTGACTATTTGACTTAGAAATAACTTTTTGACCTAGAAGTTGACTAGTTTAATTTATTTTTATTCCAAAACCTTGTATTGATGTAATATTCCCTATTTAGGTCTTCGAGGCACCATACTGAATATCTTTGACACTGTTCACCAGATTTCAGGCGAGTACATTCTCTGATAGTTTCTCATTTATGATATCCTCTATGTTTCTTATATTTAGTAGATATCCTTGATTTCTTGACAAGATGGTTACACGGATTGGTATATCCAGATCTCGTTATAAGATGTTATTCCTTGGTATGTGTGGTGTATCTTGTGCAAGCCTTGTTTCCTTGTTCTTCTTGTACATGTACAGACACTGATTCTTGGGGAGACTTGCTACCTTACCGGAGAATCTCGTGTCATAACGTACCATGGTTGGATCCAATATACCAATCGGGGGTGGGAAGTATGTAGTATAGATAAGTGATCATACCCTTCTTGTATCATGTCTTGTTCCTTAAATAGTATTAATCATACACTGCACGTATGATTAACCAGGCCATAAATCTTGTATCAAGTTCCTAAGCCGATCTCATGTTAAAGCTGGTACTCACTCACTTAGTCATTAGTATTTCTTGTTTATTTCTAGATTGCTCATTCTCGTATATATTTCCAGTATTTTCTTTATTGTATATCTCTTGTATCTGTATATTGCATCTTATATATTCACATCTATTTACTGTTACATAGTTTATATTATTTATTAGAATTGCTGTTAGAGATATACTGTGCTCCTTTCCTGACTGGATATTTTTTTCAGATGATACTGAGGGGTGGTACCCCACTCACTACGGGCCTCAAGAGGTGGTTGGCTTAGAGCCAGAGACTTTGGCTCAGGCATCCCGACTCAGACATACCTGTCACTACCATATTTTCTAGGAATGGGTATTTTAGTCATTTCATAATTAATTAAATATTGTGCATGTTGTATAATTTATTTATTATATTATTTATTTATTGTTAGATATTAGTTCATTATTTTGGACTTGTGTTATTGGACCTAACTAGTTTAGATTATATCCATGGATCAACATTTAAATCTAGTTAGAATTGAGCCCAATAAGAAGCCCAATCATTAGGAGTGTGATTAATTAAGTTAAACCAATTAGACTAGAACCTTCCTTCCTTAATTATTTCTTCATGAGAGGCCCAAAGGGGTATTTTAGACTTTACATAGTATCTTGGGGAGGGGCTTAAGTGGTCGTCCATGTATTTGAAGGAGGAAAAGTTTCTCTCTCTTTATTTTTATTTCAAATCTAGATATAGAATTTCCTCTTCCAAATTTCTTTATTCACATATCAAATTTTATCGAAATTTCTTTCCAATTCCTTCCCAAATCATTATTAAAGGCTATTGAAACAAGGATCTACAAGGAGAAAGTAAGGATCTACAAGGAGGAGCAAGTATCTAGAAGTTGAAGGCTCTTTTCACTCAAATTAGAGGTTTTATTATGAATCTATCTTCCAATAGGTACAATTCAGTTTCCCCCTTTAATTAGACTTTAAATCTATGCTTTAATCATTAAGAACCATCCCATATGCTAAGGATATCCATAGGAATTGAAATTAGGTTCATAGGAGGCCTATGGAGAAAGTTATATGGCATTTTGTGTCAATTTTGGGAGAATTCCGAGATTGACACATCTTGTGTTTGTCAATTGGTCAATTAGACCAAACTGACATATGTTTGATTGTGTGTTGCTAGTGTTGTGTCCATAGTTGGGTACGTATAGGCCGTATCCCGATAATTTGGATATACGGGTTAATTTGGGGGTTTTTCCTCCGACACGGGGGTTTGAGCATGTCACATTTTGACACAGACACATAAATATGTATTTAGCTCTTCTATTGTTCATAATTATTATTTTAGACTTGCTCGTGTCCTTCGGGGTACGTTTGGTGGTGTGGTGGACTCGTATCGCAAGCGTATCATAGATCTAGTATGATACATGTGCGATACACTCCATGTATTTGTTTCCTTGCATTTTAATATACTTGTTTATAGCTATTAGAGTATTATAATTGCATGGTTATGTATATATATATATATATATATATATATATATAACTACTTGTATATGTGTGTGCATAGATGCGTGTGTTTGTTTGAGAGGGGGGGCAAGCTGCACAGCTACAGTAGCAGTAGCAGTGAGCCACAAAGGCAGCAACATAGCAGTAGCAGTAACACAACAACATCAGCTTCAGGAGCATATTGCAGCAGCAGCAACAGCAAGCATAGGCAGTAGCAGCAACCACAGCAACATAATGAGAAGCAACATCAAGCATAGGCAGTAGCAGCAACCACAGCAACATCATGCAGCAGCAACATGCAGTGCAGCAGGAAAAGCATGCAACAACATGCAGCAAAGGCAGCAACAGTAGCTGCAGCAGCATGCAGCAAAGTACAGTAGCAATGCAATTGCATATAACAACATTAGCAGCAGTTTTAGTAGCAGCTAGAGCAGCAGAACTAAAGGAAATAGCAAGGGCATCAGCTATAGCAGCAAGGTAAGGAGTTGATAGTTCATTGGAATTTTAGTTAGTAGTTTAGTTAGCTTGATGTGTAGTTAGTTAAGTTAGTTACATTATTAGTAGTTTATATATTTATATGTTTACATATTGTTATCTATGTATTGGTAAGTTAGTAAGTAGTTAGTTATAGTATAGGGTATTGGGTAGTTAATTATATGTTAGAATAAACATTACCTTGAGATACCAAGGTAATGTCAAGGTATTGATGGATACTCAAGGTATTGGGTTTGAGTATCAAGATGGGTGTGTAGTGGTGAGATACCGTATTGGTTCAAAGCTGAGGTATCCACTTAGCATTAGTTTAGTAGGAATATTATATATATTGATTGTATATATATATATATATTATGATATTTTTATATCTAGAACTTGGGTATCTTATGATACGGTATCTTGTTGGTTCCCTAGTATCTTAGCATAGCTAGTGTGGCCTAGTTACATAGTGTATGGACCCAATTTCTTAGAGATTGACTCAAACAATCTAAAAATAGCTAGTTTGACCAAGTTTAACCAGTTTGACTTAGAGTTAACCTAGTTTGACTGTTTTGACATAGAAATTACTTTTTGACCTAGAAGTTGACTAGTTTAACTTATTTTTATTCTAAAATCTTGTATTGATATAATATTCCATATTTAGGTCTTCGAGGTACCATACCAGATATCTTTGATACTTTCACCAGATTTTAGGCGAGTACATTCTCTGATAGTTTCTCATTTATGATATCCTCTGTCTCTTGTATCTAGTATAGATATTCTTGATTTCTTGACACGATGGTTACACGGATTGGTATATCCGGATCTCGTCATGAGATATTATTCTTTGGTATGTATGGTGTATCTTGTGCAAGTCTTATTTTCTTGTTCTTCTTGTACATGTACAGACACTGATTCTTGGGGAGACTTGCGACCTACCCAAAGAATCCCGTGTCATAATGTACCATGGTTTGATCCACTATACCAGTCAGGGGCGGGGAGTATGTAGTATAGATATGTGATCATACCCTCCTTGTATCATGTCTTGTTCATTGAATAGTGTTAATCATACACCACACGTATGATTAACCAGGCCATAATTCTTGTATCAAGTTTTCAAGACGATCACATGTTAAAGCTGGTACTCACTTACTTAGTCATTAGTATTTTTTGTTTATTTCTATATTGCTCATTCTGGTATTTATTTCCAGTATTTTCTTTATTATATATCTCGTGTATCTGTATATTGCATCTTATATATTCACATCTATTTACTGTTATGTAGTTTATATTATTTATTAGAACTGCTATTAGAGATGTTCTTTTCTCCTTTTCTGACTGGATTTTTTTTCCAGATGACACAGAGGAGTGGTACCCCACTCACTACGGGCCTCAGGACGTGGTAGGCTTAGATCCAGAGACCATGGCTCAGGTGGGCCTCATTTCGACTGAGACATGCGATCCAGGACTCGTAGCTTAGTACTTAGTTTCCTTTTTTACTGGATTTGTCTCTAGCATTGTTTTTAGTATTTCTCTAACTCATTGGATAGTATTTTTGTCTCATGAGTTGTATTTGTAATTCTTCTATTCTTGTATCATATTCGTGCTTATTCCATCTATAGATCTGTGATTGAGTATATTCATTTACATTGGTGGCATATTATAACTTGATTGCTAGATAGATAGTTTACCCAAATAACGTTCTACCGTCGATACGGCGGCATAGGCTGGGCGTTGTTCACTACTTGCATCCCTAAACCGGGTGCGGGTCGTGACATATTTTTAATGGTGACACATGCAAGTCTTCGAGGTCGTAATTAGTATAATTCGTAGTGGTTCTCCAAACTGAGTGCTATTATGAGCCTATTTTTGGATATAAGATATAGGCTATAGGATGAGAATATTCAATCATATCTAGAAAAAAACTCTATTGATTCATTTAAATTATTCTTCTTTGACATTGATATTTGATCTTTAACTGTCCTTCTTTGAATGCCTTATATCATGTGCCATATTGATTCTTTCCTTTCGCTTTGCCTCAAGATGCCGCCTATGACTAGATCACAGTAGGGAGGAGCCATTTCTGAGAGATCTGTAACTTTTCGAGGGCCTACACCAGTCACTTCTTCGGTGATTGGCATATCAGCTGCGTTTGAGGGTCCACCTCCAACTCAGAGGACTATTCTGGCTGTATCTGAGGGACTTCCACCTCCACCTTTCGCATCGACATATGTGACTCAGGTGTTCATACTGTTTCTCAAGATATTAGAGGCTTAGGGGGCTCAGTCCGAGGCACACCAGAGGCAGACCGACGTATTATGGCAGGGCATTGGGAGTGCTCATCAGCTTGCCCTTGCCATAGTAGAGAGAGGAGTTGAAGTTCAGTAGCAGGTTGCTCCACAGGTTATCCAGCTTCGGCTAGGCAATATTTCGGACTTCAAGATGCTGGAACCTCGGATCTTTAAGGGGACGGAGGGCATCATCTACGCTGATAATTAGCTCGAGGATATTGAGTATCTCATGAGGGTGTCCCGTCTTGCTGTGGATCTGAAGGTTGAGGCAGTAGGACTTCAGCTGTATGATATCGCCCACACTTGGTTCAGGAATGAGCCACTTCTTGCTGATACTGGGCAGTCTTGGGAGGTGTTCAAGAACCTCTTCAAGAGGAAGTTATTTGCTCAGACTGATAGGTTAGACTTAGGGAGGCAGTTTGAGGGCCCTACTCAGGGGAGCATGTCTGTGGAGGAATACGTTGCAGAGTTCGATAGGATAAGCCATTTTGTAGAGTATTTGGTGAGGGAACCAGAGGTTCGAGCTATCCGTTTTTGTGAGGGTCTGAATTGGGAAGTGAAGATCCTTATTTTGTCTTTTTATGAGACATATTCAGAGATACTTATGGAGGCACGCAAGATTAAGCAAAAGTTGGGTTTGAAGCCTAAGAGAGATCATGATTCTTTTCTAGGGGCTAACACCAGCAAAGTGACTGCTAAGCGTCCTTATTTTCAGTCTAGGCCTTTTCAATAGCCGCAGTAGCACCAGACTATCTAGGGCACCATTTAACCAGGTACCGCAGCAGCAAAGACAGTCACATCAAGCTTTCTGCCATTATTGCATGAAGTCCGGCCACATCTGAAAAGTTTATAGGAGAAGGTTGGGGGTTTGTCTGTATTATGGTACCGAAGGGCATCAGCTGAGAGAGTGTCATTTTAACCCTCATCGTGTAGTTCAGGGAGTAGCTCCAGCTCTGAGGACACATGCGAGGCCACCTGCAGTAGAGCCGAGGGGACCACCACTTTTGATCCAGTAGCAGCATTATGCCTAGCACCAGTATCAAGGAGGTGCACGTCAGGGATGAGCGTTTTCTATGACAGTAGAGGAGGTCGAGCCCACCGGAGATATCATTGCAGGTTCTATTTTTCTTGATTCTATTCCAGCTTTAGCTTTATTTGATAGTGGTGCTTCCCATAGTTTTGTATCTGTTTCTTTTACTCTGAAGCATCGTTTTGTAGCTGAGTCTATGCTTTGGACTTACAAGATCATGACCGGGGGAGGCATTATCCTGGTTAGTGATATTTGCAAGGATCGGAGAGTTACTCTGGAAGGCCGGGAGCTGAGTGCGTATCTACTTGTAATGCCACTTCCGAGCTACGATATTATACTCGGGATGGATTGGTTAAGTAGGCACCATGCTAGTATAGATTGCCGAGGAGATAGAGTTTTATTTAGCCCGCCAGGGGTGCCAGAGTTTGAGTTTGCTAGAGGAGCTGCAGAGAAGAAAGATGGCATTATCTGTGGATCTATGGTGGAAGATAAGGAGTTGCCACATCCATTGATAGCAGAGTTCTTGGATGTATTTCCCGAAGGATTGCTAGAATTGCCGCCAGATCAAGATATTAAATTTTCTATAGACTTTGTGCCAGGTGCAGGACCAATTTTATAACATGTCTATAGAGTAAACAACAGCGAGCTGGCCGAGCTGAAGAAGCAAGTGGATGAGTTACAGGATAAGAGGTTTATCAAATCCAGTTCTTCACCGTAGGGAGCCCCAATATTGTTTGTACCAAAGAAGGATGGATCGGTGTGCATGTGCATCGATTACATGGTATTGAATAATTTTACTATTAAGAATAAATACCTGTTGCTACGGATTTATGACCTATTCGATCAGTTGAGTGGTGCCAAGTATTTTCCAAGATAGACTTGAGATCAAGCTTCCACCAGGTGAAAGTAAAGTCGGAGGACATTCCGAAGGCTGCTTTTAGGACTCGGTATGGCCAGTATGAGTTCATGGTAATATTGTTTCGGTTGACTAATACCCCGACGATATTTATAAATTGTTGAACAAGGTGTTCCATCAGTTCCTTGACAAGTTTATGGTGATGTTCATTGATGACATACTCATATACTCGAAGACACTGGAGGAGCACATAAAGCATTTATGGATTATGTTGGATATATTAAGAAAGGAGAAGCTATATAGGAAGCTGTCTAAGTGTGAGTTCTTTCTGGACAAGGTAGAGTTTTAGGACATGTTGTGACTGGTGATGGAATTTTAGTGGATCCGAAGAAGATCGCAGCAGTGGAGTCTTGGAAGACCTCGAGTTCAGTAGAAAAGATCTGGAGTTTCTAGGATTTGGTAGGCTACTACAGGAAGTTTGTGTAAGATTTTTCAAAGATTGTCGAGCCAATGACCAGACTCACCAGGAATGATGTAGAGTTTGTTTGGATAGAGGAATGCCAGGTTGCTTTTGAGGAATTGAAGATGAGGTTGACATCTGCTCCTATTTTGACGTTGCCATCAGGGTCAGGAGGTTTCACTATTTATAGTGATGCATTAGGGAAAGGTTTGAGTTGTGTTCTTCAGTAGAATAGGAAAGTGATTGCCTATGCATCTAGGCAATTGCGTCCTCATGAGAAGAACTATCCTACCCATGATTTAGAGTTGGCAAGCGATTATCTTTGCCCCGAAGTTATGGAAATATTATTTATACGAAGAACGTGTGGAGATCTTCACAGACCACGCGAGCTTGAAGAACATTTTCACTCAGAATGAGTTAAACATGAGACAACATCGGTGGCTAGAACTGATGAAGGATTTTGACATATCTTTGCGGTATCATCCTGGGAAAGCCAATGTAGTTGTCGATGCCTTGAGCAGGTATCCGGTAGCTATGTTGTTGACTTATGATCAGTATTTGTTGGAGGACTTGTAGAGCTTGGGCATTGAGATGATAGTTCCTAATTTTGCTATACATATGTGGGGGTTGCAGATACACTTAGAGTTGATGGATAGGATCAAGATAACCCAGTATGAGGATGTATCTCTGAGGAGCATCAGAGCTCAGGTGAGAGCAGGATTGGAGGATGATTTCACCATTGTTGAGGTTAATATTTTGTAGCATGGTGCTAGATTATGTGTGCCTAGTGGGAAGCTGCGTGAGGAGGTATTGCAAGAAGCACATCTCTTTCAGTATTCCATATATCCAGATGCCAACAAGATGTATTGAGATATACGAGAGAGTGTGTGGTGGTATGGTATGAAGAGGGAAATGGCACAGTTTGTATCCAGATGCTTAGTATGCCAGCAGGTGAAAGCTGTGAGGCAAAGGTCAGGTGGGTTACTTCAGCCATTACCCATTCCAGAGTGGAAGTGGGAGCATATTACTATAGATTTTGTGTCCGGACTTCCACGATCTCTAGGAGGAAAAGACGCAATTTGGGTCATCGTTGACAGGTTGACCAAGTCGGCCCATTTTTTGCCTTTCAAGGTGGGTTTGTCTACGGAGAAGCTGGAAGAGATGTATGTGAGGCAGATGGTCAAGATACGTAGGGTTCCCATCAGCATAGTCTCGGATCAGGATAGTCCTTTTACTTCTTATTTCTGGAGGAGTTTGTAGGCGATTTTGGGCACCCAGCTCAAGTTAAGTACTACATATCACCCCAGACGGATGGGAAGTCAGAGAGGAATATTCAGACTCTCGAGGATATATTGTTCACCTGTGTACTAGATTTTAAGATATTTTGGGGGATCTTGGGAGGACCATCTCTATTTGGTAGAGTTTGCTTACAACAACAGCTACCAGGCTAGTATAGAGATGACCCCAATTGAGGCTCTGTACGGTCGGAGATGTCGTACTCCCTTATCATGGAATGATGTTGGAGAGAGAGTTTTGCTAGGGCCAGAGATGGTTGTGGATGCAGCGGAGAAGGTTAAGTTGATCAGAGACAAACTTTGAGTGATGCAGGACAAATATCGACATTGGACCGATAGCCACTGGAGACCTTTGGAGTTTGAGGTATAGTTTTAGATTTTTTTTTGTGCTTAATATTGTTTGTTTGTTATATATTAATTTCTTAAGGTTGTATTGTATTCTAAGTGGGTGGTTTGGTGTTTCTGAGGATTTCTTCAACACGAGGCACAATTTATTTTGGTGGAGGCTGGAAGCTTAGTCCGTGATTCATCAAACCTTTCTCTATTCTCGAGAGGGTCAGTGTAGTTGCTTATAGACAAGACTTGCCACCTATATTTGAGAGAGTGCACAACGTGTTTTACGTCTTACAGTTGGGACGGTACATGGCGGATCCTAGTCATGTATTGGATCACTCGATGATAGAGGTGGGCCCTACTCTTAGCTATCCAGAGCAGCCAGTTGAGATTCTGGATTGGAAAGAGAAGGTGCTGAGGAACCAGACTATTTCTTTGGTATGCGTTGCATGGAGTCATCACTCTCCGGGGGAGTCTAGCTAGGAGAGAGAGGATGCAAAGCGAGGGCGTTACCCATATTTGTTTGTGCCTTGAGGTATATTCTGTTCTGCTTTGTTCTATTTTATTTTTTGTGGATAGTTTCGTCTTTAAATTTCTAGGAAGAAATTATTTTACGGGGGGTAGACTTGTCACTACCATATTTTCTAAGAAAGGATATTTTGGTCATTTCATAATTAATTAAATATTATACATATTATATAATTTATTTATTATATTATTTATTTATTGTTAGATGTTAGTTTATTATTTTGGACTTGTGTTAGTAGACCTAACTAGTTTAGATTAGATCCATGGACCAACATTTAAATCTAGTTACAATTGAGCCCAATAAGAAGCCCATTCATTAGGAGGATAATTAATTAAGTTAAACCAATTAGACTAGAACCTTCCTTCCTTAATTATTTCTTCATGAGAGGGCCCAAGGGGTATTTTAGACTTTACCTAGTAATTTGGGAAGGGGGTTAAGTGGCCGACCATGTATTTGAAGGAGGAAAAGTTTCTCTCTCTTTATTTTTATTTAAAATCTAGATTTAGAATTTTCTCTTCAAATTTTTTTCATTCCCACATTAAATTTCATCCAAATTTCTTTTCAAATTATTATTGAAGGCTATTAAAATAAAGATCTACAAGGAGGAAGCAAGGATCTACAAGGAGGTGCAAGGATCTAAAAGTTGTAGGCTCTTTTCACTCAAATTAGAGGTTTCATTTGGATTTCATCTCCCAATAGGTATAATTCAGTTTTTTCCCTTTAATTAGATTATAAATCTGTGTTTTAATTATTAGGAACTACCCCATATGCTAAGGCTACCCATTTGAATTGGAATTAGGTTTATAAGAGGCCGATGGAAAAAGTTATGTGGTATTTTGTATCAATTTTGGGAGAATTTCGAGATTGACACATCGTGTGTTTGTCAATTAGTCAATAAGACCAAATTAATATATGTTTGATTATGTGTTGCTAGTGTCGTGTCCACAATTGGATACGTGTAGGCCATATCCCGATAATTTGGAGATACAGGTTGATTTGGGAATTTTTCCTCTGACATGGGAGTTTGAGCATGTCATATTTTGACACAGACACGTAGATTTGTATTTATCTCTTCGTATTCTTCATAATTATTATTTTAGACTTGCTCGTGTCCTTCGGGGTACATTTTGTGGTGTGGTGGACTCGTATCGCAAGCGTATCATAGATCTAGTGTGATACGGGTACGATGCACTCCACGTATTTGTTTTCTTGCATTTCAATATACTTGTTTATAGCTATTAGAGTATTATAATTGTATGGTTATGTATATGTGTGTGTGTGTATATATATATATATATATATATATATATATATATATATATATATATATATATATATATGTATCTCTATTGTATATTTAGATATGTATATATAGATATGTATATGTATCTCTAAGTGTTATGTATATATGTATAGATATATAATTATATATATATATATATATATATATATATATATGTGTGTGTGTGTGTGTATGTGTGTGTGTGTGTGTGTGTTGTATCTAGTATTATATATATATATATATATATATATATATATAATATAGATGTGTATGTATGTATATATATATATAGATGTATATATATATATATATATGTATATATATATGTGTGTGTGTGTGTGGTGTGTGTGTGTGTGTGTGTGTGTGTGTGTGTGTGTGTGTGTTGTGTGTGTGTTTGAGAGGTGGGGTCAAGCTGCACAGCTACAGTAGCAGTATTAATGAGTAGAAAAGGCAGCAACATAGCAGTAGCAGCAACACAGTAACTGCAGCTGCAGCAGCAACAACAAGCATAGGAAGTATCAGCAACTACAACAACATCATGAGCAGCAACAACAAGCATAGGCAGTAGCATCAACCACAACAACATCATGCAGCAACAACAACATATACTGCAGCAGCAACAACATGCAGCAGCATATAGCGAAGGCAGCAACAACAGCAGCAGCAGTATGCAGCAAAGTGCAGCAGCAATGCAGCTGCATGTAGCAGCATTAGCAGCAGTTTCAGTAGCAGCTAGAGCAACAGCAACTCAACGAAATAGCAATGGCAGCAGATACAGCAGCATGGTAAGGAGTTGATAGTTCATTGATAGTTTAGTTAGTAGTTTAGTTAGCTTGATGTGTAGTTAGTTAAGTTAGTTACATTGTTAGTATATATATATATATATATATATATATATATATATATATATGTATTGGTAAGTTAGTAAGTAGTTAGTTATAGTATAGAGTATTGGGTAGTTAATTATATGTTACAATTAACATTGCCTTGAGATACCAAGTTAATGTCAAGATATTGATGGATACTCAAGGTATTGGGTTTGGGTATCAATATGGGTGTGTAGTGGTAAGATACTGCATTGGTTTAAAGCCAAGGTATCCACTTAACATTAGTTTAGATGAGAATATTATATATTGTTGATTATATATACATATTATGATATTTTTATATCTAAAACTTGCGTATCTTATGATACGGTATCTTGTTGGTTCCCTAGTATCTTAACATAGCTAGTGTGGCCTAGTTACATAGTGTATGGACCCAATTTATTAGAGATAGACTCGTACAACCTAGAAATAGCTAATTTGACCAAGTTTGACCAGTTTGACCAAGAGTTGACATAGTTTGACTATTTTGACTTAGAAATAGTTTTTTAACCTATAAGTTGACTAGTTTAACTTATTTTCATTCCAAAACTTTATATTGATGTAATATTCCAAATTTAGGTCGTCGAGGCATCGTACCGGACATCTTTGATATTGTTCACCAAAATTCAGACGAGTATATTCTCTGATAGTTTCTCATTTATGATATCCTCTATTTCTCTTGTATCTAGTGTAGATATCCTTGTTTTTTGACACGATGGTTATACGGATTGGTATATCCGGATCTCGTCATGAGATGTTATTCCTTGGTATGTATGGTGTATCTTGTGCAAGTCTTGTTTCTTATTCTTCTTGTACATGTACAGACACTGATTCTTGGGGAGACTTGCTACCTACCCGGAGAATCCCGTGTCATAACGTACCATAGTTTGATCCACTATACCAGTTGGAGGCAGGGAGTATGTAGTGTAGATATATGATCATACCATCTTTGTATCATGTCTTGTTCATTGAATAATGTTAATTATACACTGCATGTATGATTAACCAGGCCATAATTCTTGTATCAAGTTCCTAAGCCGATCACATGTTAAAGCTGGTACTCACTCACTTATTCATTAGTATTTCTTGTTTATTTCTATATTGCTCATTCTCGTATTTATTTTTAGTATTTTCTTTATTGTATATCTCATATATCTATATAATGCATCTTGTATATTCACATCTAGTTACTGTTACATAGTTTATATCATTTATTAGAACTGATGTTAGAGATGTACTTTGCTACTTTCCTGACTGGATATATTTTTCCTAGATGACACTGTAGAGTGGTACCCCACTCACTACGGGCCTAAGATCGTGGTAGGCTTAGAGCCAGAGACCTTGGCTCAGGAGGTCTCCTCCCGACTAAGACAGACGACCCAGGACTCGTAGCTTAGTAGTTAGTTTCCTTTTGTACTGGATTTATCTCCAACATTATTTTTACTATATATCTCTGACTCATTGGATAGTATTTTTGTCTCATGAGTTGTATTTGTGACTCTTCTATTCTTTTATCATATTCGTGCTTATTCCATCTATAGATCTGTGATTGAGTATATTCATTTACATTAGTGGCATATTATATCTTGATTTCTAAATAGATAGTTTACCCAAACAGCGTTCTACCGCCGATGCTATGACGTAGGCTGGGCGTTGTTCACTACTTGCATTTTTATACTGGGTACGGGTCGTGACAAGTTGAACCAAGACTCATAGCTTAGTAGTTAGTTTCATTTTGTACTGGATTTATTTCCAACTCAGTTACTAGTATTTCTCTGACTCATTGTATATTATTTTGTCTCATGAGTTGTATTTGTGACTCTTTTATTCTTTTAACATATTTGTGCTTTATTCCATCTATAGATCTGTGATTGAGTATATTCATTATATTAGTGGCATATTATATCTTGATTGCTAGATAGATTGTTTACTTAAACAACGTTCTACCATCGATGTTGTGGCATAGGCTGGGCATTGTTCACTACTTGCATCCCTATACCGGGTGTGGGTCGTGACACATTTTTAGTGGTGGCCCATGTATATCTTCGAGGTCACAATTAGTGCAATTCGTAGTAGTGCTCTAATTTGAGTGTTATTACGAGCCTATTTCAGGATATAGTATATAGGCTATATGTTGAGAATACTCAATCATATCTAGAAAAAACTCTACTGATTCATTTCAACTGTTCTTCCTTGATATTGATATTTGATCTTTAACTGTCTTTCTTTGAATGCATACATCATATGCCATATTGATTGTGGTGCTACCCATAATTTTGTATTTGTTTCTTTTGCTCTGAAGCATCATTTGGTAGCTGAATCTTTGCTTAGGACTTGCAAGATCATGACCGGGGGAGCATTATCCTAGTTAGTGATATTTGCAAGGATCAGAGAGTTACTCTGGGAGGCCAGGAGCTGAGTGCGTGTCTACTTGTAATGCCACTTTTGAGCTACGATATTGTTCTCGGGATGGATTGGTTGAATAGGCAACATGCTAGTATAGATTGTAGAGGAGGTAGAGTTTTATTTAGCCCGCCAGGAGAGCCAAAGTTTAAGTTTGCTAGAGGAGCTGCAGAGCAGGGAGAACGCATTATCTTTGGAGCTATGATGGAAGACAAGGAGTTGCCACATCTGTTGATAGCAGAATTCTTGGATATATTTTCTGAGGAATTGTAGGGTTGCCGCCAGATCAAGATGTTGAGTTCTCTATAGACTTGGTGCCAGGTAAATAACCAATTTCACAGCATGTCTATAGAGTAAACAATAGTAAGTTAGTCGAGCTGAAGAAGCAACTGGATGAATTGCAGGATAAGGGGTTTATCAGATCCAGTTCTTCACCGTGGGGAGCCTCGGTATTGTTTGTACCGAAGAAGGATGGATCGGTATGCATGTGCATCAATTATAGGACATTGAATAATCTTACTATCAAGAATAAATACTCGTTTCCACCAATTGATGACCTATTCAATCAGTTGAGTGATGCCAAGTTATTTTTGAAGATAGACTTGAGATCAGGCTACCACCAGGTAAAAGTACAGCCGGAGGATATTCTGAAGACTACTTTTAGGACTCAGTATGGCCAATATGAGTTCATGGTGATACCGTTTGGGTTGACTAATACCCCGACAGTATTTATAAATTTTATAAACAAGGTGTTCCACCAGTACCTTGATAAGTTCGTGGTGGTGTTCATCAATGACATACTCATATACTCGAAGACACCGGAGGAGCATGAGGAGCATTTGTCGATTGTGTTAGATGTGCTGAGGAAGGAGAACTTGTATGGGAAGCTGTCCAAGTATGAGTTTTTCCTAGACAAGGTGGAGTTTTTAGGACATGTTGTGACTGGTGATGGAATTTCAGTAGATTCAAAGAAGATCGCAGCAGTAGAATCTTGGAAGACCCCAATTTTAGTGGCAGAGATCAGGAGTTTCTTGGGTCTAGCAGGCTGATACAAGAAGTTTGTACAAGATTTTTCGAGGATTGCCTAGCTGATAACTAGACTCACCAGGAAGGATGCATAGTTTATTTGGACAGAGGAGTGCCAAGTTGCTTTTGAGGAATTGAAGAAGGGGTTTACGTCTGCTCCTATTTTGATGTTTCTATCAGGGTCAGAAGATTTCACTATTTATAGTGATGCATCGGGGAAAGGGCTGGGTTGTGTTCTTCAGCAGAATAGAAAAGTGATTGCCTATGCATCCAGGCAATTGTGTCATCATGAAAAGAACTATCCTACCCACGATTTGGAGATGGCAGCAATCATTTTTGCGCAGAATTTGTGGAAATACTATTTTTACGGAGAGCGTGTGGAGATCTTCATAGACCACAAGAGCTTGAAGTACATTTTCACTCAGAAGGAGTTGAACATGAGGCAACGTCGGTGGCTGAAACTGATAAAGAATTTTGACATATCTTTGTAGTATCATCCTGGAAAAGCCCATATAGTGGTCGATGCCTTGAGCTGGTATCCGGTAGCTATGTTGTTAATGCAGGATCGGTATTTGTTGGAGGACTTGGAGAGCATGGACATTGATAGTTCCTTATTTTTCTATGCAGATATGGGGTTTACAGATACACTTATAGTTGATAGACAGGATCAAGGTAGCCCAGTACGATGATGTATCTCTGAGGAGCATCTGAGCTCAGGTGAGAGCAGGATTGGAGGATGATTTCACCATTGCTGATGATGGTTCTTTACGACATGGTGCTAGATTATGTGTGCCTAGTGGGGAGCTGTATGAGGAGGTATTGCAAAAAGCATATTGATTTCAGTATTCCATTCATCCAGGTGCCAACAAGATGTATCGGGATATGAGAGAGAGAGTGTATGGTGGTATGGCATGAAGAGGAAAGTGGCATAGTTTGTATCCAAATGCTTAGTGTGCCAGCTAGTGAAAGCCGAGAGGCAGAGGCCAGACGGTTTTCTTCAGCCATTACCCATTCTAGAGTGGAAGTGGAAGCATATTACTATGAATTTTGTGTCCAGACTTCCACGATCTCTAGGAAGGAAATATGCGATTTGGGTCATCGTTGACAGGTTGACCAAGTCAGCCCACTTTTTGCCTTTCAAGGTGGGTTTGTCTACGGAGAAGCTGACAGAGATGTATATGAGACAGATTATCAGGATACATGGGATTTCCTTCAGCATAGTCTCAGATCAGGATAATTGCTTCTCATTTTTGGAGAAGTTTGCAGGCTAGTTTGGGCACCCAACTCAAGTTTAGTAGTGCATATCATCCCCAAACGGATAGGCAGTCAGAGAGGACTATTCAGACTCTCGAGAATATGTTGTGCATCTGTATACTAGATTTTAGGGGATCTTCGGAGGACTATCTCCATTTGGTAGAGTTTGCTTACAACAACAGCTACCAGGCTAGTATAGAGATATCACCATTTGAGGCTCTGTACGGTCGGAGATGTCGTACTCCTTTATCATGGGACGATGTTGGAGAGACAATTTTATTAGGACCAGAGATTGTTGTGGATGCAGCAGAGAAGGTTAAGCTGATCAGAGACAGACTTCGAGTGGCGCAGGACAGACAACGGCATTGGGCCGATAGCCACCGAAGACCTTTGGAGTTCAAGGTATAGTTTTAAATTTTGTTTTGTGCTTGATATTGGTTGTTTGTTATAGATTAAGTTCTTAAGGTTATATTTTATTTGAGGTTGGTGGTTTAGTATTTTTAAGGATTTCTCTGACACGAGGTACGATTCGTTTCGATGAAGGCAGGAAGCTTAGTCCGCGATTCATCGAACCTTTCAGTATTCTCGAGAGGGTTGGTACAGTTGCTTACAGACTAGACTTGTTACCTGCATTGGAGGAAGTGAACAACGTATTTCACGTGTCACAGTTGAGATAGTACGTGGCGTATCTTAGTCACGTGTTGGATCATTCAAAGATAGAGGTGGGCCCTACTCTTAGCTATCCAAAGTAGTCAGTTGAGATTCTGGATCAGAGAGAGAAGGTGCTGAGGAACCAAACTATTTTTTTGGTACACGTCACATGGAGGAGTCTACCTGGGAGAGAGAGGATGAAATGTGAGAGCGTTATCCATATTTGTTTGTGCCTTGAGGTTTGTTCTTTCCTAATTCGGTTATGTTATTTTTTGTTATGTTCTTTTCTGTTATTTTTATTTTCTGTGGGTAGTTTTGTCTTTGAATTTCGAGGACAAAATTATTTTAAGGGGTGTATACTTATCACTACCAAATTATCTAGGAAAGGATATTATGGTCTTTTTATAATTAATTAAATATTATATATGTTGTATATTTATTTATTATATTATATTATTTATTGTTAAATATTACTTTATTATTTTGAAATTGTGTTAGTGGACCCAACAAGCTTAGATTAGATCCATGGACCAACATTTAAATCTAGTTAGAATTGAGCCCAATTAGAAGACCATTCATTAGGAGTATGATTAATTAAGTTAAATCCAATAGAGTAGAACCTTTACTCCTTAATTATTTCTTCATGAGAGATCCCAAGGGGTATTTTAGACTTTACATAGTAGCTTGGGGAGGGGGTTAAGTGGCCGGCCATGTAAATAGGGAGGAGGAATTTCTCTATCTTTATTTTTATTTTCGAATCTAGATATAGATTTTTTTCCAAATTTCTTCATTCCCACATCAAATTCTACCCAAATTTCTTTCTAATTCCTTCCCTAATCATCATTGGTGGCTATTAGAACAAGAAGAAAATAAAGATCTATAAGGAGGAAGCAAGGATCTACAAGGAGGAGCAAGGATCTAGAAGTTGAAGGCTCTTTTCTCTCAATTTGGAGATTTCATTGGGAATCTATCTCCCAATAGATATAATTTAATTTTTCTCCTTTATTAGACTCTAAATCTATGTTTTAATAATTAGAAACCACTCTATATACTAAGACTACCCATAGGAATTGAAATTAGGTTCATAGGAGGCCTATGGAGAAAGTTATGTTGCATTTTGTGTCAATTTTGGGAAAATTTCGATATTGACACATCTTGTGTTTGTCAATTAATCAATTAAGACAAATTAACATATGTGTGATTATGCGTGGCTAGTGTCATGTCCATAATTGGATACTTGTAGGCCGTATCCTGATAATTTGGAGATACGAGTTGATTTGGGAGTTTTCTTCCGATACGGGGGTTTGAGCATGTCGTATTTTGACACGGACACGTAGATGTATAATTAACCCTTCGTATTATTCATAATTATTATTTTAGACTTGCTCGTGTCCTTCGGGGTACGTTTGGTGGTGTGGTGGACTCGTATCGCAAGCGTATCATAGATCTAGTGTGATACGGGTGCGATGCACTCCACGTGTTTGTTCCTTCCATTTCAGTATACTTGTTTATAGCTATTAGAGTATTATAATTGTATGGCTATATATATATCTATATATATATATATATATATATATATATATATATATATATATATATATATATATATATTTAATACTATAGATATATATACACTATATATATATATATATATATATATATATATATATATATATATATATGATGATGATGATTTGTGTGTATATGTATATGTATCTCTATTATATAGATAGATATGTATATATATAGATACGTATACGTATCTTTATTATATATATATATATGTATATACTTGTATATGTGTGTGTGTGCATATATATGTATATACTTGTATATGTGTGTGTGTGCATAGATGTGTGTATGTGTGTGTGCATAGATGTGTGTGGGTGTGTGCTAGGAGGGGGTCGGTTTGTTAGCCACAGCAAGGCAGTGTAGCAAGAACAATATTAGCAGTAGCAACAAAGCATGGAGCTGCAACAGCAACAACATGAGAGCAGCAACAGCAAAGCAGTAGCAGCATGCAGTGCAGCAGCAACAACATGCAGCAGCTTGAACAGTAGCAACAAAGCAGCATGCAGCAACTGCAGTAGCACAACAAGCTAGCAGCAGCAATGCAGCAACATGTAGCAGCATTAGCAGCAGCTTCAGTAGCAGCTAGAGCAGCAGCAACTCAAGGCAATAACAGAGGGCAGCAGCTAGAGCAAGGTAAGGGGGCTAGTTAGCTTGATGTATAGTTTAGGTAGTTAGTTCACTGATAGTTAGATAGTTAGTTATATATGTGTATGTACATATTGTTATCTAGTAGCTAGATATATACTATTGATTACTAGTAGTTATATGTATGTATGTATGTATGTATGTATGTATATATATATGTATTGGTAAGTTAGTAGGTAGTTAGTATAGTATAGTATAGTATAGTATAGTATAGTATAGTATAAGTAGCTAATGCATGTTAGTTATAGTTTAGTATATTGGGTAGTTAGTATATGTTAGAATTAACATTACCTTGTGATACCAAGGTAATGTCAAGGTATTGGTGGATACTCAAGGTATTAGGTTTGAGTATCAAGATAGGTGTGTAGAGGTGTGATACGCATTGGTTCAAAGCAAAGGTATCCACTTTGCATTAGTGTAGTTAGGAATATTATATATTGTTGATTGTATTTGCATATTATAATATTTCCTATCTAATAATTGCGTATCTTTGGATACGGTATCTTGTTGGTTTTCTAGTATTCTAGTATAGCTAGTATGGCCTAGTTACATAGTGTATGGACCCAATATCTTAGAGATAGACTCATACAACCTAGAAATAGCTACTTTGACCAAGTTTGACTACTTTGACCTAGAGTTGACCTAGTTTGATTATTTTGACTTAAAAATGGCTTTTTGACCTAGAAGTTGACTAGTTTAACTTATTTTTATTCCAAAATCTTGTATTGATATAATATTCCCTATTTAGGTCTTCAAGGTATCGTATCGGACATCTTTGATATTGTTCACTGGATTATAGGAGAGTACATTCTCTGATAGTTTTTTATTTATGATATCCTCTATGTCTCTTGTATCTAGTGTAAATATCCTTGATTTTTTGACACGATGGTTACACGGATTGGTATATCCAGATCTCGTCATGAGATATTATTCCTTGGTATGTATGGTGTATCTTGTGCAAGCCTTATTTCCTTATTTTTATTGTACATGTACAGACACTGATTCTTGGGGAGACTTGCTACCTTCCCAGAGAATTTTGTGTCATAACGTACCATAGTTGGATCCACTATACCAATCGGGGGCAGGGAGTATGTAGTATAGATATGTGATCATACCCTCGTTGTATCATGTCTTGTTCCTTGAATAGTGTTAATCATACACCTCACGTATGATTAACCAGGGCATAATTCTTGTATCAAGTTTTCAAACTGATTACATGTTAAAACTGGTACTCACTCACTTAGTTATTAGTATTTCTTGTTCATTTCTATATTGCTCATTGTCGTATTTATTTCCAGTATTTTCTTTATTGCATATCTCTTGTATCTGTATATTGCATCTTGTATATTCATTTCTATTTATTGTTACATAGTTTATATCATTTATTAGAATTTCTGTTAGAGATGTACTCTGCTTCTTTTCTGACTGGATATATTTTTCCCAAATGACAGTAAGGAGTGGTACCCCACTCACTATGGGCCTCAGGATGTGGTTGGCTTAGAGCCAGAGACCTTGGCTCAAGAGGGCCTTATCCCGACTGAGACCGACGACCCAGGACTCATAGCTTAGTAGTTAGTTTCCTTTTGTACTGGATTTATCTCCAGCTCAGTTATTAGTATTTCTTTGACTCATTGGATTTATTTTGTCTCATGAGTTGTATTTGTGACTCTTCTATTCTTTTAACATATTCGTGCTTTATTCCATCTATAGATCTGTGATTGAGTATATTCATTACATTAGTGGCATATTATATCTTGATTGCTAGATAGATAGTTTACTCAAACAGCGTTCTACCGTCGATGCTGCAGCGTAGGCTGGGTGTTGTTCACTACTTGCATCCCTACACCGGATGGTGGTAGTGACAAATTGATAAATACTAAAACTGTGGGATGAATCTAGCAGTCAACGGATGAATCTTCGTCGCGACTTGATGCGCCTAGAAGTCCTATGCGCCAAATAGTCAAATACGCCAAACAACATACTGTGCCAGGAAACTCACTCCGTTGCGCCAAACATAAAGGGGTTTTACATGTGTGCCAAAGTGATTCCTGTACCTATATGCTCCACGCTTCTGTTCAAATTATTTTGATCTTTAAAACTTACAAAGTTTAAAGTTCAAAAACTTTTCAGGGGGTATTGTAGAAGCATAGAAAATCAAGTCCATGAGCCTCTTGGGTACAACTTTATATGCTTCAGTGTCCTCTCTTTATGCACCAACAATGCAAGAAGTGTCAAATGTGCCCGCAGTGTCGTGCGCCACTACGCATCTTAGTGCCTCATGTGCCCGCAGTTCCATACGCCACTACGGATCTTAGTGCCTCAAGTGCCCACAGTGCCATGCGTCATTACGCATCTTAGTGTCTCATGTGCCCACAGTGCCATGCACCACTACTCATTTTATTGTATCATGTGCCTGTAGTGCCATGTGCCACTATGCATCTTAGTATGCGCCTGTAGTGTCATGCGCCACTACCCCTTCAAGTGCTCTTCATGCGCCAAGTGGAAGTATTCCCAAAGTGCAGTCACAACTATCCAAATAAGGGCATGACACGTGTCACGAGTATTATGGGTGACAACAACCCAAGATCTCAGCTTGATACGTAGCATCCTTAACGTTGTATGCGCCTGCAGTGCCATGTACCAACATGCAACCCATGTACATTCGCCTATGTAAAGTATTCCTAAGGCTATAAATAATGGACATCTCCCACATGCAAGCAGTAGCCTTATCTACACTTAAAAGATGCCTCTTGGATCAGCAACATATTGAGCTATATCAAGCACGACTTTTCAGAGCCTTCAACAAAAAGGTAAAGGAAAGGACATTCCAGGTTGGCGATCTTATTTTAACAGTTAGAAGACCGATGGTTATGATCTACAGGTCAGTTGAAAAGTTTTAAGCCAAATAGGAAAGCCCCTTCATAGTAGAGATAGTCTACTCCAATGGCGTATACAGGCTCACTAAGCCTAATGGTGACTTGCTAATGATGCAAATCAACAACAAGTTTCTAAAAATGCTAAGCCTAGGCGTGTATTTTTGAAAAAAATATGTATGTACTACATTCTTCTCCGTTATGTAATCCAACCTGCCTCCGCCATAGTAAAAATTGGTTATCTGTAATCGGGAGTCCTGAATGCGTAATGGATAATAGGTCCTCAAAAATTCTCCAAGGCAAGTAGTTCACGTCCATATCACCTCTGAATTATGAGCTATTCATATTTCCCACATAAAAGGTAAAGAAAATAGTCATGTCCATATTACCTCTTACTCATTTCTTTTTATCTCTACAAAACCTCACCATGATTGTACTCAGCTACAAGCAAACTTTCTTGTCTACCAGTTTTGCACCAAAAAGTCCCAACCATCGAAGATGGTGTCACCTTCAAGATTTTCTCATAGAATTGCTTTAACCTATCATGTTCATATTACCTCTGATAGGGTCTGTTTATCACAAGTTATGATATTATACTACGTCCATATTACCTCTGGTATAATATTCGTAACCACGGTACATACAACAACAGAAAAGTTCAAAAAAGAAAAAGGTAAATTTTTAGTGATATTCAAGGTCATGAGTACATATGATGGAAGGGTAAGGATCGGTGATGATATCAACTTCTCCTTTAACTTATCGAATGTTGCTTGGCACTTTTTTATCCAAACAAACATTACATCCTTGTGAGTCAGACGAGTCCTTGGTGTTAAAATTCGTACAAAATTTTCTACGAACCACCGATAATATCCCATTAATCCTAACATCTGCTACTGTCTTTGGGACTGGATAATTCTTTACTTTTTTAACCTTCTTGGGGTCCACTGATATTCCTGCTCCTGAGATAATGTGCCCTAGGAATGACACATGATCTAACCAAAACTCATACATACTGAGTTTAACATATAACTGATGCTCCCTCAGAACTTATAAGACCTTCCAAAGATGTTCTTCATGCTCTTCTTTACTGCTAGAGTAGATAAGAATATCGTCTATGAATACCACTACAAATTGATCTAGGTATGGCATGAAGATACGATTCATCAAATCCATGAATATTGTTGGTGCATTAGTCAATCAAAATGATATAACTAAGAATTCGTAATGCCCATATCAAGTTTAAAATATTGTCTTCGGTATATCTTGCTCTCGGACTCTTACTTGATGATATCCTGATCAAAAATCTATCTTTGAAAATACTCTTGCCCCACTTAATTGATCAAATAAGTCATCAATCCTAGGCAACAGATACTTTTTCTTTACTATTACTGCATTCAACTACCTATAGTCGATACATAATCGCGTCGACCCATCTTTCTTTTTTACTAGAAGTACTGGTGCTACCCATGGTGATCTATTAGCCCGAATAAACTTCTTCACCTTCAGTTCTTCTACATGTTGTTGTAGCTGGTTGAGCTCTATTGGTGACATCTGATAGACCTTGTTGGAAATTGGTTCTGCTCCTGGCTTCAACTCTTTGCAGAACTCTACTTCTCTTACTGGGGGTAATCTTGAAAGCTCTTTCGAAAATACGTCAAAAAATTCTTCAATTATTCTGGGGAACTGATCTTTAACTCAAGCTACTACTATAAAGCCACCTTCATGCTGGTCCTTCACCATTATCTTGAAGATAAACTCTTTCTTAACCGGGATGTTAAACAATACTCTACCCCTACAATAACCTATCATCACATGATTATCTCTCAACCAGTTCATGCATAAAATAATATCAAATTTATCCATAGGAAACTCGATCAACCGTGCGGATAATAAATACCCGTATACTACGATTGGACATGCTAAACACACCATACTGACTCCTATGAGACCATTACCAGTGAGTATATTCATCCACTCTGGCAATGCCTCTAATACTTGTCATAAATTGTGTACATACAAATGAATAGGATGCTCCTAAATCAAATAATGACATGGCACAAAAAGATATAACGAGAATGTTACCTGCCACCTTGGCCTTGTGGTGCTCCTTGTTGCTACCTCCCTAGAAGACACAGTTGTGGCCTCTACTGCCTGTACTGCTGATTCTTCTGCTGGTTGTACATTTGAGTTTGCGTCGGCAATGGATGCTGAGCCAATGGCTTAATTTTCAATACTGGCCCCCTATACTGAGCTTTTTCCGGTGTTGGTAATGCTAATTGGTGCGCCGGTCCTTCAATCCTCTGTATCATAGGACAATTAGCAATCTATTGATCTAGACTACCATATATAGACACAACTCGTGTGCTACCCTACACATCTTCCGTGTATGGCCTCCCTTGCCACAATACGTATATTTGATGGAGGCTCCCAATCGCTGTTGATGTTGTTGCCTTGGCTGATACGGCCGAATTGGTGCTGTTGTTGCTTGTGCAACTGGGCTTCTTGGTGTTATGTCATGAATGTGAATGCCAGGAATTGGTGCTGACATCCGTTGTGCTGGTCCTTCTCCTCCTATGCTCTGGGCATGAGATATTTTCTAGCCTCCTGTCCTTGAAGCTAACCTCTGTATTGTCTACTTATGTCACCTAGATACGAGCAATACTTCGTCGAAAGTCTGGTAGTTATGGCTCTCTACCAGTTGCTGAATTTCTAGATGAAGTCCATAGTGGAACCTCGTCGCCCTTTGCGGTTCTGTTTCTTCCATCGTCAGGGCAAATCTGCTAAGCCTACAGAACTCTGCCATATAGCCATCCACTGTCCTTCCAGACTCTTTAGGTTGATGAACCTCTGTTGTAGCTCATATTGTGCTACCACTCTGAAATACTTAACCTTGAAATGGGCCCTGAAGTTGTTCCATGAGATAGGTTATCTTAACCCAACTTCTTCTACTGCCAACCAATCTCTAGCAAGGTCTTGGAGCTGCAATCGGACCTGATCAACTTATTCCTCAGCTGGAACCTTTGACGTTGTCAGTATTATTTTAATATTTTGCAGCCAAGTGTCTACGGTAATGGCATCCTCCGTTCCATCAAAGTACCTAGGGTTGAGTCGACAGAATCTCACCGATGCCCCTAAGTCTGTTCTAACACTCATTTCCAAGGCCGTCTGTAATCCTTGGTTCAACAAGACATTCTGCCTATGCTACAGATGTTGATGGTTTAATTGTATTGCCATCATTCCTCATATAATCTTCAGCAATGCCAGTATATCAAGTGCTACTGGCGCTACTGGTACGACCGGGGGTACTAGAGCTTTTGGTACATATTGTTCCCTATGCTACTTTACTGGTTCTACTCTGATTCCTCCAGGCACAAGTGTTGCCTCTAGTTATGGGCCAACAGATCCTTGTCTTGTTAAAATTATTGGTGTTCCAACCAACGAAGCTGGAGAAGTCCTAAAAAAAGGACAAAACATAAATCAAGAACAAGACGAGAAATGATCGAGGAATCAATGGTACCGAAGTCAAGCTGAGTTTTGAGGTAACAAATTTTAGGATTTTAAGGAGGAATATATTCGATTGAGATTTCATATGATCAAGACACCCCACAAGTCTGAAAAAAATAGACCTGCATGGGCCACCACTAAAACCTTGTTATGCCCTAGATCCAAAAAACTAGAGAGCATGGGAATGACTTAGCCAACCACACCTTACGGAATACCGAAGCAACCTATAATGTGTTAAGGTTATCTAGATACATGGGGGTGCATACTACAATCAGGTCTTGTAGGGTCAAGAATTTCTATATCTCAATCATTCAAACAAGTACCAATAACATAGAATATTTCAGAATAAGCAGTAAGGCATATCCCAAATGCCGCATCAGAATATTCTTAGAGATCTAGGAAAAAAAAATGATGAGCCAGATACAAGATCAAAAATTATACATGAAAGTGAGTCTGCTACAGTTTGAATATATTACAATTATATAGGGAACTAGTATCCAGATTTACCGGCTAACATGTGTTGGTTGGCTAAACGTCCAAAAGAATATAGTTCACAAAATACGAGCAGTGAATAAAGAAACCCACTCATGTCCCTCAGCAGCCATCCTTTGAGTGTGGGACATCAGTGAGGGAGAAGTAAGCTTGATCCTCAAGTGCTGGCTCTAAACCTGGCCATGCAAAACCAGTAGGGTCAAACCCCAAATAACAAGTACCACAAAGAATCACAAAATAAAGAAACAAAACCAGTTCTATAGCATGAGATGCGTGAGCCAACAATCAATGGCATATGTCCTATCCATGACCTGACATGACACCCCTTCAGCAAACAATGACAAGAAGTGCCTTATCTCATAAAGATGGAATATGTCCCTTGATTACGGTCAAGCTGAAATAACTTTCTATCGTAGTTTCAGTCCAAAGCCTATCATATCACAACTGCACAACCCAATAATCAGAATAATACATGAGTTGCACCATCATACTACAACAGTCTATGTCCCTAATTCCACTTAGCAGAAGGCACAATACATAATCAGATATATTATATAGGAGAAAATAATCTATCTTCAGTCCATGGATTATCGTAACATAACGACTCAACCCAACAACCAGACAAGGACATGGGTTGAATCATTATGCCATAACAGCCCACTTTCCTATCTAGGCATGCATTACAAGAAATTTAAATGTCCAATCATGTATTATGGCTTGATATATGATCTCTGGGTTATCCCAGTAATGTAATACATAAGTATCCTCAGATCGTGTCCTAATCAACTAGGGCTTCTGAACCAATTGTATACGAGCAAGAATATATATATAAGATGTACCAGTCCCTTGCAAGGGCACTGAGCTAATTAACGATTAGTAACAGTTCCAGACTTTCTATAGGAAAGATACTGGCTCGGTCTTATATTTAGATCAGATACTGCACTCTACTTGTGCGGATGATATAAAGTATCTGTAGTGGCTAGCCTTTACTCCCAGCAAATTTAGGGTGGCTCGACATGCACAATCTCGAGATACCGTTTCCTTCCAATGCTCTACAAGTTAAGTTGCCTAGTTAATCCTAGGTTAATAGAAACTCATGCCGGGGTCACATGAACATTCTTCTTTGATGTCGTACTTTAAGTACGGGCACTCTTGATATGAACCCATATTGTTACTTGCAAGTTAAATATAGATTTACTCAAGTGTGATGCAACAATCAATACTATTTATGTAAACTCCCTCACCCAAAATTAGGCCTACTTTGCTTAGATAGTGAAATTAGGGCTGGTTTGAGCCCAAATAGAAATAAAATATTTTATTTATTTAATTATGCAATAATTATGACAATAGTGCGCCTTACCGTTCCTCCAATAATTGGAGCACTACACTAGCCCATGCCTTTCTACAAACTTTATAC
Organism: Iris macrosiphon; assembly: GCA_036927795.1. NCBI lineage: Eukaryota > Viridiplantae > Streptophyta > Magnoliopsida > Asparagales > Iridaceae > Iris > Iris macrosiphon. The sequence continues at coordinate 78,118,119 of JAYESA010000004.1, read as the reverse complement.
CCTTGTCCGAGACATACCCACCTGCTATTCTGACCTCGGTGTAACTTATAATCATGCTCTCTAGTGCTATATTTTAGCAGCACAATAAACGTCGCGGACGTTATTTTTTAATTCTAAATAAATTCCAACTTTGTACCCTTGTGCGTTCCAATCGAAATTGGAGACACAATCTTGACCGTTTTGTGCAACCCAAATTTTATTAATATTCTACACTGTACCCTCTACGTTCCTGACACTTGTGTCCCATCTAATTTCATTCCCATGTACTTTTAATTAATTCTAGAACATCATGCGCATTCAGTTTGATTAATTAAATCTAATTTTCGTCCTTGTGCAATTTTTCTAATTGTTGGGGGGCTTTATGCAAAAATGCATTGAGGTGTCCCCACCATTGGACAATACGTGAAGAAACTCAAATTCACGTGGATTTTTTTATAATTTTTTCAGAGTGTGCAACGCACGAACATCGCCCCTCAATTTGTATCTATCCTTGCATTTAAACAAATACAATTATAGCCCCAACATCCTCATGTGAGCCCAAGGCCCATCACAAGGAGATGTTGACCAAAGTCAAATTTACCTAGGTCAAACCCAAAAGTCCACATGTGTATAAATACTTTTCTTCCCTTTTCCTTTTTTCTAAAACCACCCTAAACCTGAAAACCTAGCCGACTACCTAACCTCCCTCTCCTATTCACCATCTTCCCCAAACTGACCCCCGGCCGGAGCAGTTTCCGACCATCGACCTGAGCCCTTCCCTGATCGAGTAACACCACCACCCGTCTCGACCTTTCCCTACCACCTGCACACCAACGCCGCAGCTTTCCTCTGCAATACCACCACGATCAACTCGCCGGAGAGCGACTACACTGATCCCGCTGGAGCTCCCATCACCTCGACCCCCTTCAGTGAGCCACCCCGCCGAGCAGTCCCCCGCAGCACGACATCTCCTCCGTCGCACAACCTGTTCTCTCATCGACTGAACATCCTCCGCCGCGCCTGCATCTCCTCCCTCCCCGTCTGCACGTCATCGACTCCCTGACTGAGCAGTCGACTACTCCGTCGCCCTCGTCGACTCCACACGACGACCCCCGCCTCTCCTCGAACTCGTGAGCCGAGCCACCGGAGTAGCATCTCGACCAGAGCCCGCCGCTCCCGTCGACTTTGAACCATCACCAGCACCACCATCGTCCCTACGTTTACCCCTACTCCGGCTACCACCAGAACCGACCGCCTCGTCGACCCTGAGCATGACCCGCTGCCATTAAACCGGAGCAACCACACCGTTCTCCCCCTCTCCTCCGCCTGAGCGTCACCAGCCACCGCCACCATCTGAATATCACCACCATCACCATGACAACCACCAGCAACCCTACCGTTGCCATCACCCGAGCCACCCTCTCCTTGCCTCGATCCGCCCTGGCCTCTCCCCGCTCTCCTTCTTCTCCGGTGAACTATCACCTGAGCCTCCTTTTCCACCTCTCCACTGTCCTCCTAGCCGGCCGGACCAACCCCTGGCCGGAGAAACACCATCCCCATCATCGTAATCATCAACATCACCACCATGGTCATTGTCATCATCTTCACCATCACCATGACTCGTTGGAGAAGCTCCCCTGTCCGGACTCCGACAGCCCACAACTCATTATCGCATCATCGTCATCTCATCATCGTCATAATCATCACCTCATCGTCATTTCATCATCGTCATAATCATCATCATCATCACCTCATCGCCATCTCATCATCGTCGTCATCATCATCATCGCATCATTGTCATCTCATCATCGTCGTCATCATCATCATCATCATCGCATCATCGTCATCTCATCATCGTCACCATCGTTGTTAACCTTTCTTCGTCGTTGTCCAGCCGATCCCGTGTGCGTACACCGAGGTTCGAACCTGTCCCACCTTCTTATTTCGTATGTGTACTTGAGTATATGTTATTAGGACATGCATATTGCTTATTACTGCTAGCTGATATCGGACCCTGAGTCGGTGAACCCAGTGTTATGTACATGAACTTGTACTCGTACGCGTATATTATTTAGTTTGATATATATATATATTTAGTATATGCATACTATTCAACTTGGTATACGTATAATTATTGGATGATATATATATATATATATATATATATATATATATATATATATATATATATATATATATATATATATGGTATATATGTATGTTGTAATTAATTATATGCTAATAATAATTAGGAGTAGGTGTATTCAGACTGTACGACCCTAGGACACCGTGGACTGTCCCGTACTTACCTTGACCATGTTGACCCTAAGAACTTGTGAATTGCCTGCCTTGCGTACATTAACGTACTGGCGTAGACACCTGTCAGTTGACTGACTGATTTCGTACAGTACTTGAAGATGCGACACCCGCGTAATTCAACGCATAATTGACCGTGTTAGATAACTAGTGCCACTCCTAGTGTACCCCCTGAGTCTAGTGTAAATATGGTTGTGTATGTGCTAGCGTAATGTCTAATAATTTTATTGTATTATACTATATGTACATAGGATATTGGATTTGTTCTGCGCGACTTCTGGAGCAGGTTATTGGTACATTGCAACTTCCTTGCCAGGCAAGTATACCTTGCCATTGTACTATTATTTATATTCCATATGTTGCATACATCTTTATTTTCTGTCTTTAGTTTATATATTTTAACTGCTAAATAAAATGCACGTCCAAGGAAACTTGGGTGCAATGACGGTGTCGTCGTGATTGTTTTTATTATGTATATGCATTGACCTTGTTTATGAGACCACCCCATTATCATGAAGCATCATTAGGTTTTATTGGCCGTGACATAGTTGTTACACGAGTTATGAGTCTCATATAGATCATGGACTGTCGTACAGGGTTTGGCCTACTGTACGTGTGGGCCGTGCGTTAGGAATAACTGCTATTAGAAACTTTGTATGCTAGTAGACTTGGCAGTTATTAGAGGTATTATCGTTTCATGGATGTGACATGCTTAGAGCATGGGGTGGGGAGAACAACAAGTAAGACGTGCGGGATCCGTTGCACTTTCCTTGTATAACCCGTACGCTCCGCCGGAGATGCGTGGTCATGATGACCACTATATATTATATTATTATCAGGCGGGCCTCCGGCGTTCAAAAGACGATGTGCCTTTGTAGGCCTCTGGATCTCCAAGAGAACCATGCCAATCCCATTTTAGCCAGATAGCCCACGCGTTGGGAAAGTTATTCTCAAACTGCATTCACATAGATGGTTAGGCGACCCATTGGATATTTATTTCAGTACTTTATTGGCATGCTTTTATGTATCTTATTATGTCCCTCTGAGGACCTGGCCATTCCAGGTGTATCTGTTCTTGAGTATTCACAGGAGCGCAGATTCGAATGATTACTTATGTTTCGAGGATGTCTTCTCTTCGAGCCGTGATTGCTAGCTGGTATACTTATATTGTGTTTGTTGTGGTGTACCTATATTGTAATTGCTCTTATATTCGAATTGATAGTGGATTTGTTTCCACCCCACTATCATCCTTAGATACTTATATTGAGATCTAGTTTTATAGATACTGGTTATTTATTTATATTTGATTTTTGTGGATGAGATTTAGATTATACCATGTTACTTGTGACATATGTTTATACCACTTGTGGATTTGATATTCATATTACAGCGTACGTATGTGTTTGGTTTCCATATATTGGAGTTGCCATATCCATCCGGCTGGCATGCTTACGTGTCCTAGTCCTATGTATTTTGGGACTGGGGCGTGACAATTTACCCATGACTAAAGTCATTGTACAACTACCAGATCCATGTATGAAAATAATTACATATATCACGTAGCAAGAGTATGTGGCACAAAGGATCACTATATATATATATATATATATATATATATATATATATATATATATATATCAAGTAGCACTCTCGGTGCGATCAAGCGTATCAGTACAAATACAATAGTCAGAGCAGTAACAAGTTCAAGTATCAAGGTTAAGGTCAAGATCATAGACAAGTTATCAAGTAACAAGTCATTCAGGATAAGACAGTTAAGCACTGGTCATATTATTTAACACTTTATTATATCGATAGATGAGAATAAGAGTAGTATGAAAACTCCTCGAGATCAGATCCATAATCCTTAAACCAAATAAGTACCGAGATTGCGTACCTTCCTTCGAGTTGAACTATACCCCTTATTCTATCCAACGTATATTAAGGTGAACAAGGGAAATTAGTAAGTGCATATAAGCCCACATCTACAAGGCTCAAGTCAGGTTCTTAGTTAATTTAGAACAGGGTCACATCTGGGTCATGCAAGTCCTTTCTAAGTTTAACACATAGCATTACAATCATTCAATCAAACGAGAATATTTTTAAACCAAGCAAGTGTTCAACGTGTGCATAAAACAGTAAGCTCATAGCTAGGGTGCCACATGAAGTCGAGACCGCATGGGTGTGAAGGCCGCATGTAGTCGCGGGCAGCATGGATGTCAAGGCCGCATAGGTAGGACAAGGTCCACTATTCAGGACAAGTGCCAAAGTAATGGGCAATAAATAAAAGTCAGAAAGGTGACAAAATATGATGGATGTGACTGATGTGACATGCAATAAAGTGTGTCAGAAGAACAAGACAAAATTATGAAAAGATGAGCCAAGGAAGTGCTGAGTCATACATTCAAAGAAAGAGGAAACACAAAGCATGAGGCCGCATGCTCCTCTTGGCTTCATATACACTTGTCCATATGTAAACTTTTGGACTTAGTAAAATTTTATTCATTCAAGTTTTATGTATTTGGCCAAGGGGCGCATGTGCAGATTTCAGTCATGCGTCCAACGATATAGCCGCATGCTGACTTAGGAGCGAGAAGTCTAGGCCGCATGCAAAATGTGCCGCATGGAGCTCCTTCGCCCCAGAACAGCAGGTTTCGACCATGGAAGTTCCGAAACCCCAAGTTTTGTTCCTTCTATGAAAAACTCAAACGAAATCCAAATCCAACAAAGTAAAGCTTTAAACTACTCAAAATCAAATGCTCATCAACATAGAATAACAAGTTTTCAAAAACCACAAGTTTTTAGAGATCATAACCCAAGAAAACTCAATAACACTTAAAAAATGCTAACTAAAAAAATATAGAACGACACTAATCCATCCACCAAATCTGAAAATACCAAGTTCTAAACATATGTAGAATCACATAGCAAACATAATGGACTCATAAAAAAGAAGATTTTTCCATTTTCATGCAAGGTGTACTTGTCTATGGAGCAAGAGAGGAAACCTAAGAGAGAGAATGAAAATGAAATAATGATAAGAGAGAGAGAGAGAGTGTGTTTTGGTTTTATAGGGAGGGTTTGGGTTCGCTTAACCAATGGTTCAAGTCATGACCAAGCCCTGATATCAAAATAAACTAAGAACCAACTCTAGCAGAAAATAGTCTGGCCTCTAACCAACCTGACAATTATGTCAGCAAGCAAGAATACGTTCCAAATACGTATATCGGAAACGTGGAGTAAAAATTGGTGTCTCCGGACCCTCAAATATTATTTTATAATATATCAGTGTGAAGATGTTTAAAAATGGGACAAGAATATATTTTTTTAACGATAAAATTATCTATTTATAGATAATTTACTAATCGTAATTAGATCAATTTAATTACGGTAGAAACTTTAAGGGTCTGCTTTGCAATTGTGGGAGTAGCGGTTATGAGGTATTTTTATAGTACCAGTTATGAGTGATCCGGTTTTGAGTGGTTTTAAGTAGCCGTTATGAACGGGTAACGAGCGGTTCTGAAAGTATTTTTTTACAAGAATAAATAAAATAAATAATTTTAGATTTTCATAAACAATCAAAGATTTTCATAAATTGAATAATAAAGCCCCTCAAAATCAGTGTCTTATAAAAAATTACCAAGCAGAGGTTTTCAGGAACAATCGGTTCAAAATATCCAAAAACCGATGATAACACCGTTACCAACCAAATTTTTTTTGAGAATTTTGTCAACTCAGTTGGCGAACTATTTTGTTACTGTTAAAGTTTTCGAACTTTTTTCGTTTTTCCTAATTTATTTAAAAAATATAGGTATAACAAATATTCTGCAAAAATAAAGAAAATAAAAATATTATACTAATTTATTTAAAAAATTAATGCTACAACATTTAAAAAAAAAAAAACTAACATAAATAAAACTGAAAAAAGCACTCTTTTAAAAAAACCAGAAAAAACAACCAAACGAAATAAAATAAGTAAAACTCAAATGAAAATAAACTAAAAAAAAATCGTATATGTCATATTTTCGTCAACTGAGTTGACAAAATTTTGACAAAGTCAAAGTTTCGCCAACCAGGTTGGCGAAAATGTAAAAAGTAAATAAAAAATTTATTCTTTTTCAGAATTTTGCCATCTGCGTTGGCGAAACGTTTCGTCACAGTAATTTCTCAGAAAAAATTCCGTTTTTACTAATTTATTTAAAATTATTTTCTGTACAACAAATTTTCTGATTTTTATAACTATATTGATAACAGATAATAGAAAATAAATATTAAGACTTACTTACGGAGATAGGAAAGGGAATCCTTAATCGGTTTGTTAAACTAAACAATTAAGCTAAAGTTTTGTTTGGAAAGGCCTTATCGTTAACTTAATTACACATGCTTCAAAACTGTCCCAGAAGTAGAATAATCATTTGCTTTCAAATTCCTACGTTATCAGGAATCCCATACTTATCAAAATTTTAGGAGCATCAAAGAAGCTATATCCTAACCGACTCCGGATTAATCTATATAGACCAATGAAGCTTCCAGCCCCTCTCTTAGATCCCATCTCAATCTGCCGCAATATCCATGCAACCGAACCTCCAAAGTTTCTAACCTATATATTTCTTTACACCTAATATTATGAGAGATATGAGTTGTGAGCCTCCTAAGCAAGCCTAGACCAAATGTCGTGATCACCCCCGTCGATCCCGTTGTCGCCGCAAGGCCCGTTGCCGCTATCGATCCTTGCCGCTGTCAAAATCATCGCGGAGAGGTGGCACACGACCTTCCGTGTCTTCTAATCCAGCATCTCGTCGAGAATTACGTGACCGTAGCATCACCATCTTCTCCTGGCCTGACCACCGGCACGAAACGGAAGTGACGCAGCAATAACACATAGCAATAGCAACTGCTATCACGGAAAGCAAACTCTCCCTGCTTTGTTAAACCTATATATATATATATATATATATATATATATATATATATATATATATATATATATATATATATATATATATATATATATATATATATATATATATATATATAGAGGTAATATGTTCTTTCCTGCTCCCTTGGTTTTAAACCTTGACAATATTCAAGAGAAAAAGAGGTAAAACCGAAAAAGGAAAAAAAAACATTTTTTTTACGTAGGAAGAAAACGCACAGAGAGAATGAACAATGACTTCTTCACAAAATAATAATAATAAATATAATAATGATTCCTTAATGCTTAACCATGTTCCTGTGTGCGAGAGTATAAGTGAAGTGAATATTTGGTATAAGTCCCTTTTCTCTATACAATTTTGAATGCACCATATAGATATAAAATGGAAATTAATTAGGTATGTATCTATAAACATAGATATATATTCATTGAAGGCTATATATATGGATAAATATAGTAATAATGAGTTAGATGAAGAAGTAAGTAGTGCTAACTTATATTAATGGATAGGATATGCTTTCATATGAGACCGAGTATATTTGTACAATCAAAATTTATGGCCAATTGTATACAAGGAACCACTTTTCTTTTCCATGCAACTTTTGTTTTGTTTATAACTAAAACCCCTTAACGCCGACTTTAAGAGAGAAAACTCTCGTCCCACGACACCTCAAGTTTGAATTCTGTGTTGTTAAGGAATCATTCACTTAACCCACATCTTTTTTTTTTTTTCGTAAAATGTGAGAAAATCTAACCAAACAATTACAATGTGATTTATAATTTATACTATATGTATCGCATAAGAAGTTAAGTGGTAAGAACACAAAATATTTATAATCTTATAATAATAATATAACCTCTAATAGATAGATAAGAACTAAATAAATTATTTAGAGTTTATAATAAAAATATAACTTAACTTAAGGGGTAATTAAAATTATATAAGTTAATGGTCTCTTTTTGATTGACTAGGCTTTGAGATCATTCGTTCATACCCTCGTCCTCAGCAAATTGGACAACTCTCCAAGCAAGATACCTTGCCAACTCTTGTACAGTATTATGCATACTTATTTTTACTCATTTCTATTTATGCCTATTTTCTTCTTATCTATCGTATGTTTTTTGTACATGCTTCATGATGTTTATTTATTGCTTCCATATATGTTGCTCGTCTCTACTTTCTCGTCACTTATTTGATATATGTCCCACCTTGTGTGAACAACTTGACATGATCTTGTGACTCCGTATTACTTGGACTTGACTTGAGTACGACTTGACCCTTGTGTTTCCATATAAGAGGAGATTGATACTAGGATTGGCTACTTGACTACCCTTTATTTGGAGAACCTTGCATTGGGTTACAATAGAGATTTTCTGTAGATTGGGAGACTCTTACCTTGGCTACACTCTATAGAATTATTCAATTTATTGGTTAGCCACGTCTAGTACCACGCTTCTCTATGGCATGTCACCTTTTTAGTTGTGCTTGTACCCTGTGTTTATTTCTGTGTCTATATTGCATGTTTATTTACTGTACTTTTTGGCATGTTTCTATGTAACTTGTTACATTCTACTGAGGACCTGGTTTCTTTTCAGATTTAGTAGACGAGGGTTACCCACAGAAGTATAGACCTGGACCCGAGGGTACGACAACAATTGATGTCCTACAAATGCTTAGTTTATTTTAACATTGACTTAGTTTTATTCTCTTGCCTTTATTCTTTCGTCTACTAGTAGTGGATTTGAATCCACTAGACGAGTCTTAGATTCTTGATGAACTTGAATTATTTGTACTTTCATTCATCATAATCTTACGTACTTATATTTTTCGGCTATCTTGACTTATGTTGCTGTTATGGCCTAGTTTTGAAAGCTTATTTCTTTTCTCGAGCTTGATAGAACCAAGTGTATTATTGGGCGTTCGACTCTAATGCACTTTTTTATTCATGATATATGTATTTTTTTCATGTGGTTTGAGATATAGTTGACGTGCCATATTAGAAATGATATGTCCTATTTATAGACAACATTTACGTATTCGAGTTAAACTAGAGTTAGCTTGATATGTAGCTGGCCATTGCCACGTACTCTGGTCTACATATTTTAGGACTAGGGTGTGACACCGGTACTAGTGTTAGTGAAGAAGAACTGTCACGACCCGCACCCGCATGATCGGACATGAGTACGTGGGTACGTCCAACCTACACCGTATCATCGACTGTAGAACGCTGTATAGGTCAACAATACAAACTATCAATCTCTCACAATAATATATGTAACATATCAATAATATCTCAACTCCATACGGAGTACAAGATGACAATATAATGATAATCAATAATCAATCACAATATCTATAAGAAAGGAAAGTCACAAGGTCTCAAACTAGAATAGGTATAACAAAATATCTAAATCTATGAGTCTAACAATAACACAATAAGTCTAAAGTATCAACAATATGCCAATAGTCTAGAAGATGGAGACAGATCCCGTACAATGAATAATACTAGCTAACTAAATGTCTGATATACTAGTTGAGTCTCTTCAACAGCTGGTACTAGATCCTCCTATACTGCGGTGCTATCTCAGCTAGCTCTCCAACATATGATCTATAATACGTAGGACACAAGTCCTCTAAATAAATTATTTGAAAAATATATCCAGTCAGGATTGGAGCAAAGTACAAAACTGTAAAAATAGTTCCAAATACATAGTAGAGCATATATGACAAGTAATAAAAAAGAATACAAGATGTATTAGTAACTAAAAAAATAAAAGAATAACTGAAATAAGCAGATAATCATAACTGGTAACTGAAAAGATAAATACATGCAATATAATATGAACTGTAAGTAAGAGCACTAGTGATAATGTCTATGTAATTTAGAGAAATATGTGATCGACATGGGTTGCACACAAATACACTAAGATAACTCAATTATACGTGAGTTGTATAATTGATATACACACGAATACACTAAAGATTTGATTACATAACCAACTCCTACCCCCCCTCCCCGACTAATATTCATGGATCCAATCACGACACGTTACGCACACGAATATGCTGTGAGAACACGGAGTACACAAATATAATATGAGCATGCGGGGCACACGAATATAGCAAGAACACACGGGGCCGACGAATAGAGGAGAGTATAAGGAACACCTGATGTACACGGTAAATACGAGTACAAGGAATGCCCGATGCACAAGTCAAATAAATAATATATCCTGACCTGATCCATATAATACCAGTCCGTGTAACATCGTGTGAGAATCAAGTAAAACAGATCTAGAACATGTAATATATATACTATCAAGTACTAAAAACTAACAAAGAGATGTACTCGCCTGTGGTCCTGAGAAAATAATGCAAATCGGTGTACGAACTAGTGTCGCACTGACTATATATGAAATTCTATGTTATTTGGTATAATGGAGTGATAAACAAGTTTAAATAAGCTGAATTATGGTTTTCTAGGTCAAGACTAGGTCATATTAGTCAAACTAGGTCAAATTAGGTTGGTACCTTGATTTTAGATTCAAACTAGTTTCTAGGGTGATTACAAGGCTAAACTAGGCAATACTAGTCTATACCTAGGTTTCTAGGTTCATACTAGTTATACCTTACTACTATTTAAGTTATACATGCTAATATTTATTATACTAGATATTATTAAGATATATATATATATATATATATATATATATAACTTATATACTATGGTACCATGGTATCTTGTTAATACCTAGCTAATACTAGTTACTACTAATATATAGCTCACGTACTTTAGTATAAAGACAATACATAAATCCCAAAACCCATACTTAACTATATTCAACATGCCTTAGTATATTAACATAGGCTCAATACCCTGGCTTAACCTAACCAAATATTAGTTTCACATTACCACTAGGTATCCAATACCTTGGCTCCAACTCTAGTATCCTAGTATCATCATTTACAACTTCCATTGAACCCAAATACCTTAGTATCCAAATGATTACTTTAATGTCCAAAATTTATACTAACTTAGTTATATACATACCATAACATATACTTGGTATTATTATATATCATTCTTTAACCCATATCTTATCTTAACTAAAGGCTAATACTAATACCCTCAACTTATTTACCTTACCTTAGCTATATAGTATTTGATACCTATATTAGCCCTCAATGACACTTGACACTCAAGATCTGCACTGACTTGTAGTGAGCCCCCTCATGCTTTCATCATCACAACCTGGCACACAGCAATCCTTCAGTCCTCTAACCTAGCAGTTCTTACCTCTACTGCTGTCGATGCTAAGTATTGTAGCTCAGTGTTACCCTGCAGCTACTGTGATGCATTGGCAAACAATGCCACTGTCAATCATTGCTTCTATTGTAGTAATCCATTGCTGCAGACTTGCAGTTCCTTATGCCCCTTACCTACATCTTCTGGACTGCCACCTCCTCAGCCAATACACAATAGTTGTTGTTCTAACCCGAGCCTCACTCTTTCCTTTTTGCTCACTGAAACTCCCAGGCAGCAATAGCAACATCCTCAAATGCAACCCGACTGTGTACACAATTGGAACCCCAACTAATTGCCTGCAACCCACCTACACTGTTGCCCGAGCCCTCTCTCACTGCTACTGCATTTGTTGCTTCTACTGCTACTCCATCTATTTCTTTACTTAAATTACCTACACCCACAATCTCTTAGCAGCTATACTCGATCACCCTCTCATCCTTCACAGTCACAACTTAGTACCCGATACCAATACATCATGCCCAAATCCTCATCCTATCACAGCAACACTACCACACACAAGCACTTCATGTGCACACAGACACAAAACCACTCTACATACACATATATATACATATATATACGTATACATATATATACACTTATATATACATATATATGACCCTCATGATATATGTCGACACACACCACACTCACTCTTACCAAATCTCAAATACTTGGTGTGCAACACCGTGTTAATCACCATAAACTCATGATACTCTTGTGATACGCACTCAAAACACCATGATATACTCTCAAACCATAATGAGCACATCCAATATACTATATATAGTATATATAACATGTATTATAGTTATTTAAATACAATAAATAAAATTTGGCATGCTAGAGTCTAAAACACAAGCAAATACCCATCCTACGATACCGTATTACGATGTATGGTGATACACACTCATCGTATCCAATTGTGGACACGTACAATTTTGCAAATCATGCATCAAAAACTAAATCACTAGAGAAATATTCCATCAAACACCTAATGGCCCAAACTCGGATTTATCCCAATTTTTCCATAAAAGTTAATATAACTATCACAATATAACTCATATGAACCTAGTTCTTCCTAGTATGAGTAGTCCATAGCCATGGAAGGGTTCTTAAGTGTTTAATACCATAATTTAATCATAAAATTGAAAGAAAATAGGGGTTATACTAAATAGGAGTCAAATCCTAATAAAACTCCTTCGAGTGGACACAAAATAGACATAAGCTCCTAGAATCTCCTCTCTAAGCAGTGCTCATTGCAATCCAAGCTCCTAGGCTTCCTTGATGATGAAAGTGAGTAGAAAAATAAGAGAAAATAGATTAGGAATGGTGGAGTTTGGTCTCAATTTGGGGAAGAACACTTGTGGAATAAAATGAGCAATAAATGAACAGGAGATAGAGTGTTCCCCCTCTTAATTAGGGTCGACCACTACCCCCCTCCCCTAGGCAATGTAAAAAGTTATGGGATTTGTCTCACAGTATTCATATTTTATATATATATTTTTGTGTTATTTATTGTATTTTATTGGATCTTGAGAAAGCTCAAAAATTCTCAAAATTAAAATTTTACTATCTGACCGGTATACCATTGAATACTACAGTATTTGTTTCACTTTTTGAGATATTTTTGAGATATTTCTCTGTAAATAGTACTTGAGATTTTTTTCTCTTTCTCTCTCCTCTCTTCTTTATTTTCTCTCGAGCTTGGAGCTTGGTCTTGAGACCTGGAGTGTAGTTTCTGAACCCCTTCGTAGTGGTGGACTAGAAGGTTTAGACTGGAAGCTAGCTTTAGGCAAGTACACCTTGTAGATTTTATAAACTTTTTTTACTTTTTGTCGTTATACTTTCCTGGAGCTTTGGTTATTTCATTTTAGCTTAGACTTTCTTTACTATTATTGTTAGTCTATTATTTTCTAGCCTTTTGACCATCTCAATTTTAATTTTTGGTAAAATTTTGTTTTGTCCCTTTTTGGTAAATCGATAATAAAAATAGTACCAAAGTTGTGACTGTGAGATTTAGTCCATATTGTGATATGAGACAGACCCTAGACTTAACTTTTTGTTAGACTTGGTTCTGGTCATTTTCTGGGTTTGATTTGGGTCCCAAAAATCAAACTTGACTTTAACCAGGTTTATTTTTGAAAATCGGCATACCGACGGTATACTCCAATACACCGATAGTATATCGATTTTGACCGACTAGACATATACTTACATGGCTTCAGATGACTTGACTTAACTTGGCTTTACTTGATTTTACCTGGCATTGCTCTGCTATACGTGATGACATGATTGATTAGACTTGACTTGGCATGACTTTACATGGCTTCAACAAATATGACTTGACTTGGTTTTACTTGGCTTCATCTGGATTAACCTGGCTATACATGGTTGTACATGGTTTCACTTGGCATCATCTGGATTGACATTACTTCACTTGGCTTACCTGGCTTCGCTTGTTTCACGTGGGTTGATTGTTGTCATGGCTTACATGAGTCAGTTTGTGTAATGTATATTAAACTTGTTTATATTACTATTAGAACTTGTTTTGTTGCATCATGTCTAGGATAGATTCTACGAAATATCGTACCTGAATTCATACAAGAAACTGATAGGGGTTAATAACTAGAGATTCACTTAGTACATGGCTAGAGATTTTCCTAGATTGCATGCAGTCCTGGTTATTCATACAGTTATCTTATGGAGTATCTATTAGTTTATATTATGAAGTATCTTAAGGAGTATTCGGTGCTGTTTTATGCATATAGATATCCCAAACGGACTGTAGGGACATGCGATCAGAAGGAACTCTAGCATCGCGTTGCATTAAATTGTTAGTAATTAGGATTGTGATAACCCTAATTAGTTAAAGTATCAAGCTGTACTTATTTAAATTATCCTAATTGATGGATGGTGGTTAGTCTAGGTTTTACATGATCATACTTTTATTTTTTGCAATTATTACTCTATTGATTATCAATTCAAGATATGTCTCATTGCAGGTTTATCGTATTTCTTTTATTATCTTGAGATTATTTACATTCAGTCTTTACTATCAGTATTTGTATTGCTTGTGTTATTGGTTTAAGTTTCTAGATTGGCTTCCTTCATGGTAATTGCTATTTGGGTTCTGACCCCACTGGTTTTATATGGCCAAATCTATAGCAGCACCGGAGGATCTTTCGTACTATTCCGAGGATTGTGGCCACTAGGTGCACCAGACCGCTTGAGTGGGTTTCCATACTTCCCCACTCTGATGTATATTATACTTTTGATGGCGTTTATCCACCGAGCACGTGTTTAGCTCATATTTTTATTTGATCAGTTAGCCAACGGACAATAGCATGATTGACATATCTTAGAGTTAATCATGTATGACTCAGATTTTTGCTAGTTTATTCATTCAGTATTTACTAGCATCATAATCATCTGTATATTATAGTTTGTGACACTTTACTATTATACTTCAACTGATCTTACATCTTGTTATATTTTATATTATTCTTGTGATTGAGATACTAGGATTTGTTGGACCTAGGCATTGACTGATGGTTTATAGTAGTGACCCCTAATGTCTTACAGCTTCACCGTATATGCAGAGTACCGGAGTGCTCTAAATATATGTAGCTGGCATTGTCAGTCCCTCTCTCTAGTATTTTGGTTTTAGGTTATGACATAGTTTTAGTGGTGGCCCATGCAGGTCTGTCTGAGCAGATTATGTCTGTCTGAGCAGATTTGATCTCATTTTTACAGATATGTGGGGATTATTGCTATTGCTAGATGTTTCAATCCTAAACTGCTCAACATGATCCCTAGTCATTTATCTCCATCCCTGATTCTTGATATGTTATCTGCTTATTCGTTGATCTATCATATTCTTCGTTTGACTCATGTGTCCTTAACTTTCAAAGGCACTATTCCTCTTACTATCGGTCAGATGGATTGAGTGCAGTTTGAGGAGGGACAACATTCGGGAGCCCAGTGTATTCCTAGAGGTCAGCATCAGCATTCAGGAGCAGAGTATAGAGTAGATCCTGAGGTAGATCGGCTGGCACTATCGGATCAACAGGCAACACCTATGCACTCAGTTCAGCCCGAGCAGCTAGAAGGTGTTGCCCGAACACTAATAGATGTCCTTCAAGATTTTATGACGATCCAGTAGCACCAGAGTGATGTAATCACTTAGTCAGTCCAGACAGTGTTGGAATGAGGTGGTTCTCAGATCCATAATTCTGTGACCAACTGTAGGCATCTCAGTCCTCTATACTTCAATGATACAGAAGACGCAATTTCGTCCGATGCTTGGCTACAGGACACTGAGGCCATCTTGGAGGCAGCAGGAACTCTGGATAGAGAGTGTGTAGTAGTAGTGAGGCTACAGTTGTTGGACTTGGCTCATAATTGGTAGGCAGCGTAGGAGGATTCTCTCACAGCACTGATTCCATGGGCTATTTTTACTAAGAGGTTCCAAGCTAGGTATTTTGATGTGGTGGCGCATTACGAGCTACAACAGAGGTTTAATAACCTCAGGCATGAGGGCAGGATCATGGACGGTTACGTGGCAAAGTTTGTAAGACATAGTCAGTTTCTTCTACTTTGGTAGCGACCGAGTTAGTGAGGGCGAGAAGGTTCCAGCAGGGACTCCATTTTGAGATTATCTTGGCAGTATAACAGCATGAGTTTTAGACCTTAACACTGTGATACGGGCAACCAGAAGGTATGGGTACATATGGTAGAGGATTATCGATCGTGTTGGGATCCAGAAGAGGCCTAATATTTCAGGAGGATCAATATCCCAGTCATTAGCACTAGCTCCAGCAGTTCGAGTCCTGATAATTGGATCCTAGAGGAGGACAATATTATCTCAGTAGTCTTCCCAGACATTCCCTCAACAAAGGCAGTCATCTTCTTCTTCTTTCCATAGTTGTTTCCATTACGGGAAACCTAAGCATATAGTATCAGAGTGCGGTAGGGAACAAAAATTATGCTTGGTGTATGGGGTATCAAACCAAATGGTTGAATCATATCCTAGGAGGAACCAGACTAGATCATCATCATCAGCCCAGTCAGCAGTTCAGCCAGCAGTGCCGGAATACAGGGCACCAATACTAGTGCACCAGCAGATTCGGAGGTCTTTGACTCCACAGGCTCAAGAATTCTAGCAAAGGCTGCAACAATATATGCAGGCCCAAGCATAGGCGAGAACTAAAGGTCACCAGCAAAGGGGACCAGCACCCAGAGGGCATGGTCAATCCTTCTTGCTATCGATGGAGGAGGCTTTGGTTCATTTATATCTGCACGCTTAGCATTACGAGTTGGATTGGAGTTCGAGTTCTTACTTGTAAGGTTGAATATACTTACTAGTAATGGTCTTGTGGGAGTAGATAGAGTGTATTCCTCGTATAGAGTTATAGTGTATGGGAGAGAGTTTCTCGCGAGGCTGATAGAGTTTCCTATAGGCGATTATGATATCGTTCTTGGAATGGATTATTTGAGTGCAAGAAATATGATGATAGATTTTTATAGTGGCAAGGTTATCTTTCATGTACTTGATGGAGAGGAGTTCTCATTCTTAAGAGGTGTAGTGGATTCACTAGAGGTTACATTGATGAAGGTAGAAACTGAGGAGGCACAGTTTTCTAGGATAGTTTATGAGTTTTTTGACGTATTTCTCGACGTGCTACCAGGTGTACCAACAGTTAGAGATGTGGAGTTCTACATAATTTAATCCCAAGAGCAGAGCCAGTTTCAGATAAAGTTTTCAGGATGCCACCATATGAGTTGGAGATCTTGTACCGGATAATTGAGGAGTTGAGAGCCAATAGATTCATTACCTAGTGCATCACCTTGGGGAGCCCCGCTACTTCTTGTTAAAAAGAAGGATGGTTCATCTTATTTATTTATTGATTATTGAATACTAAATATGATAACCATTAATAACAAGTATTCCTTGCCCAGGATAGATGACTTCTTTGATCAGCTCAATGGGGCAACTATATTATCTAAGATCGATTTACGATTTGGGTATCATCAGATCATAGTTAGAGAGCAGGATAAACCCAAGACAGTATTCAGATCTAGATATTGCTCATTGGGAGTTCCTATTTATGCTATTTGGAGTAGCCAATGCACCAACTATATTCATATCTCTCATGAATAGCATCTTCATGCTTTACTTAGACCAGTTTGTGATAGTGTTTATTGATGATATATTCATCTATAGTCGGAGTGAGGAAGAGCATGAGCAGCATCTTCGCATAGTTCTTCAGATCCTTCGAGAGTAGCAGCTGTATGCGAAGTTCAACAAGTATGAGTTTTTGCTTGATCGTATCTCATTCTTGGGATATATCATTTTTGGTGGAGGAGTCGAGGTAGATCCCAGGAAGGTGGAGGCTATTGAGATTTGGCCAGTACCCCATACAACTTCAGATGTATACAGTTTCTGGGTCTATCAGGCTACTACAGACGATTTATGGTAAGACTTTGCTAGGATCTCTGCACCCTTGACATGGCTAATATGTAAGGATGTATGCTTTGAGTAGTCAGATGCTTGTCAGACTTCTTTTAAGAAGCTCAAGCGGAGTTTGATTTTGGCTCCTATTCTGACAGTTCCAGTAGAACTAGGTGGGTTCTCAATGTATTATGATGCCTCAAGAGTGGGACTAGGGTGTGTACTTATGCAACATGACAGAGTGATAGCATATGCGTCTCGGCAGCTTCAAGACCATGAGAAGAGTTATCCGACATATGATCTTGAGTTGGCAGTAGTAGTGTTTGCACTTAAGCTCTGGAGGTATTACTTATATGGTGATCGAGTGAAGATCTTCACAGACCACAAGATCTTGAGGTATGTGTTCACATAGAAGGAACTTAATATACTTCAGAGTAGGTGGCTAGAGTTATTATCGGACTATGATTTTGTTCTTCAGTATCATCCAGTGAAGGCCAATATCGTAGCAGATGCCTTGAGCATGAGAGAAGGAGCTTACTTCTTAACATATAAGCACCATATTTTAGAGGATCTGCCGAAGATGGGTATCGAGGTAGTATTACCTAATGATATCATTTTTATAGAGAGTCTATAGGTTCAGTCTTCTATACTTGAGAGGATCAGAGCAGAGAAGAGCAGACTGGTGATGTCAGACTTTAGCAGCTCAGGATAGAGTGTGAGTCAGGACGCAGACCAGAGTTGAGCATTCATGAGGATGGAACTCTTAGATTGGGAATCGACTTTATGTGCCATGAGAAGATATCCGGCAGGAGATTATGTCAGAGACCCATAGTTCTCAGTTCTCAGGGTATCTAGGAGGGACGAAGATGTATCAGGATATTCGTCAGCACTTCTGGTGGAATAGTATGAAGAGGGAGATAGCTTGGTTCATCTCTCAATGTTTATTCTATCAGCAGGTCAAGGCTAAGAATCAGAGACCATCCGAACAACTTTAGCCTTTACCGATTCTGGACTGGAAGTGAGACCATATTACTATAGACTTTGTGACCGATTTTTTTAGATCCCCGTCTAGCAGAGATGTTATATGGGTTATAGTAGATCAAATCATGAAGGTTACTCACTTTCTTCCTTTCATAGTAGGCCAGTCTACAGAGAAGCTAGTTGATATAGATATAAAATAGATAGTCAGATTACATAGTGTGCCAGTTAGCATAGTCTAAGATAGAGATTCGCAGTTCATGTCATATTTCTGGCGAAGCCTACATCAGAGTCTGGGTACTAGGCTGAAGTTTAGCTCAGCCTACCATCCGTAGACAAACGGATAGTCGGAGCATACTATTCAGACTTTGGAGGATATGCTTTGAGCTTGTACACTTAACTTTGGTGGATCTTGGGAGGACCACTTACATTTAGTAGAGTTCTCCTATAATAACAGCTTCCAGGCGAGCATTCAAAGGGAACCCTTTGAGGCTTTGTATGGTAGGAGATGCAGATCACCGTTAGCTTCGGATGACATTGGCGAGAGACATATGCTTGGTTCAGAGATGGTTGATCAGTCGGTTGTAGTGATCAGGCAGATCGAAGATCATCTTCGATTGGCTCAGGATCGCCAGTGTCATTGGGCAGATCAGCACCGTCGTCATCTTGAGTTCTCTGTCGACGACCATGTATTTTTATGGATTTTGCCTACCCGTGAAATTATCAGATTTGGAGTACAAAAAAAGCTTAGTGCTAGATATATAGTCCCATTCGATATTCTCGAGCAAGTTTGAGACGTATCTTATCGTCTAGCTCTACCACTATTGCATCATGAGGTACATGACATCTTTCACGTATCTCAGTTGTGCCGGTATATTCTAGACCCAAGCAATATCCTAGATCATTCTGAGTTGGTCGTAGGTACTGACCTATCATATGAGAAGAGGCCCGTATTTATTTTTGATCGGAGGGAGAAGGTTCTTAAGAACCATACTATCAGATTTGTTCATGTTGCTTGGGAGAATCACTCACTGGACAAGTTGATGTGGGAGCGCGAGGACGATATGCGTACTCGTTATCAATTTCTCTTCGACTTAGGAGGTACACTTATTCGTATACCCGTGTCCCATCTTAACTTGTGCATGTGATTGATTAATAACTTATCTGTTATGTCTGTTATTGTTTCTTTCTGATTTCTTATTTTTGCCCCAAAAATTTTATGCTCACATGAGTTTCTTGCTTATTTTCGGTTTCGTGCTGGCTTTCTTCGATTTTATTGTTAGTAATTTTTGATCGCTATAGAAATTTCGAGGACAAAATTTTTCTACGGAGATGAGAGTTGTGAGATCCGTCTCCCAATATTCGTATTTTATGCGGATACATATTTTTGTGCTATTTATTATAATTTAATGGATCTCGAGGAAGCTCAAAAATTCTTAAAATTGAAACTTTACTATCTAACCAGTATACCAACGGTATATTGCCCAGCAGATATTTTTTTTACTTGTTTCGATATTTTTGAGATATTTCTCTATAAATAATACTTGAGATATTTTATTTTTTCTTTCTCTTTCTATCTCCTCTTTTCTTCATTTTATCTCAAGTTTGGAGCTTGTTCTTGAGACCTAGAGTGTGGTTTCTGAATCCCTTCGTGGTGGTGGACTAGAAGGTTTAGGCTGGGCGCTCACTTTAGGCAAGTACACCTTACCGATTTAGTAAACTTCTTTTACTTTCTGTCATTTTATTTTCTTTGAGCTTTGGTTATTGCTTTTTACCTTAGACTTGCTTTACTATTATTGTTAGTCTCATATTTTCTAGCCTTTTGACCGTCTTGATTTAAATTTCTGGTAGAATCTTGTTTTGTCTCTTTTTGGTAACTCGATAACAGAAACGGTACTTGAGTTTTGACCGTAAGATTGAGTCCATATTGTGATATGAGACATACCCTAGACTTGACTTCTTGTTAGACTTAGTTCTGGTCATTTTTGGGATTTAATTTGGGGCCCAAAAATCAGACTTGACTTTAACCAGGTTTATTCTTGGAAACTGACATAACGATGGTATACTACAGTATACCGACGGTATATCAATTTCGATCGACTTGGATTTCTAGATATTTTTGGTAAAATCTATCGACATACCAATGGTATACTACAGTATACCGACGGTAAATCGATCATTGTCGACATTGTTAACCGACTTCAGGATTTTGTCTTGGTCGGCATACCGATGGTATACTACAGTGTACCAACGATATACCGGTTTATGGATCTTTGTTTTCCAGAACCTTTTTGCCTACTTAGAATGGCATACCGACGGTATATTATAATATACCGACGGTATATCAATTTGTTGAAATACAGAACTTGCTATATTTTTTCTATCTCTAGACCGATATACCGTCGGTGTACTAGACTATACCGACGGTATACCGATCGTGTACTTTCATTAGGAATTCTTGATTTTTCGTAATTTTATTTGATTCTTCTGACTTTTGCTTAGACACACAATGACTTAACCTGACAAGACATGAAATTACATGGCTTTAGATGACTTGACTTGACTTGACTTGGCTTTACTTTGTTTTACCCAGCTTTGCCCTGCTATACATGATGACATGATTGACTGGACTTGACTTGTCATGACTTTACATTGCTTTATCGGATATGACTTGACTTCCTTTCACTTGGCTTCATCTGGATTGATATGGTTTCACATGGTTGTACACGGTTTCACTTGGCATCATTTGAATTAACATGGCTTCACTTGGCTTTACCTGGCTTCACTTGATTTTACGTGGCTTGGTTGTTGTCGTGGCCTACCTAAGTCCGTTTGTGTAATATATATTAAACTTGTTTATATTACTATTATAACTTGTTTTATTGTATCATGTCTATGATGGATTCTGCGGAATGCCACACCCAGAATCATATAAGAAACTACTATGGGTTAATAACTAAAGATTCACTTAGTACATGGCTATAGTTTTTCCTAGATTGTATGCAGTCTCGGTTATTCATACAGTTATCTTGTGGAGTATTTAGTGGTTTATATTATGGATTATATTGAGGAGTATTCAGTATTAGTTTGTGCGTATGGATATCCCGGACGGACAACAGGGGCATGAGATCAGAAGGAACTCTAGCATCGCATTGTATAATAATTGTTAGTAATGAGGATTGTGATAACCCTAGTTAGTTAAAGTATAAAGCCATACTTATATGAATTACCGTGATTGATGGATGATGGTTAGTTTGGGCTTTACCTGAACATACTTTTATTTTTTGTACTTGTTACTCTATTAATTATCAGTTCCAGATATGTCGTATTGCAGGTTAAGGGTATTTCTTTTATTATTCTGAGATCATGTATATTCAATCTTTACTTTCAGTATTTGTATTGCTTGTGTTGTTTGTTTAATTTCCTATATTGGCTTCCTTTGTGATACTTGCTATTTGGGGTTATGACCTCACTGGTTTTGTATGGCCAGATCCAATAGTAGCACCAGAGGATCTTTCGTACTTTTTTGAGGATGGTGGCCACCAGGAGCACCAGACGGCTTGAGCGGTTTTCCTTACTTCCCCACTCTGATGTACATTCTACTTTTGATGGCATTTAGCCACCGAGCACTTGTTTAGCTCATATTTTGGTTACATTAGTTAGCCTACAGGCAATAACATGATTGACATATCATAGAGTTGATCATATATGACTCATATTCTGGCTAGTTTATTCCTTCTGTGTTTACTAGCATCATAATTATTTGTATATTATAGTTTATGATGCTTTACTATTATACTTCAGCTGATCTTACATCTTGTTATATTTTATATTGTTCTTGTGATTGAGACAATAGGGTTTATTGGATCTAGGCATTGATTGATGGTTTATAGTAGTGACCCCTCATGTCTTATAGCTTCACCTTATATGCAAAGTACTAGAGTGCTCTAAGTATACGTAGCTGGCCTTGTCAGTTTCGCTCTCCAGTATTATGGTTTTGGAGCATGACACAAGTCCATATTGCCCCTAATTTGTCATGAATAATTTAACTAATTAAGGGCTAACTAAGAAAATATTCTAATATTAAAGGAAAGGATTATTCTATTCATTCTCTCTAATTAATGAGACCACCATGACTAAACTAATTAATAATACTAATGAGTCAAGTCAAGTCTAGTTGGGTCCTCTTGGGCTCACTAATACTAAGTTGGGCTAACTCACAAACTATTCTAACTAACATATGCACCAATGCCAAGCCTAAAATAAATAAATAAATATAAATATATTATAATATCAATAATATGAAAGAACATCAATATATATAGACTATTTATATAATACAATAGTAATTTAAAATAACGAAAATGCCCCTCTTCCGGAATTAGGTTATTACAATCCTACCTCCCTAGAAATTTTTTATTCTCAAAATTTAAGATACCTCTGTCACGCCCCAGTCCCAAAATATCGAGGGACTAGACACGTGGCAATGGCCAGCAGCACACACCGATGGACAAACCCAATTTAATGGATCCATCGGGGCATACTTAAGCTGCAAACAATAGTCAGGGGTCTAAATCTACTAATCTCATCTACAGAAAATGAATATATCAATTTCAACAAAAGGAAATAAAATTATCATCATCATCAAGTCACAAGTACATAAATCGGGGAAACAAGCCCGATATAAGTCTGATACAACTTTCAAGATACAAGAATAGAGATATCAACAACATTACTGAGTATGAAAACAGTATATACTCAGAAAATACCGTAGAAGTCACTCGACTACTGGATCTGGTACTGCTCTAGTGCCTGCTACTGTTCCTGCTTCTGCTCCTGCTAATGCTCCTGTCCTGTATATCTCAGGATCGATCTCGTCTGCTAATCCTGGGGACATAATCCGGATCCAGGTCCTCAGGGGACATAGCAAGGTACAAGAAAGCTCATGCCAAAATAAATACAGTGCAGCAGATAATGAAATAAATAGGGTAAACTATATAACCATCTAAGTGATATACAAGATAAGAGCAGCACTAGAACTCTGGCTGAAACTACTACAAGCTCTGTGTCGGGGAGCCGGTAGCAGTGATATCATGTGGTTGTCTAGTTCGTAGTGAGACTAAGACGCCGGCATAATATATATAATTAACCTGTAGCCTGTGTGACTCTTTCCACCCAATGTAATCATGCATCTTATGTCCACGAGGTCTCATGTCCATGCCATACAGGATCATAACTAATGCATCCAGTCATATAATATCTAAGCAAAGGAATAAGTAATGAAAACTGTATCCTATACAGAATCACCATGAATATCTCAGGACGATTCTGTATCATGATTAGTGTCAGATGTCCTGGGTAAAACGTACTTGATAAGGCAAGTACGAGAAGTATATCGTCTCGGTATCCATCTCTAGATGACTTTACACAACACCGCGTACGGTGTTGGCACCCGACTGTAATCGGACGCTAAGTAAGTCATACGGTCCTAGGTCAAGCATGTACAATAAGTATATATGTCAAGGAAATAAATAGCAAAAATTGCAGAGATTGGCAAGGTACACTTGCCTGGGTTTTCAGCTCCAATTGTAGCTCTGTCAGTAGCAGGATTTACAGGAAGTACTCCGGTTGCTGAAACAAACATCACTATCAGATTCAGAAAATATTAATCAGCTAGAAATACCTGTCCTTGAGTCCAATTTGGAGACAAGGGCAAAAATGACATATTTGGGTCAAGGCGGGGTCCACATGTAGGCCGCTTTGCACCGAAAAATGCATCAGGGTCAAAGGTCTCCAAATCTGTCCAACTTAGTGTCAACAGGTCAGGAACGATGATACGAACCCAACGGAACTTCCAGAATTGGATTCCGATGAGCCGTTCTCAAAATCGCCCGTCGGGTGGAGCTTGTGGGGCCCATGACACGCGATTTTGTCAACGTTCTCAGAATCGAACCAAACTTGGCTCACAGGATCAGCGTATTGCTACGAGTCCGATGGTGCAAGTTTCGTCTCGATCCGACGTGTGTACACTAAGTTACAGCAAGAATCAGAATGGTTGGATACGGGGCGGTGTCCGCGGATACGCGTTGATTCCGGTGTGCACGTACATCCGAATCAGCTTCTGCAAAATCTCCCACGTCCGTATCAATGACGCGCACGTATCTGTAAAGACCGCACGCGACCAAGTCGCCCCTTTGGTGGGGCGTACTCAGTTCCGGGATAAAATAGGGCGTTGGTTTTCCTATTTTTGGATCGCGGTTCGCGATCGCCACAGGACGAGATGCACTGAGCGGGTTGCACAGGCACCGAAAGGGTCACGCAGGGGTCGCAATGCAACAGACGGAATAGAAATTAGAGCTACGAGGAGTGAGATACGAGTACCTGAACTGGGCTCCGCGGAACCGGGTTTTCGTGTCTGACACGTGTCCTGTGTCCAGCTGTGTCCACTGTTGCTCGACCTAGGGTTTCAATTAGGGTCTACGACCGGAGATGGCTGGGCTCGCCGGAGGGTTGTTGGGGCATCGTCGGAGTTCACTGGTGGAGGTGGCGGCGGATGCTGCGGCGTCGGGTCTCCCGCTAGGTCGGCTGGGACGGAGTGGGCAGCGGGGAGGAGATGGGGTTCGGGTTCTACAGTGGAGCCACGGCGGAGAGAGGCTGGGAACAGAGGGGGATGGCCGGAGGAGATGGCCCTGCGGCGCTCGGTTGAGGTGGAGGGCTGGAGTCGGCTCGCGGGGAATGGCTGGAGAAGTTCAACTGGAGGCGGAGAAGAGGGGAAGGGAGACTCGGGCCGGTGCTGGGCGGGGCTCTGGAAGAGGGTGGCGTAGCTAGAGGGCTAGGGTTCCGGGCGGAGGCAGAGAGGTGTTTCAGGGGGAAAAGTCGTCGGAGAAGAAGGTGGCTAGGGGCTGGGGGCGGCCGGAGCTAGGGTTTATATAGGGGTGGAGGGAGGCTGATGGTCGTCCGGTGAGGGGAAGCCGGAGCGGAGGGGTCGGACGTTGCGGGAGCGGAGGCGACGCAGGGGGGCGAGCGGGCGGCGGCGGCCGGCGGAGCTGAGCAGTCGGGTCTAGGCGTTAGGGAGAGGATGGGTTTAACGGGTCGGGTTTGGGTCTAGCGGGTCGGGTCTGACCCGGATCCGACCCGCTAAGGGGGTTGGGCCGGTTCGGGTAGACCGGTCGGTCCGGTTCAGTTTAAATTGGGTTGGGTTTGGTTTAATGCAAATAAACCCAGTTAATTAGGGTTCAATTTGGTTTAATTATAAAAAATTTTAGGACTTTAAAAATACTTTCGAGGTCCAATAAATTCCCGAAAATTATCCTAGGTCCAGTTTTTCATTTTACACCATAAAATATTATTTTTATAATATTTTAATATTATTATTTATTATTTAAAAATCTATCAAAATTAAAATACCTTAGTTTTAATTGCTAAAAATTACAGAAAAATTCCATAAAATTGTGAAAATCCAAATTTAAAATTTTTTAAAAATCAGGGGGATTACAACCTCGCCCTCTCTGTTCTGGCTAGTCATAACCTATTTATTGTAATCCTTACTAGTCGTAACCCCAAGATATTCATGGTCTAAGAAGTCCTATTTAAAATTGTACAAACATAAAATTTTATACATGATTACGGTCTCTATCTGTCATGATATTGTAGTCTCTATCAGGGTATACTACTAACTATACTTTAGCACAAAATTACTAAGCAATCTATAAGGTACTAGGAATCACACAGATCAATAGGTGGACGGGAAGGAAAAAGAGAAACTCAAATCCTACTAATCCAAAACCTGTAGAATCGGTCCCTCGACCGTCATGGCAAAAGTCCTGCCCCGCTAGGGTGTCTCTGTCATGCCCCGGCCCCGTAGGGCCGTACGTCCTCACATGGGCGTGATGTCGTGTGAGCCAAAGTTGCACCCGCGCAAGGCCAGACATAGAATGAGTGGTGAGATAACTAGTTCACAAGGTCGATATAGCGAAAGCATAGAATGAACACAAGTATGATACAAAACTAGCTCTTTATTGATTCTGAATAAGTATTACAAGCGGCACAAGGCCGAGATTATAAGTCCTTCAAGCTCTCTCTCTCGAAACAATAAAGACGTGCTAAGTGGCTTACAACATGGAATGATACATAGGCGATGTTCTAACATTATGTCCTGTATATGTGCTTCAGCTTCGGATGCAGCACTCCAAGGTCTAAAGTAAACTCCATGCCTTAGCGCGCCCGAAGGAATATTCCGTACCGAATGAGGTTCTCCGATACCCTGCACACAATCTGGTGGGTTATCACTACATTGAATACACTAGTAGGAAGGCTTTTCTCTCACTCAACAAATCCTAACACGTTCAATTAGTTATGTGCACTCTATCATTGTTGTCTTTCTAGTCTTTTCTTAGAATCAGTTTTATGGCAAAGATATAAGGCCTAACTCTTGTGACTGTACGCTATGCGATATAAAAGTAACATGGTAAGACTTACCAACTTACCATTTATCCTTCCCTGTCCAAGGTAAACCAAGTTAATCCGAGAGCGAATATATATAAAATCAATGAATCGCATAACAAACACAAGTGTTATGAGCGTGTTTCTGACTCAAGAGGATGATGTTACTCGAATACTCAGGTGTGTTATCCTAGATGTCTCAGGTATTAAGATAACTTGTTGATGCAATGACTCGTACGCGGAGTTCCGCTAAGCTAGATGACTTAATCTATATGAACATAAGTCGATGGCATAGCCATAATGGACCATGATGTAGTCTTTGAGCGAGAATGGTATGTAACTCAAAGAACAAGAGGCGTTATAATCCATCCTACCCGAACATGAGACTACAAGTCTTAGAGCGAGAATGGCGCGGTACGAGGAATATGAAGCTCTATAAGCTATCCTGCTCGGACATGAAAAAGACTACATGAAGTTTCGTCCGGATCGGATCGGATAGGCCCCAATATCCTGGCTACCGTCCACGGAACGAGATTCAAAAATCTCCCTTGTGTACCAAGTTGTCCACGACTGTGCAAGTCTTTGGGTCTTCCTAATTACATGACATGTACGGGATAAATCTTGATTCTGAACGTGTATTGCTCCATGAGCAATATTGATTAATTTTTTGCTTACCTTGACATGATTCTCGTTCAAAATTTAACTTGACATAATGTATTTCCCTAGTTCGAGAACTACCTTGTTGACCTAACGGTCCCGAATACTTGTAGGTTCATATTTCTAACTCTTAAATTTTTTTTTATATAAAAATTTAAAAGTAAATTATTGTTAAATTAAGATTTATATACAATTTCTTAATTATTTAGTGCCAACCAAATTAATTAATATTATTTTGTGTATATTTGTGGTTCCACACAAACCTAGCAACTTGCTAGCGTGGAGCTAGTATGCACCAAGCATGGTGCATGGTACTATTAATACTTTGTGAGCTTATTTTGACTCAACCTAGAGCCAACCCTCAAAACCAACCTTAAAACCTAACTAAGTAGTCAAGTAGAACACCAAACACCCTCTCTAAACTCACAAAACACCAAACACCATACACAAAAACATATTTTTTAGAAGAATAATTTAGCCTATAATCATTTGTAACCACAACCCCCTCACCTCCCTCTCATGACCAAAACTCTACCTTTTCCTCTCCCTACTAGGAGTTTGTAACCCCCAACTTTTTCTCTCCCCATTAGGATGGCCATAACCCCATCCCTTTATCTCCTCCATTCAAACCACCTGAAGAATATTTCTTTCTAACCCTCTTTCTCACGTTTTCTCTTTACAAACCATCTCCAATTTTTTTTCTATTTTTCTTCATACCTCCATCTATCCTACCCTACCTAGGTTGAATCTGAATTCAGTAACACCCCCACCAATCCGGCCATATCTTCCTCCACAGTAATTATCTTTCTCTTAAATTTAGTATGCGTATTTATTTCGCTGTTTCTCACACTCTCTTCACAAACCTTCCATAAAAACTCACTCTAAGTTTCTTAAAACAGTCCCGCCATCAGAGGTGTCCAGGCTGAATTCGAATTCAGCATAACTACTTCTCAGACCATCCTACCACCTCCACAGCCTCCAATCCACAACCATAGCACCCAAATTTCCTTACTCTACCATTCTACCATCTTTTATAGTCACCAAAATTCCTAGAAACAAACTACACAAGCATCACAAGGAGCTACAAGGAGGAGAAGTCAAATCTAGAATTATTTCGAAGTTACAATTCGAGGCACTTTTAACATATTCTTAAAAAGAGGTTAGTGATCAAAACTATTTTCCTTGAAACCCTTAGATGTTCTAAATAATAATATTTAGGTTCTACAAAGATTTTATCAACTTGTTATATATACTTTGCATGCTACACTAGAAAACCCGATACCAACCTAGTTTTTACCCGTAGTAAGCACCAACTAGTAATTCTTAATATATTCGTAAAATAATTTTAAAATAAATTATTTTCTGATTTATACTTAATTTTACATATTTTTTAGATTATAAATTATTTATTTTAAAATGAAGATTGGTAAAAATTCATAAGGATAATAGTGTTGAGCATGTGTAATCACTAGATTAATGTAAATAGTTTATATTTTTATCATTGGAAGGACTAATTTTTATGTTAATAAAGTAATTATATTTTATATTTTGGTTAATTTAAGAATTTTAATTAAAGTTTATAAGGGTGTTATACATAAGAATTCAAAAAGAGTTTGCATTGAAAAGATGTGCTAAAAACTAGTCTATACCAACTAGCTTAATTTTATTACTTTGTAATACATAAAATAGTAAGATAAATAGAGAAAATTATAAATTTTTACTTTAATTTCCAGAACTTATAATCATGTTTTTGGAGTTGAAACATTTATATATTTTGGAAGCAAATTTGGTTTATAATTGTACAGTTACTAGTACTAAATAAACTAGTGTTTGGTTGTTATTGATTTAAGATAGAATTAAGAGCACTTAAATAAGGGTTAACAATAGATTTGGTTAGTTAGACATTATCTAATTGTGGAAACTAAGTTGTACCCTCTTTTGTACATAATGAGAGGACCCGGGACATTATCTCTTCTTAGATCTACACCTTATCTTAGAGAAGACAAGTACGCTACATCTTTTAGAAAACTGAACATGAACTATAACTTTGTATGTTGAACATTCAGAACATATTTTCTTCTTATTAGAAATTTCATTTACTTTCCAAAATAAGTTATATTTAATTTCTGTAATTTATTTTACTTTACACCAGTTGTCTTTACTTTTCACAATTGCGTCTCTACTTATTCATGTTTTCTTTTGTGCATGGGATTGGAGAAAAGAATAGTTAGATACATGATCAAAGCCCATAGTGTAATATGAGTGGATAGCTTAATTCATATGGCACACCTATAAATTTTACCGGATCGGCTATATGCTATATCAGTTGTATTTATTTTTACCGTCCTATCACCTGATCATGTATTTACTATCTTTTCAGTTGCATTTACTTTTTACTTGAGCGTGTTGTAGTCTATTTTGTTACACCTTCCTTTTTTAGCAGTTCTTTACATACATCCCTATTTGATAGTTCTATGTTACAGCGTACGTATATTGTAGGGTTGTACTTTGCTTATTTCCTGATTGGATTATTGCAAGTGAATTAACTGAGGTGCAGTTGCTTTGCAACTCATACTATGGATCTGCTCCTAAGATGCTTGTTCATATCCTAGAGGATGTCCCTGCTAAGGAATTAGCTTACATTTAGTATTTAATTTTGGTTTATAATAAATAGTTAGCATTCATTTTGCTGGATTTGTCTCCAATTACTCTTACTTTGGAAATATAACTAAAATAACATCTTGGACTTATTCTAGTTTATTTTGATATAGATGCTGTAATTTTTATGATTCAATATATTATAATGATAATTGAAGGTTTAGAACAGCTTACTACATGGTGTCTCATCGCGTAGGCTGAATGTATCTGACTCGTATCCGAATATTCTGGAGCAGGTCATGACATATTTTTAGTGGTGGCCTATGCAGGTCATCCTAATAACACTTAGGACATATAGTGTTAATTAGGGGACTTGTTAGATTTAGAAGAATCATTACAGCACATGAACGGTAGTATATATACTTAGGATTATTATTTTAGTTTTTCTGCCTAGATAGATTACTTATTTGTTTTCTTGCATACCAGAGAATAACTACTTTGTGAGCTTCTGAGGGTGAGGCTTCTTCTGCTCATCTTGGACCACAAGGGGATGTATAGTTTACCCCACCACCTATCATCCGTGGTGTCCCTACTATCCTTTCATCCACTGATCCTATTATCCAGACTCCCCATACTCAACCTACACCTACTCTTCCACCTGTACCATGCCTTACCTTAGCACATGCTACTGTCACCTTAGACGGGAACCTACTCCTTAGTTTATTTTAGGGGTTCCTGTTGACCCACCAGGAGCAGACTACCCTTCTCAGACAAAGCCTAGAGCGTACAGCTACCCCACCACCACCAAGAGAGCCTCAGCCCCGAGTCGGGACCGTGGAAGACTTTATAAGGCTTGGACCGAAGGAGTTTGCGGGAACCGAAGGCATCATCTATTCCAACGACTGGTTAGATACTGTGGAGAGGAAAATCAACGGTGCTAGACTGCCCGACGACCTCAAAGTTGAAGTTTGTGCTGATATACCTAGCTGTTACCTAGTTCAAGAATGAACCAACTTTCACCACGGGGGAAGTCACCTGGGAGCAGTTCAAGACTCTATTCAAGAGGAAGTTATTCTCTATTACAGCAAGGGAGGCACTGGGATGTCAGTTCCAGAACGTAGACCAAGGAAACCGCTCAGTTGAGGAGTATGATGCAGAGTTCAACCGTCTTAGCTATCCTGCCCCAACTTAGTTGTATATCCTGAGGAGATGGTCAGTAGGTTACGCTATGAACTTGCTCCTGAAATTAGCGTCCTACTGATGGCCAGTAGAGCTATAAACTACTATCAGAGCCTGGAGTTAACACGGAGTTTAGAGGCTCATCTGATAACCTATAACAAGAGGCCGTAGTACCAGACATTATGAGAGCCTTACCAAGCATCCTGTATTCCAGTCTAGACCACCTATACATCAACAGCAGCAGCTTATTCGCCCACCTGCACCCCAGCAGCAGTAGTACCGTCCACCGATTAGAGCTCCAGCACCGCAACAGGGGAGACAGGATCCCATAATTTGTTCATTTTATAAGATGCCAGGACATGCAGCTGACATTTACCGAAAGAAACTCGGGCAATGTCTTGCATGTGTGTCACTACCCCATTTCCAGGGCAGGATATTTTTTTATTTTAATTTGGTAAATTATGTATTAATAATAAATATTTATATAATATTTAATTAGATGCATGTATTTATTTTATTGGTGGTTTTAGGGTTTTGGCTAGTCTGAACCCATGTCAGACCCTAGTGGACCCTTGTCAGACTTATTTATTGGTTTAGAATAGTTATTTATATTTTAATTATTTAGTTAGAGTAATTAGGAATTCATTAGAGTGTATTTGGAACCCCAAATCCAAACCCTAGTGTGGATGACTTAATTTAAGGGCATTTTAGTCTTTGTACCTAAATGCAAACCCTAACCCTAACCTTATTTCTATATTCTCCATTCTCTTTATTTCTATTCTTTCTTCTTTATTTCCTTACTCTCCATTCTCTTTCTTTACTCTCCATTCTTTATTTTCTCATTTCCAAGTAAGTTTTTCACTTTTCCTCTCTTCTTTCACTTACTTTCTTCTTTAATGCTAACCCTAATCTCTTATTTTCCCCTAACCTAGGTATGTAGAGCTTAGAATTGGTGTATAAGCTTGGGTTGGAGTCTTGGAGGCTTGGTGTGGTAGATTTTGGAGATTTTTGGAGACTTTGGCCTTGGGATTTCAACTCCCAAAAGGTAAACCCTAGCTTTTATCTTAGTGATTACTCTAATATAGTGTAATTAGTAATTTAAAATCTTTCTAGACCTTAGGGCTACCCATGGGAGGAAGTTAGAACTTGTTTGGATGTGTTTGAATACTTTGGCATAGGGTTTTGTGTCAATTTTGGGTAAAATCTGAGATTGGCCCAATTTTGGGTGTTGCCCTAGGTTAGACGGACCTAGGTAGATGTATTTGGGTGTCTTGAGGGTAAGTAAGTATTCTCGTTCGGACATGTGAGGTCGTGTCATAGAGATTTGGGCATTTTGGATAATTTGAGATTTTTTTCTTCGTCGTGGGTTCCACGTCCATGTGGAATTTTGCCACGGACCTAGAATTGGAGAGTTTGAAATTTTGTTAGGTTTTAGATATCGTTTAGAACTCGTGGATAAATTTTGGGTCAATTTTGATTAGGTTTGGTGTGCATTTTATGAGGTATCGCGAGCCGCACACCAAGTGTTCGTCGAAAAGACCAAATGACCATTTTGACTTGGTTTCTAGGTTTGGGGCTTGTGTGCAGGTTAGTTTAACCTTGGGGAGTGTGTATTAGGGTTTTTGGGTTTATATTTATATATATATAGGTATTTATATGCATATTAGTGAGTGTGCGTATAGGTGGTTGTGTGTGTGTTTGAGTAAGGTTGTGTGGTTGTGTGTGTGGTTGTGTGAGTGTGTATATATATATATATATATATATATATATATATATGGATATGTAAGTGTGTATATATATATATATTGTAAACCCCCTCATTTATTTCTATGGATAGTCTGGTTATGGGTTAGAAAATTTTGGTTTAGCAGCAGATGTTTGAGGTTTAGAATTAAGGATGCAGAAGTCTGATTCTTTAACTAAACCCTTGGAGCGCCCTACCATTGTTGCAATATTCGGAGCCCAATATTAGCCCATAATTTCTAACAGATTATTGCATTCTTGACTTGACACGCTAATTTAGTCGCTGGACTTTTCCGTCACTCAAAATCATAATCCCTTGTGCCCTAATTTAATTGCACAACTTTCCGTCTACAAATTCCATTATTTAATCATGTGTCGCGCATTTTTAATCCCAATTGAGACCAAACCTACACTTTTCATGACCTTTGTGTTACTCCCAATTGAGACCCCAGGTGCCCCCATTTAATTTAAGAGCACATAATATTTTTATTTTAATTTAATTGGGGGTACCAACTTTAACTAATCCCATTTTTAATCCCAATTTAATTCCAATACCCCTTTAATTAAGCCCATGCAAAACACACAACACCCCCTCACCCTACAAAACACCAAACACCAATTATCCCACAAATTTTGCATTATTTTATGTGTTTGTGTAATTACCCAAAATTAAGGAGCTTATTTGCTAATATTGTAATATGTGTCATAACCTCATTGGTCAAGACCAATGAAGAAGCCTGACCCTAACTCATTGACCGGTCAAACCCCTCCCCACTCTTTCTTTTGGATGCTCATGTTAAATCCTCACCATCCATTCAAATTGGGGCTCATCCTCACCACCCATCCCTCACACAAACCCCTATAAAATATCTCTTCCTACACTCTTTCCCAAGCAGGCCCTAATCCCCAAACTTGGAAAACCCCACTCCCCTCTCTCTCTCCTTCCACTTCTATATACTCAACTGTAGGTTTATATTACTTCTTCTTCCCTTCTTCTTCTTCCTTTCTTCTTCTTCTTCCTTGAGAAACACACTCCAGCCGAGCACTTTACTCCGGCCATTCCTCCAGCAGCCGACTACTGCTACTTTACCGGCCCTGCTGCCATAAGCCACACTATTCCACTACCGTCCCTGCTGTCCATTTTACTGCTTCGGCCACCTGCTGTGCCATCCCCGACTGCTGTCCACTTCACCCTCTGGCCAAGCCAAGCCAACCTCGACCGAGCCACTGCCTTCTTCTCCGGCCTCTCCAATCCTCCACCACCAGCATCACCATTGCCGGTCACTCCATCTTCCCCGACGAGTCAGCCCACTCTGCCACCTCCACAGCAGCTCCCCCGTACCACAACATCCCCACAGTGGCTACCACCACCTGCTGTGTACTCCGGCCACCTCCAGTTACCTCCATCCGACCATATTCCCGTCGACTCCACACCCAGGCACCACCATATCACCATCAACATCTCCAGTCACCACTGCCACCATCCGGCCGACTTCCTTTCGGCCACCCCGCTTCTCATCATAGCCGTTAATACCACTACTACTCTGGCCTCTCCATCGACCAACCTCCACGCGTCCACTACCCGCAGCACCACCACTATTCCCTCGGTCTCTGTCACCAAGACCTCCCCTACCTCACTGTCGACCCCTCCGGCCAGCAACCACCGCATCGCCAAGGTGAATCCCTCCCCCTTACCTATGTTCATTTTAGTGTTTTATATATTGATATTAGTTAAGATAGTTTTAGGGTTGGTTTTTATGCATGTAGAATTATTTTAGGTTGAAATAAATAGGTCATATTATACATTGATGGTGAAATGCTAAATTAAATATTTAAGGTTTAAAAATAAATTGATTGAGGATATGGAATATATACACGTGATGGATGGAAATGTGACATATATAATAAAGTTAGGATTTAATTGCCATATGAGATTTTAGGGTGTTGTCCTAATTAAAATATGCATTCTGAATATTGTTGATGACAGTTTTAAAATTATTGTGAAACGATAATGTGATTTTGAAACAATAATTAACAATGGAGGAACAGGTGATGGATTCGGTAATAGTGTGATATATCGAACCATTAGGCAGTGATTAAAGACTGAAAAATAGTAATAAATTTGATTGAGGAATAGTTTTAAGGAGAATAATAGACGATTGTATATAATTGAGGGTTTAATAAATAAATTAATTATTTATTTCGAGGATGACAGTAAATGTACATGTTAACGTCGGTGCACACCGAGATAAAATCTGAGGAATAATCATACATGAAATACTAATGAACACCGTGATGAGTATAGTAGGATGGAGGATTTGTTTGATGATATAGTACAGATGTTAATTTGGATCAGATGTAAACACCCTTAGTCCACCTTGGTCAACCCTCTAGCTTCGTGACCATATAACTTGTAACTAAGGTTGAACATATGATTAGACGTGTGTCACATCTTATTTCAGTCTCATGATAGTTATTGATTGAGCTTGTGTCTCGTCTCTAGGTACTACGGGACCTGCGGACTTGGACGTTGTATCGGATCCCCATCTTCAGCAGCCGTATCCAGGCAAGTGTACCTTGCCACCCTGTATTTCAGTTACCAGATATTTATTATTTTACTATATACATTGTGCGCATGTTTGATTAGAATCGTTACTCTGCGTCCGGATCAAAATCGGGTGCAGACGTTCGTCTATAACATCTGGTAACGAGTGATAGTTGTTTGCAACACCTTGATGTACGTAGCTGTGTATATCATAACCCTAGGACACGTCCATATACTGTTATCGTACCAGATCTCCTGTATCTTGATACTGACATCATGACCGAAGACTGGGATGACCTTAGGGTAGCGTCGGTTGATAGTTATTTATGTGTGATGAGAATGTTAGATAGAGGTTCAGGTTCAACATATAATCGTTGACCGCTTGGGATGGGGAAGACAGTTACTAGATGTTTGGGCTCCTCTGCACGTGCTTATATATGTATATGTATTATTTCTGTAGTGATCCTGTATCTAGAGTAGTTGTATCACCCGTGTGACTCTTTGCCCGGAGCTTCGGTAAGTCCCATGTGTTTCCGTATCCGGAGCTACGGTTTTATTTTGGACAGCCCATGCGTCGAACATTGTCTTTAAACTGTGTCTCACTTAGTTGATTATGCTAGATTACACCGTCGTTGCACTTGCTTCTTTCTGTTATACTTTGGCATGTTGTATTTTTGTACCTTGTTACGTCCCTCTGAGGACCTGGTCCCTTGTCAGTTTTGCAGCATAGATGATTACGGAGCCCTTGGAGTTGCTGATGGAGTTGCTTGTCTTGCGAGCATTTATACCAGGTACTCATATCATTTCTACCAGCATTATGGTTGTTTTATTGATATTGTTATTCATCTTCTGTTGTAGCCTAGTTTTTATAGACTCATATTTCTTCTCGAGTCTATTCGAGCTTGTGTGTTATTGGGCGGCCGACTCTAGCACATGTATCTCTTTCTTGTATATTTCTATACATTATGGATTGAGACATAGATGTTTATATTTACTGGATTAGTGTAGATGGATACCAT